>OX377206.1:66338095-66434929 GCA_947396885.1 Heligmosomoides polygyrus polygyrus | reverse complement strand
CCAATAGAAAATGACGGAAAAAGGTGTGTGAGGGAAATCTTCTCACTTTTGACAGGACTAATTCCTTCTGAACAGCTCGGTTTTACAGCAGCTGACTCGACAGGCACTCAACTTCCCTAGTATGTCAATAAGACAATTTTGCAAAAAATTATGAAAGCTTAGTTGATGCCCATCAGTATACATTGTGTCACTCGAGGTTTTTAGGTGGACAACTTTATTCAGCAGGATCTGACGTTTCGACGTCCCGTCGTCTTCAGAGTTCTAACCATGTTGTGAAGGTTTAAGTTTGCACTCTACACCTCATCAAGCGCCTCAACTACTCTAGCATTCTCGACCTGCACCCTATAACCACCCCGAGGAGACCAAATGAGAGAGACGAACCTCACAAGGTGCCACCGTAATGAGATATGTTCGCCCTGTTCGTGATAATCAGGGGGGAGCGAATGAACCACACTGTGCGGGTATAGCCCTCTGATCATTGTACAGTGCACAATGAGGTGCAAGCGGCAATAATTCACTTGTGCGGCTAGGCACTCATTTCGGTTGCCCAATACTGGATTTCTTGTACAAATCCAGAATGCCTCCAAGGCTTCTCGTGCTGAGATGTCGTTCTCAATGACCAATGTTGTACATTCCACCTCATAGTCGTTCCCGTCATGTGCAATTAATTCTATGTTTGCCAAAGGGGCCTGGACCGCAATCCCATCTCTTTTGCTGGCTAAATGTTCTTTTACGCGTACCGCCAGAGTTCTTCCAAGTTTCCCAGTATATGTATTTTCGAGTCAAAATGTCGACGGAAGCTAGCGTAAAATGGTACCGCAAACCAGGGCTCTAGGAACATCCTGGTTCACGCCAAGACCGCGCCCTATTTCTGTGAAGCGAACTGTTGTAAGCAACTCCCCAATATGTTTCGCGTTACAGCTCAAACATTCGATTTGGCACATTGTTCCGATCTTGAGTAATCTGCAAATCTACTGTTTGGGCAAATAACGGAGCTCTCCGGTGTGCACTGCTTGTTCATTGAGTCGATTTCGAACCAGCTGCCGTCCGATGTTGCCTCTAGGAATGTTCACCAAGACAACACCGTACTGCAGATGTGCAGTAATCACAACTCTCTGAATACCGGCAACTCTGTCGGAAATAAAAGACAAGAACAAGAGACATCTTATCCACACGTCGGTCACGACGATTATTATGCGATCTTCGTTGGTGACCTGATACGCGTAGCCATTCGAGACAGCTATATTTGCAGTTAGTCGCAATGATTCTTGCCGTTTCTTAGATCCTGTACACATCCCTACTGCCGTCGAAACATGTTGCTTACAACAGTTCGCTTCACAGAAATAGGACGCGCAGTCTTGGCGTGAACCAGGATGTTCTTAGAGCCCTGTTTGCGGTACCATTTCACGCTAGCTTCCGCCGGACATTTTGACTCGAAAATACATATATTGGGAAAACTTGAAGAGCTCTGGCAGTACGCGTGAAGGAAGATTAGCCAGCAAAAGACGTGGATTGCGGTCCAGCCCACTTGGCAAACATAGAATTGATGCACATGACGGGAACGACTATGAGGTGAGATGTACAATGTACAATATTGGCCATTGAAAACGACATCTCAATTCACTTGCACGAAAAGCCTTGGAAGCATTCTGGATTTGTACAAGAAATCCAGTAATAAGCAGCCGAAATGAGTGTCTAGCCGCAACAAGTGAATTCTTGCCGTTTGTACCTCATTCTGAGTTATAGAATGAAGAGAGGGCGATATTCACACAGTGTGGTTCATTCGCCCCTGCTGGATATCACGAACAGGGCGAACATATGCCCTAACGGTGCACCTTGGTGAGTTCGTCCTCTCTCATTAGGCCTCCTCGGGGTGGTTGTAGGTGCTAGGTCGAGAACGATAGAGTAGTTGAGGCGCTTGATGAGGGTAGAGTGCAACTTAAACCTTCACAACATGGTTAGGACTCTGAAGACGATGGGATGTCGAAACATCAGGCCTGCTGAAAAAGTCGTCCGCCTAAAACACATTGTGCGGCATAATATATGTATACTAACAGCGCCACACACCGACACTTCACAGACAACCTTACAATGCCGAGGTTTCAAGAAGAGAGAAGTTGGAAGCTACTCAGTTGATGTCAACTACTTCTGCTTGTCAAAAAGCTGTCAAAAGGCGCACCATGGACAACTTCTTTCTAAGCTCCATCAATTTGACACTAGAAGCCACTTCAGGGATGAGTTCGATCACATTGGAAAACATGGAATATGTGTGTTAAAGTTCGGAATTCCTTTTCAAGATGCTACGAATGCAAAATTGAAGTGCCCTGTCGTCAGTTCCGTTCCTCGCATATACTAGTGATCTTCCTGCAAGTTGATCGTCACGAAAAAATGTATGTTGACAATATGAAAGCTTACGGTACCAACAACAACCGTAATACGGCAGGTCTTTTAAGCTTTACCTCAATCTGTGAATATTTGATGGAACAGGGTGAATCCTTGCAAATGCCTGTGAATACATCGAAAACTTCCGCCGTCCAAATTGGTACTTCAGAGAATGTTGAGCACAGGCTCCAAAATTGTAGCCTCAGCTATGTATCTGAGGAAGGGAATCAAGGAGATCGCAAGCTAAATTTCGAGAACAGCACAGATAACCATAGTGCGAAAAGCCTCTCTCACCCTGTTCTTGATTTGGAGCAATACTAAATGCACCAAAGGCTCAATTCCAAATAACTTATACATGACACCAGACCTCAGAACCAGGCCTACCGGCCGCCGATCGTCTTCGCCCCAAACCCCCAATAACAGAACGACCTGACCGCGTTGGTTCTTTCCTTGTTCTTTGGGCCCTTTCACCTTCATCACAAAAGAAACTAGCCCAAGTGTAATATATTTAGGATAGGGTAGGAAGATACAGTAGGGACGACTTTCAGAACGGTTGCTATCCACCCTACATTGCACTCAGACGATTTATACTTCGAAGCATGTTCCCGTCCCTTCGTGGTGAGAGACAAACGGCCCGACAAGCGAACACATATGTATGCACACGCGATCGTCCGGGACTCACTAAATGACACACAGATGAACCGAATTATATGTAGGGGGATATGTGGCTGCAGTATTTGACTACTGCTCACAGATTTGGAGCCTATTTACAAAGAAGTCCGCATCTAAACGCGAAAGATGCAGAAAAGTTTCACAAAAATTTTCTTTCATAGATGTATGCGTGGTACATCTGAAACTGGAGCGATCTCTAGCTATAAGAAAGACGTCACACCTTTCAACCTTAAGTCTTTTTTATAGGCACGTGTCTGGTGACTTCTCTGTGGTGACACTATCGGGTGTATGCACTTTCGGCGGTAGCCAACCATCCGAGCACCGCCCGCTATCATGTTTAGCGATGTGATCACGACCGTGAAGTGCCGTGAGCGAACAAGGACAGCGGCTGCTTCCTACATATATGGGCATGGAGGGTGGAGGCTCTTCCCCAAGTAGGCAGCAGCTGTCACTCTCTTATGCTTCGCCCTTCCTCTACATTTCCCACACCCTGTAACTAGAACCAGAGTGGGTAGCGGTAGTTCTTGAGGTCTTGGTATAGGGTTAGCTAACTAAAAGCTAGGGCTTCCTTATGGGGTGTCAACCTTTCCTCTTTTAGACGGCCCAGTAGCCATTTTTCGGTAAGATTATATGTATGAATTTTATTGTGATCCATGTCATCACATGCAGATAAAGTTGATAAAGAAATCTTGTTGGTTGAATCTCCCGTTAATATCCAAACGCGTTGGATATTGCATCTCTCTTGCAAGTACCGAAAACTGAATAAAGGCTCAGAGCTAGCAAGACGTCAAGGTATCGCAATCCCAAGGAGAAGAAGAGAAATCGTGAAAAGGTCTTCCATTCCATTTTTTATGGGTGCGCTGGCTGGTTGCAGAAGTTGTCCTAAAGTTTGCTCGAAGCTCCGAATGTTGGCGCTTTTCGAAGAGCTTGAACAAGACAAATTCAGCTTCACGCGTTGTCGACACAAGCTAGAGACAAAATTGATTTTGACAATTCCTTCAGGTCTTTTCATAATTTTCAAAGCGTTCCCGTTTTAAGCGCGATCGCGCTCCTAGCTTACAGAGCAGTTTAAGCTATTGTGTTCTTCCTGAATTATAGCAGTTTTTCGTGTAGCTTCCCATCTCCCGTTTCTGCTTATGGCTTCTTCTAACGCCTAGCAAGACTGTGCGTTCTACTAGATTATTTTTGCTACGGTTTATTAACCGTTATAGTTTATTCTTGCTGCTGTTTTAGCTAACAAAGAAGTTTAAATTCGGTTTCTTCCTTCCCGAATAACCTTCAAGTAGGTAGTAGAAACGGTTTTCTTGTTCTTCTCTATGAAGGGATTTTTGTTATTGTCACACCGGCTCCACTTTATTTCCAAACGTGAACAATTTTAGTGCAAAATAATATAACACAAGACCGCTAGAAGCGAGAATGAGTAGGTGGACTGTGGAACTTGACCAAATGGGCGTCGCATGTAGGAATTTGCGCGAAAATCGTCGAGGAGAATTCGCTGGCAGGTCTAAGCCGATGTTTGCTGACGAACACACCCCCAACTCAAGTGCTCCCAGCACGCAACAAAGCACTTTACTCGCAGAGCCGCAGAGCTCTAAGAAGATTCGAGCGCCCCTAGAAACTGCGGGGTGTGTGAGGAACGACAAGCAGAGCACTGACTGAGAGCAATAAGGGCACAGCACAAGTGCATCTCGTTTTACGTATTTATTTAGTCGACTGAGGCCATTCGTGGAAGCACTCCCACAGGTCAGCTCCTTCCTTTTACAAGTCCCGTGCAGAAACGCCGCCGTTTCTACATAACCTGAGGGGACACCAATTCAACACCTCGATTTTCTTGAACGGCAGATCAAACCGCGTCTGTTTATTACAGTGAGATCCACTGTAGTGTGTGTTCAATACTGCCAATGATGAGTGGAAATTTGTAGGTGAGCGCAGCGCGCCTACGGTCAAAAGAAGTAGTCGTGCAGAAGCACAAGTTTATCGGAATACGGTCTACGAAGAAGGATGAAGCCCAAAAATGAAGACGCGAAAGAAGAGGGCGTAACCGACCTCGATATTAGGGGGGCCAAAAGTAATGAAACACCCCATGCCGTGTCCATATATCTCGTGGCTGGAGTCTGGTTTCGTGCTTATCGTATTTGTATGTTTGTATGCTACTTATTGAAGTCCATCTGAGAAGTTACCACTTCCGCCCTTTTCAGAAGCATGCCAAAACCCCAGTCTGTCTCATGCCGAAACCCCGGTCTGACGAGTCGACCTGTGTCGCAAAAATCTCGCCCAATTCCCAACCCCGAGCAGCCTGGGCTCAATATTCATGCAAGATGAGAAGTACGCCTTCTACCTTAACCCTTCTAAGCAGCGAGTCTGGGTGACGCCTGGTGACCCGTTAGCGACCTTCGTTCCGCGAGACGTTCACGGCGAGAAGCACCTTTAGAGATTTTGGGTCTGCGCCCATGAACCGGTGTTCTGGAAGCTGTTTACCAAAAGCACGACGATGGACTCCAAGGCCATGGTAAACGAAATAGAAGAGATGGACCGGCGACTCGCACTTATTCGGTCTCAGCCCTTCAAGAAGGTTCTCCTCTTCGACAACGCCGCACCCCATCGGGAACAAGTAACCACGGATAAGCTTGGCCAGCTGGGCTACGTTCACATGCCTCATCCACAGTGTTCGCCCGACATCTATCTATGCGACTACCACTACTTCTTGAGCCTATAGGGCTTCCTGGTCGGAAGGGACACAAGAACCCAAGCAGTGCTTGACAACCATATCGAGCAGTTGATCAACACCAGGCCCAAGCAGTTCTGGAAGGATGGGATCAGGAAGTTGGCTAAGCGATGGCAGCAGGTCATTGCCCTTAATGGCAAATACATTCGTCCCTAGCGCGTGCCAGAGTGCTCCAAATGGATGCTTCTCGCTCGAGGAACACGAAGAGCGTCATTCGTTCAGGACTTACACGAAGAAGACCGACCAATGAGATGGTTGGCGTCCTAGTGTTCCCTTCACATCCCGAGGAATTCAGTCGGTGGCTGCTCTCGTCCACCGGGTGTCTGCGAAGCGCATTACGTGGCCGGCCCACCTAATTTTCGACGACTTGGCACATGCGACAGCGTGTCTGATCTTCGAATGTCGGCGAAGCTCCGAACTCCGGAGGCATTCAGCTGCGGTCCAACGTTCCCACATACACAAATTTATTTGACTACTTCTGTTTTGTTTTCTTCGTCATTAGTTTGTGAAAGATTGATTCCTCTTAAAGGAATCCTTTTTTTCTGGCCATCAGAAAGTTAGCTCCGAGTACTTTTTACGTACTGGATGGAGACTTTGTTTCTGGCTCGCAGGAGATTTGCTCCAGGTACAGAGAACGGGAGACTTGCCCAATTAAGGGATTTGCGGTCTTCAAATTGACCGACTTTAAGCTCTGGTAAAGGAACTGTGTCTCTTCTCCGAGGATCAAATAGGTCACTCTTTGACGTGTAGTGGCTTATTAGTCCGATGCACCAAGATGTGTGGGGTGTGTGGGGTGTTTGAGACGTAGAGAGCGATGGTCCTCCTTTCCAGAAGAGCGGATCTATAAGATTTATTGGAAAAGCGTAGTCTCTCCCGAATCTGTGGGAGAGACGACGCTTCTCCAATAAGGCCAAGCGCGGCCAGCTTGGGTGCAGCGAGGCCCCTCCCGTTACAACGGAAGGGTCTGAAGCGTCTGACCTGAGAAAGCGAGATTTATAGGAAGAATCTTCACCCTTCAATTAGAATAAAGGTTTGCTTCATTTCTGCCAAGTCATTAAACCAAGTGAGTAGGGGGAACCCGAATTTACTGTGGAGTCGCTGCGGCTGCGCTCAGGAGCGCCCACTTGTGCGCCCGCGATGCCTGCTCCGGCAAGCGGCTCGGGGCGCAGTGGATAGAGGGATTGCGTCAAGGGAAGGGGGTCGTAGGTTCGGTTCTGGTTTCTTGGAACACTTTTGCATTCTCATTGATCAGTTGAGATTTCAGGGGTCCTGACGTCCACATAGATTTCCGGCGTTTTCTGCAGATTTTTCCAGGTGCATGCTGTGAAACTAACCTTGTAGCGACTTTTTTGTTTCTGACCGGTTTTTAACCACAAGACAATGGGAATGATATTCAACATAATGATGTATGAACCTTGAACACCACTGATACACAGCCACAAAGTGCTTGAAACGAAAGTATTGGTCACAAAACGCACAATACGGGCAGCGTATAGAAGCTACAGGTTCCTCACAGCTCGTTTCCCTACGTGGATCAGTGACTTCGGGAAAAGGCATCATGCTTTGGCATTCAAAGAAGCCAACATGCGACGACGTATAATCAGCGCTGAACCAACTTTTCAACGTGAGTATGAAACACGACACCAGTGACATGACCTTCACCATCACTAAAGATGTCAGATTTGTGGTCAGCACCCCAGATAACCCCTATAGCCTTAGTCACCCGCATCTACCGTAATCGGACGAAGTTTCAAAAACCCCAAGTAACCACTTGGGCTAGGTTTGGGCGAAAAACTTTTTGGACCTCTTCTTGACTTCTGGAGTCGTGAAAGCACAATAGCGCCAAAAACAGAATTGGCTCTAAACGAGAAGAAAGCGTTGACATAGGGCTAAATGGTAACATGTAGATTGCTTGTTGCTTACTGCACTTCTGATGCCATGAATAACAGATTCAGTGGCTATGCAGGAAATCGCATAGTTACGCCACCCCGACGAAAACCCGTAAAACCATGTACAACCTGATTGATTATTGATTATGCTGATCCTTGTTGCCTGTTTTGTTTTTTCCTGCTTACAATTACTTTGACTTATGTTTAGTTTTGCTTTGTTTTTTGCATGGTTATCCATGTAGTGAATAAATAAATCATCTGTATCACCTGTCGTCCCGTTGATCATCGACTTGCTCGAGCGGGCGCCAGCAGCGCCTCCTTTCGTCGATGTCGTGGGCCAGAGTGATAAAATGGATCCTCCTCCCTCGAGGGACACGAAGAGCGTCACATCGGTCGTTCAGTGCTTTCACGAAGAAGTCCGACCAACGCGTCGCTGGGCGTCCTGGTGTTCTCTTGACATCCCGCGGAATGCAGTCGGTGATGGCTCGCTTCCAGCGGGTGTCTGCGGATCGCATTACGTGGCCGGCCCACCTAATTTTCGACGACTTGGCCCATGCGACAGCGTCTCTGATCATCGAATGTCGGCGAAGCTCGGAACTCCGGAGACCTTCTCTCACTTGCGTGAGTCGTGTCACTCCGAGCATCGTCCTCTCGATTCCACGCTGCGCGACGCTGATCGCGTGCTCATGCTGCTTTCGTATAGCCCAGGTCTCTGAGGCGTATGTTAGGGCAGGAAGAACAGCGTAGTCGAATAGGTGGGCACGGAGTCGGACGTTCTTCGCCTTCTTCACGACTTCTCCGACGCTCATGAAAGCTCCCCAAGCCGCTCGTTTCATTCTGTTCAGCTCTGGTGCTAGGTCGTTGGCCATGTTGACTTCGCGACCCAGATACACAAACCTGGAGCATTCGGAGATGTTCGTTCCGTTAAGCGAGAATGGGACATCAGAAACGTGTCCTCAAGATCATCGTCTTCGTAAGATTCAGCTGCAGTCCAACGTTCCCACATACAGGATCGAAGTCGGCCAGCATTCGCTCCGCCTGACTGGTGCTCGGTGTTATGTGCACGATGTTGTCAGCGAGGCGCAGATGGTGCAGGTGCCGGCCGTCGACCTTCACTCCCATGTCTTCCCATTCTAGTTCGCGCATGACGTTTTCGAGGGTAGCGCTGAAGAGCTTCGGGGATATAATATCCCCTTGCCGAACCCCTCTCCACGTCGATGACGACGTCGTTGTAGAAGGGAGAGATCTTGGTCGTGAAGCCACTGTACAGCTCTCAAAGGACTCTGATGTACTGAGTAGGAACGCCCTGAGTGATCAGGGCTTCGAGGACCGCTTCAGTCTCGACGAAGTCGAATGCCTTCTTCAGGTCGACGAACGTAAGGCAGCTTGTACTCTCGCGACACTTCGATGAGCTTCGTAATGGTGTGTATCTGGTCGATCGTGCTGAATCTTCTCCGAAACCCTGCTTGTTCGCAGGCTGTCCTTCGTCCAGCGTTCTGCTGATCCTATTCAGGATGACTCGAGTGAACAGCTTGTAGACTACGGAGAGCAGGCAAATCGGACGATAGTTGCCAATGTCGTGCCCGTCTCCCTTCTTGTCAAGCAAGATGGTCCTGCTGGTCCTCCACTGAGATGGAGCCTTGCACTCCGACAAGTAGCGTGTGAAGAGTCGCGCCAAGGTGTTGATGAGCGCTGGCGGGAGATTCGTCAGGTGTTCGGGTCTGCTCCTGTCAGGACTCGAACACCTGTCAGGGGTGCTGTACGTTTCTTCACCGACGAGATGGCGTGTCGGATCTTGGAAGGGAGAACAGACGGAACGACGTATCCATCCTGCAAAAGATGGCGTGGGGGCAGGTGGACGTGGCTATCGAAGAGATCGGAGTAGAAGTCGTGGATGACCCTCTCCATGGTTCTTCTGGAAGAGGTGACGGTTCCGTCGGGACGTCGGAGAGCTGTCATCTTAGTCTTGAAGTTGGCGAAGTTCCGGCGGGCATTGCGGATGCTCAACCCTGCCTCTGCAGCTTCAGCCAACACTTCCGCCCTTCTCTCCTTAAGATCTTCCTTTATCGCTGCTCTGCATAGCTTCGCAAGCTCGGACGTCAGTTAGTAGTTGCCTGACGCTCGTGCTGCTCCACGCTGGCGCATCAGCTCGAGAGTTTCCGGAGACAGGAGTCTCTTGGTGGTGGTCTTCAAGCTCTCGGCTCCCTTAGCACTACCGTGGAGATGATGCACGAAGCGGTCGCATTCCTCATCGACGTTGTCTATGACGGCATCTTCCCAAAGGCCGATAAGGGAGGTGTAGAGGTCCAGGTTGATGGTCGTTCTGTTACTCCTCTTCTTGAACTTCACGGCCTTCTCTCCTTGACGCGAAAAGCGGAACCTTGCGCGAAGGAGGCGGTGGTCCGATCCCGTGTAGAACTTGGGGACAACGGAGACGTCGGTCAGGCAATACTTGCGATTGAAGATGATGTGGTCGATCTCGTTGTGGAACTGGCCACCGGGGGATTCCAAGGTCCATCGTAGGGAGGAAGGCTTCTGGAACTGTGAGTTTCCATGTATGGTATTGGTCGACATGATAAACTCAGACAGCCTTTCACCTTGCTCGCTCCACTCCAAACCGTGAGTTTCGATGTGAAGTTCTTCCGGCGACCTTTGTGGCCCGAGCTTGGCGTTGAAGCCGCCGACGATCACCTTGTAGAAGGCGTGATCTTCCTTATAGAACTTCTCCAGCTCCACGTAGAAGGCTTCGACCTCTTCGTCGTCGTAGTCGGATGTTGGCTCATACGCGACGAACACAGTCAAAGCTGGCACGGAGCCACATCGCTTCAGTCGCAGACGTCCGATTCGGCATGTCAGAAACTCGTACGAATCGATGTTCATGGCCGAGTGCGTGTTGACGAGGACACCAACGCCGCCTAGTTCCCTGCTGTCGGATGTTCCGAGAAACAGTCCACGGATCTCCCTCGATAGAGAGCCTTCGGGCTCTCTTGTTAAGAGGGATCTCGGGCCGCTTGTCGCAGATCCACGTGCATGGCGCGTCCCCGGGTGGTGGATAGGGGAACGAAAACGCGAACCAAATGCGACCGTGCCCAGAGACGCAGATGGGACGCAGGGGATGGGCTCCTTACTCCTGCTGTGTCGGGTCGACGCGTTCCTTGTGCGTGAGAGCGGCATGTTCATGCACAGTGTGCGTGGATGTGCTCGCGCCTGTGCGGATTGTAACTGTGTCGGATCGGCCAAAAGCTTGCCCTCGGTAGACTGGGAGTATATCGTAAGGCGATTCGAGGCCACCTCAAAAGTCTCGTCTCGACCCTTCGGGCAGTCTGGCTGGCTGCCCGGAGTTTTTTGCCCGCACGACAGAGCCTGACTAGCTACCCGTGTTGTATTCCAGTCAAACACAGCAGCACTAAAGAGGCTCATTCCCCTGATCCCAGAAGAGCCTCCATTTCTGCAGCGATGGGAAGGACGAGTACGGAGAGGCCGCTGAAGTCTCAGGGCCTAACCAGCCTGCGCAAATTGAGGAGGACTAAGATGACGATCTGTACCTACAAGGTCCGCACGCTTGCATCGGAAGCATCCGTCGAGGACCTCATGATGCAAGCCAGGAAGATCAAATACGACGTCATTGGACTGACCGAGACGAGAAGACACCACCCCTACGCGCCGCCTACGACTCCAGAGAGGACTAAATAAATAAATAAATAAAAACCTGGCAGTAGTCGCGGTCTGATGGCGTTCCACTCTACCGTCGACAGCCAAACGTTTCTACGAACTGATCAACGCATTCACAAAGGCATCTTCATTCACAAAGGAAGCCACTTTTACGAGAGTGAACATCAAAAATTTCATCGATCCCCGTCATCTCGTGATTCATTCGGAGCAAGTATGTTTTCGTGAGTAAACACATGGAGGCATTTTCAGCTTCATACAAAGAGTACCAATGCACAGCATAATGTGACGGTGACTGAACCGAAGTAGGCAACTCTGCAGCAACTGTAAACCACTATGCAGCATACAGACTAGGCATTCAAGTTGGCGTCCGGTTGTTGATCTGGATGGGCGGCCTTGAACTCGGGGATCTCGGCGAGGGCTTCGTCGATCTTGCAAAGCGTCGTGAACTGCGACACGTCAGCGCCCCACCTGGAAAGCTCGGCAATCAGTTGCGGCATGCGCGTCTGCTTTAGTGGAGGACAAAAATGTGTGCGGCCCTCGGAGAAGTCGCACCACTTCTCATTACTCAAGTTTTCATTAGTTTGGGCATGAACGCTTGGAAGCTGTTTGGACTTTGAAATTTGGACGTTACTGAATGCAAGTGGCACCTTGATCAAGTGAAAGAGTTCCTCTAAAAAACTTTTAGTGGTAATCCTTCTCCAACAGGCTTTTATTAAAGTGACCAGATCAGTCGCTGGCCTAAAAATCATTGAACCATTGATGAAGAGACCGGTAAAACATCTGGTAAGCTGATGGGTTAGAATCAAAACGAAAAAGAAACTACCACCTAGCAGAAAAGTAGAAAATCCTTTCACTCTTTTCCCACTTGTTTTATCACTATTGTTGTCTAACAACTTTGATATTCTGACTTTCAATAATTAGTGTGTTCGAATCTAATTATTTAGGGTTTTGCCTTGCGATACAACCAGCATATACACCTTTGTTAAGTTGACATTTAGCCGATTTTGCATTAGCATTTTTAGAATGTCATATTTGCTTTGCGCAAAACTGACGCCTGGAATACCGTTGTCGTGCTGAAAAATAATCCTGCAAAAGATTTGGAGCTTCGTTCGTTTCTAGATCGTGGGATTTGATAAATCCCTAATAGAAACGAGAAAGCACATTCATGGGGGGCACCAACCAATGCAACAACGGTCTGATGACTGAGTGGATAGCGCTGCGGACTTGCAGGACAGTGGTCAAGTGGCGGGGTTCATGTGGACCGAATTAGCCTCCGTGGATAAGAGACACGCCGCTGCCAATTGCATAATGGTTGTCTTGTTGGGAAAGCCCTCGGTAGATGCTACCCATGGGTGATCCCTTTGTAATGTTCCCTACTAGTTTCTCGCAGGAAGCACATTGCGAGCATGATCGAGACTATTCCTTTGATCCATCACCAACATGTGCTTATCGCATTCCACATTCCTACGGAGAATAGTTCTCTTGTGACCTTTACTAATTCTATCAGCTGTAAGCAAAACTGAAATGTTTCATTCATCCTGCGTTATTAAGTCTCATTGCTGCCTATTTCTGTACCGACCACTCTTCTCTACTCTAGAGGGAGGGTTCCGTTACAGATATGAAGGCAAGTTCTCTCACGACTGCGGGATCGGAAAGAATTTTTCGCCAAGGTTCATTTAGGGCGAGGGAATTTGGGACACTGATCACAAATCTGGGATCCGTTTTTGTTGCGGTAGATTACAGTAGGCTATGGGGTGTAATTATTTTTCATTTTTTAATTATTTTTCATTTTCATCGCTATCATGTCTCTTACTGCAGAACCTGCACAGCGACGGTGCCGGCGGCCGGAGGCAAATCAACTCATCAACTTAACAATCCAGGGGATGAGAAGATGATTTTCAAAGTGAAGAGCTCCAACAACAACAAGTATCGCGTGAATCCTGTCTTTGGATTCGTTGACCCCGCCGGGAACGCAAATCTCGAGGTCACACGTCTTTCAGGACCTCCGAAGGAGAACAAGTTGGTCATGCAGTTCGCTCCAGCACCAGCAGATGCGACCGATGCCCAGGCGGCGTTTGCACAACCGACCGGCAATGTGACCTTAGTGCCACATAAAATGGCTCAACAATTAGGGTACAGGTAAATGAAAGGGTCGAGACAGGTTAGCCACACTCATCCCATTCTTCTAGGGTGAATTGCGGTGATGATCACGAATTTAGCACACGCTTTTGGCCTCTAAATATTTGAGTGCTATTTTCAGTTCAAGATACGACCTTGGACAGTTGAAAGAAATTATGAGAAAAGGCACAAAGTATAGACCAGTAATAGGTTACACCAGGGATATAATACATAACACATACAAATCCACTGTCGAAAAAGTTGTTAATTACATAAGTAGATTCTATAGAATTTCAACAGATCAAGTGAACCAATAAAACAAAACTTTTGCTCAGTCATTTAACATCACTAACAAGGTTTATATACCGTACAATGCAATACGAAGACTACAGAAAGATTTTATATTCTGCCCATTAGATAAACCAAACAATGATTATGCTATTATTTGTAAAACACTTTACCTGCTCAACCTAATGAAAGAAATGGGAATTACATATGATAATAAAAACGATGTCTTTAACAACAGTAGCACTAATAATACATATGTTGGTGCTGATCGGTCCCACGAGGTGCGGATGTTGCGTTCGATCAAACGCCGCCGGTGGTGTAATGGCGTACAGCATTCCCGCCCGGTTTGAGGAAGGTTTGGGTTCGAGTCCTGCCTGGCGCCAGAAGTTTTGATCGTAACAAAACATCGTTGTGACAGCATACAACCTCGACACCATCCACTTGAGGCTTAAAGCAACTGATCTGAACTGTTTCTATTAAGACCATCAGCTTTACTGGTTCCATGCTGATATCAGTGGCCATCTCATCCCGGATACGGATGGGTGCTGATCGCTCCCACGAGGTGCGGATGTTGCGTTCGATCAAACGGCGCCGATGGTGTAATGGCGTACAGCATTCCCACCCGGTTAGAGGGAGGCTTGGGTTCGAGTCCCGCCTGGCGCCAGAAGATTTGATCGCAACAAAACATCGTTGTGACAGCATACAACCTCGATACCAGCCACTTGAGGCTTAAAGAAACTGATTTGAATACATATGTTAATTTGAACGTTTCTAATAAGGTGCTTATAATAGAAAGGCATCAGCATTCCCAGATAAGAAACAAATTTAATGTTGATTCAAATGTAGATCTACCAATTACTTATTCACTGCCTAAGCTTCATAAAGACCCAGCAAAATTTAGATTTATTAACATATAACATAGTGTTAAAACCATAGCTCTAGAACTATGTTGTATATTTACTTTTCTAAAAACACATTTCATTAATTACGCAAATAATACAGCTAGTAATACAAGGTCGATTAAAACATACTGGGCTATTAAAAATTCTAACATAACATAAGAACTAACAAGCATTGACGCAGATAATGTTGTATTCAGCTGATTTTACAGACATGTTCACTAGCATGCCTCATCCTGCTATATGAGAAAAAAATGAAAAACCTTATCATACTTTGCTTCCAAAATTCTGGAAAATATTTCATAGCATGTAATGGACTCAATGCTTTCTACACTGGTAGCTCAATTCAGAACAATAAATACAGATATTGCAATGCAGATCGGATCTTCTATATTTTATATTTTACCTACTGAAAAATAGTTACTGCATATTCGTCAGTATAATTTTTAAATAAAATAGAGGAGTTCCTCAAGGCGGTAACTTTAGCCCGTTACTAGCTGACTTAACCATGTCAATTTTGAATTTAAGTACTCTAAGAATACAATTTTAAATAGAAAAAAATTATTTAAGCCATTTAGATATATGGACGACATACTTATAATTCATAATTACACAGAAAGCTACATTGATTACATACTTACTTTAGTTTACAAAAACACATTAGAATTAAAAAAGACACACGACAATGAACACAATAGACATAAGTATCAAAGTCATAAATAATAAAATTGAAAGTAACTTATACAACAAAACAGATTCTTTCAATTTTAAAGTAAACGGGTTTATACACGTAGGCTCACAAGTTTCAATCAGGATTAAACATAATGTCATTTACACAGAATAGCTACCGTCTGTTCAACATTTCAATATTTTTGCAGTAAGATAAGAGAGCTTCACAAAAAACTTACCCATAATGGATGTAGTACAGAATTCATTGTTGATAATGTAAAAAAAAATGTCTTAACAAAAATAGACAAATACTATATAAGTATAACATGTTAGAAAACTATAATAAAGCAATAAGCTTTATAAGAACACAAATAGATTTTCATATATTCATGAGTACATTTAAACATTGTTCTTATAGAATTTTGAATAAGTGAAAAAATAAATAAAGTGTTGTTGCGCCATAAATGTAGTAATATGCAAGTGGAATTACTTGGAAGTAGCACCTCCATGCCTAGTAATTGAAGAATAAAATGAATACCGTAATGATAACATGTATAATAATATCTATCCCGATACCGTACAATAGAGCACGGTATGGATACTTTATATGAAAAGAAGATGGAGACCGGCCGCAGCTACAACTACTTGTACGTTTTTTATTATTTTTTAATAATACTTTTTCGCAAAAACTCGTTTAAAATTTAACAAATTTTATCAAATTCAAGTTTAAAATGAAATAAATAAATATATAATTATATGGGCGCGTGTAGCGCAGTCGGAGGAGGTGCGACTGTCGCGTGCACCCGATACTAGGTTGCTGGTTCGGATTTCCAGCCCAGGCCAACCAAGCCTTCCATCCCTCCGGGGTCGGTGAATCGGTACCAGACTTGTCTGGAAAGGATAGAGCGCTAACTTGTTCATCGGCTTGCCACCGCAAGTCATTGTATGGCCAAATACGCATTCATGTCGCCTCCACGACATCCCGTAGAAGTAGAATGCGCTGGCGCATCCCAGAAGGGATTGAGTAACGCCGTCCTTTATCCTTTATCCTTCCTTATAATTATATACAAAATAGTTAAATAAAAATTCATTGTTAAAAATATTTGTAATTAATATTACGAATAAATAAAAAATATTGAACAAAATAATACATAAATAAATAAAAATAAAAACTTTCATTATGTAAACATGAAAATAAATAGCATTAAAATTATAATACCTCCCTTTTTCGCTGAGGAGCCACCGGGGAGATGTTATAATTAAAAAGGTTCGTCTGAAGGAAGGTGGTGAAACGAACCACAACGTTTAGTTTCCTGCTTCTTCATATTAATCTAATATATTGGAAACAAAGAGCTGCCAGATGAAGAAAACGGCAGTGAGGATGCAGTTTTTTCACAGTATCGATATCTATTCTAATCCGTCGTTATACCAAAACAGATGCCAGATTCGTGATAAGCACCCCAAATAACCTCCTAAACAATGCTTCAGCCAACTACACCAAATGCGCTTCTGGTTTTGGCAGAGGGCTACTCTCGTATTTAGAAGTAAGGACAACGCCAAGCATGGGATTCACCAAAGTGCTTCAGTGAATCATTTTTTATTTGGATATCGTCTTTTCGCGAATAAATTCTTTGAAAGCCACACTTATCTCGCTGTGGAAGACATACATCAATAGGCAATCATTCCATGAAGCAAGCAAGTGCGAAGCACAGCGCTAGGTGAGTGCAACACTTGTTTTTAATAATTCAGTAATCATGTCTGATACAACCTTGTGTGCGAGGTTCGTAAACGAGACCACGAATGATAAGATGACACTCCTGGGATGGGATTTGAACAAAATGAATGACGAATAATCACAGCCAACATCCATAGCATGTACTGTTCCACCATTCTAGAGTGCAATCGCGAGGTGTGGCGAGATTCTCCTGTATTCGAAATCGATTTGCAGCGAGAAGCAATCGATTATTGAATACAACCATGCAATCACGTCGCGAACCCGTTGGACTCCAATCACTGGTAAAAAGAGGCAGCCAGGAAGCAGACAAACCTCTTCGCGTTGTACACAATTGATGGTATACAGAGGTCGGCTATGGTTATCGTGTCACCCACAGCAAATTTGCCGGTGTAGCTCTTCGTAAGCATAGCCTCTAGTGCACTCAGTCCATCAACCAACCAGTGAGATGCCCACTGCAACAACACGATTTATCTATAACCGGGCTACTTGACTCATTTCCAAACACTTCGTCGAAGAAGCTTACCTCGCGGCCGGAACCCGGCGTCTTGGCGTTCACGTAGTTAACCACACGAACATTCTGCAGGGGCTGCGTGTTAGCGGCGATCTAAAAGATTCCTCATAGAGCACTGAGGAAACCATGAATTGTGCGTTTGTAGGAAGAGACTTGGCTTCGATTTCGCATCTATACTTGTTAAACTTTCCATCTCGATGAAATTGTAGACATTCTAGATTAGAACGCTGCTTTACAAATGTCAACTCACAAAACAGGACTGTGCGGACAGAACTAAGTAGCCTCCTTACTTGTCCCTATGAGAATGATCACTATCAGAAACTCTTAGAACAACGTGCACTTTTGGAAGGAATCAAAATGCTCTGTAGCGAGGCTTCGCTCATGAGAAGAGATGTGATTTCGATGGAGCAGCTAGTGCTAATGCGAATCCAGTGGTTTGAACGGTGTTTACGGTCACATTGAATAAGGATACACATGCGAAGAATTGAAAGCGCTATCCTGAACCAGGAAATAAAAGGTGTGATGCATACACGTGAAGTCTGAATGAATGAAACCAATAGCACAACGTCGCAGGAGGCGCCGGGTTTGATGTGCACTGCGAACCAAGGATTTCCCTTTAGAGCAACGAAGCCTTCCTTCCGTTCATCCCACCCTCCCCGGGAAGATGAAATGGCATCAGTCGAGAAGATTGGAGACTGACATGCTCATCGAACAGCCTCCCCAAGTCCCTGTGTAGGCCAAATACTTAATTAGTTCGCCTCTACGATAACCCGTACAAGCAGGAAGCATGCGGCATGCCGTACAGAGATACCGACTCGAACATTATTCTTTTTCCAGAAACTTTCAAAAGAAACCTATGCATGTGCAACAGAACTATACCGTCGAAGCCTTATGGAGCACCAATCTTCTAGACTATAATGATGTCAGCAAGCTTGTTGATGGCGGAAAATGTGGCCATGAGGGGATCGTGAGCGCGGTAAACAGCGGCACTTTTGTTCAATCGTAAGGGCGGCCTAACTTCCCACTATATGTAGAAGATCACCGGCTTTCCCTTGTTCGCAAGCTTCTCTCCCTGATGTAGCGTGGCAAAGCAATTTAAAATCAACTGAAGGAGCCCCAGGCAACAGGGGTGCACATTTAACGGTTAACGATTTAACGATTTTAACGAATTAACGGCATTTTTCGTTAAAATTTGGCTTAACGACTTAACGGAAACTTTTAGAAATTTAACGGAATTTTTAACGGACTTCTTTCTCAGTAAGTTTCTCACTTTCTCCTTAATATTCAGCAATATTGTAGACCTCATCCTCCCCATCAGGATCGCTCCTGAAAAACTATTGAAATCAGGAACAATATTTCAATGTTTTCATGCTATTTTCACACATTCTACGGCGCATTTGAATTTTTGGAAATATGTAATGCATTTTGAAGCTAGAAAAGCTCTTCGCTGAGCCGTATCAACGAATCTACAAAGATACTGGTCTGATCCTCAGGTAAGATACGCCTATCCCCACATGGCGCAGCTTATCCTAACTCTTGTTCGCCACATGAAACAGTCGAGAAGAAAAGAATGTTTTCTATCGGTGTACGTATTCTAAATGACTTGAGAAAAGCGATAACAACAAAAAATTTTGGAAAGCTACTTTTCCAAAACGTTAGCACGTTAGCTGTCGCGTCACAACACCCTTTCGGCCGTGTGGGTCCGCAAGACACGATGTTGTGTCACGGTCTCGACGCTTCAAAAATTCGATTCGCCTCACGCACCAGGTACGCGAAAATCATGCGTTCGTCAACGTCTTAACACTGATAGGCTCATAGTTGTATTTTTATTAATTCTTTCAGTAATAGCGGGCTCGCGCCCGCATCGAGATTGCACATGCTCGTAGAACAGTCACGCAAAACGGTTTCGCAAAGAACTAAGAAAGAGGGAAATCCGGGGATCTGTCTGGTCTAACTTACCCAACCAATTAACAAGGGAGATCGGTGAGCGAGAAGCGCCGTGGTGGTTTTCACACAGTCCCCTACAAATTTGAAAACCACCACGGTTCTTCTCATACAAACCACTACAACCCTCAATGGATCACTTTTAAAATCCCTTGTAAGTGCCGTTCTCTTGAATGATAATTCCATTCCTATTCTTCCTCCACATCCTGAGCATAATTCGTTGCTGAGAGCCTGTTTATTTTGCTGTCCACACTTTGTTGTAGCGAATTGTTTGTTTTATACTGTAGTGTTTTATTTCATTTCTTGGATTTACTTGTTGACATATTGAAGTTGGAACATATAATGTTTTCCGTGATTTTTTTTCATTTTAAGTGGTAGTTTGCATCTAATAGTACTTTTAACGAAATTTAACGATTTACCGGAAATTTAACGAAAATTTTCCGTTAAAAATTTTCGTTAAAAAATTTTAACGCACAGAAATTCGTGTGCACCCCTGCCAGGCAACATGACCGTGGACTCAAGAGGCTGCTCCAACTTTATCCAGGCTCTTCACCTCTGCTGCAATCTTTCCTCCAATACTCAAGTCCAACAGCTCTATTGAATACTACACTGCATGGAGAGCTACACCAACTCCGGTGACAAGCGATAGCTATTGATGTAGGCCTACCTGCAATGTATATGACGCCCGGGAACAGATCCCGAATACTGAGATCAAAAGTGGTTCAAGAGATGTGGGGCGAACGAGTGTTCCTAAGGTCTAAGACCTGAGTTAGGCCTGAGTAATACTACCGCGGGAGCATCCCGGGGAAGGGCGGGAATCACGTCGAGATCCCTCACCTGGCCAATCGCCGCGCCCCGTCACGCCCGCCGTCCGCGGTGCACCCTTCGTCCGCGGACGTTCCGCGGATGCTCCCGCAGGAGTATAACACAGGCCTATAGGCCCCCACAGACTTCTGCAGCCAGCGGCGGGCGGCGGCCGTCCAGTGGAGCCGCCCAGCGGCGACGGCGAGGTACTGTAGTCTTTCTAATAGGAACCCCGCCGCGAAAGGGCAGAGCGCAGACAGACTCTCCCGGCGCCGCTGGAGTGACGCCGTCTCGTATGATTCAAATCATTTTCGGCGGTCCCGCTGGCGGCGAGCTCTGCGCCCCTGCCCTATGATGAAGGGTAGGGCAGCGGCGACGTCGCAGAAGTCTGGGGGGCCTTAAGGCTCCGTTTATACTTCGACGCGACGCCACGTATTGTGGCCACATTGATCGGGCGACGCGATCGATCAATTTGGCCACAATGCGTGGCGTCGCGTCGCTCGGGGTCGAAGTATAAACGGGACCTAACGCGGACGAGGAGACAACGTCCACTCCTTTTGGTCAGACTTCGTCTGCCACTGTCTATTTGAATGTAATCACTAATATTAAGCTTCCTGGCGGAACGGTTAAAAATACATTGCCACGTGAAGGTCACTTACAGGTTTGCGGTGCAGTAAAAGTTATCCTTCAATATGGAGTGTCATTAGAGCGAGCGTTATGCACTCCAAAAAATTTATGGTAACCAGTTATCCAACAAGAAACGCAATGAAGCTCGCAATCTAGTGTCACTTGGTTAACGCCGTGCACGACATTTCTCAAATTTGTCGATGAATTTGAATACATTTATAGCTGCGGCTTCATTCGAAACTGAAACAATCCTCGAACGTTTTAGTGCCAGGTGCAAACTCAAAGAAGAGGTCCACCTCATAACGGGACGTGCGTTCTACCCCTCGTTCTCTTGGCGTGTCACCCCCAACCTCTGGGCTTCCTCGAGAACTTAGTGCTGCCTCACGTTGTGCAATATGTTGCATGCATTTCCACTCCAACTATTGTTTAAATGTGTGTATCGGGTGGACCGCCTCCACTGGGATTGCACCTTGTGCCATTTGAGAAGACCAAATATAACAGATGTAAGCCGGACATGTTTTCGCTCAAAGTCGAGCTCCGTATGCTGGTGGTGGCACCTGTTCGCCACCTCACCTCGTCATCCTACTGTACAAGCAGCGCCCGATCTGGTGAGATACCTAACCTGCAACGCTATCGCTCGCACGTGAGCTCGTTGCACGGGATCCTGGGGAAGAAGCGGATATCGGTCTGGATACGCCTCCTCCAAATACTCCAATATCGCTAGACTCTCCGTCAGTGGAGTGCCATCAACAGTCAGCGCCGGCACCTTTGCTGCTGGGTTCACAGCCAGAAATTCAGCAGCTCTCTGAAACAGGTGACTATCAATTGAATAAAACACCTCTAACTGAGATAAGCTGATAATTCTTTCTCACCAACGCGTCAGGGCTCAGAAGATTGACAGTCTTGTATTCATATGCGAGTTTCTTCAAGTTTAGTGCTGAATCACAAATATACCGTATGAGCGAGGAAAGACAGCTGCAGTCGCAAAAGTTCAACTTACCAATGCGAACCCGCCAGGAGCATGAGCTCCGCCAGTAGGAGAACAACACCAGCTTTGCATTTGTCATGCCTGAGTGAGCGCCTTGTTCCTTCGAAAAAAGAGGAACTTGATACTACCACCGACTAGAAGAACAGCACCGATAGAGAAAAATCGGCGAATGCAATAGCACTGATAAGAATGGCCAACGATCGCCGACCACGTAGCAGTCGATAGCACGAGGTCACCGAATGATCGAGCAGCCGAGGATGAACTAGGACGAACTGCCGAAGTTTGGGCCTGAGCAACAAAACAGAAAAAAGGAATGCCATGCCACAGCCATGTGAAGACCACCATCAGAGGAGCCCTAAGCGAAACGCAGCAGTCGCTCTACATAAACACCCGGTGGTCAAATGTGTTGTGCACGAAAGGCTCCTCAGCTCAACGACTTCATCCATACATCACCACTCGCAACTAAAAAGTCCTCTGAAAAACAGCAGAAATCCCTCAAGAAGACATGAAGATACGCAAATGTTGAGTACTACGCCAGTTCGTTGTCGAGGTCAGGCATAGAATACGGGAGCCGGATTAAAAGGCAAACTCTTTAACTGACATGCATATTTCTCCAACTGACCTAACTTCAGTGAGTATTATAATGCGTTCCATAGTGTAGTGTTGTCAGAGAAGGAAGCTAACCATAGAAAACATACGATGGAATGCAAATTCTACTCCAAGGTAACGACGACGAACCTTATACTGAAACTACTTTCAGTATCATCAATCCACGGTTCTTCCAGAGTAGCAACGTAAACGTGTAACGTAGTCAACGTCGCGCCTCATCTCACTAATCCAAAAAGCTGCTATCTACCACTAAATAATTGAGCTAGCTCCCTGCCTGTAGATGATGAGGTGTATCTCACTCAGGTTGGAAACCTGGCTGAGATACGCCTCGTGAAACCACGCGCAAGCTCATGGAACCTCTTATGACGCCTCCGCGTACCTCGCATGGGCAACGTATTCAACATGGGATGTTGTTGCAGCAGAGGACGCGCAGCCTCTTCCTGCTTGGCACAACGGAATCTGCGCGCGTTTCTGAGTGCCTGAATCCAGAGGATGGGTTCCCTTCGTCGCACCACAACCGTCTGGAGTCAGAAGAGGAGACACCGTCGTCCTACGACGAGGAATCGCATTCAGAATTGAACATGAGATGCTGCTGCAGCAGAGGGAGCGCAGCCTCCTCCTGCTTGACACAATGGCGTCTGTGCGCGTTTCTGAGTCCCTGAATCCAGAAGACGGGTTCCCTTCGTCGCACCACAACCTTCTGGAATCAGAAGATCGAAAAGAAAGGAAGCAGAGGTCACATCGTCGTCGTACGATCCAATTATCTGATTCTCTTGCTCTACCGTCGATCGCCCGCCGGAAATTGACTGCGTACTCTCTGTTCCTTCAGACGCATACAACTATTTTGCACCACTCCTGTCTACATCTCGCCCACTGCACACTATACCCCGGAGGATCAGCTTCGGAGTGTCTTGCGAACCCACACGACGGCCCGGCACAGGATCATTGTCTTCGACGGAGCACACACGAGTAGCAGTAAGTCTTTTCCTCATAGGCACAAGTCCACGTCCCCTTTTGATGTGTTTATGTTCGATTCGTTCTTCTACATTAGGAATGTTTCTTAGGTTGTTACTATGTCACGATTACCAACATCACCACTTACAAGGGAGGTCAATGAACGTCCCGTGGCAACTTTCAAAGTGACCCATTGAGGGTTGTGTGGGGTTGTCTGAAAAGCACCGTAGTGGCTTTCAAATTTCCTGCGGACATCTGGGTAGGTCAAAATTTGCAAACAATCGTATCACTTCAGTGCGGGCCGATAAAAGCAAAACAGACGTTTGAAGTTGCCATGTGGTGGTTAGAATCTAACCTGCGAACGGTTTAAAGTAACAGCTGTAGTGGAATCATAGCGAGCTCACAATTTGCTTGTTAGGGATGCAGTAACCGAAGCGGAACATTGAGGTGCGCCGCTCACGAGCCAGATGGTAGCGCCTAGATGGCTGGTGAGTGTGGGGGCGGACTTGCAGGAAGAGGGTCATGGGTTCGAATCCGGCAGTCGGGATTCTGCATTACTGGGCATGATCACTGCTCTTTTGCGATGTGAGGTGTATCTTGAACACCATAGTGTGCCATGCTGACGTTATAACCTTGTTTTAACCCGTACGATACGACTTAACAACGATGCTGTCTATTTTCCCCCACCACTCTCTGCTATTCAAAGGTAATTGTACTCTACGACTCTGGAGATCGAAAGCAATTTCTATGTACTGACAATGGTAGGCCCATACTTCGTCTTGCAGGCTAATTGAGGCACTGATCACAATCTGATAAACGTTTTCATGTGATCGCACGACCCCGCATTTTCATGAGTGATTAAGGTTACCAATGTCAGTACATAGAATCTCCTTCTTCAGCTATGTGACCAAACTAGCTCCCTTATCTTCTACTTTGAAATGGAACGTAGTGCACGAAAAATAGATAATAATTTAGAAAAAGGAATGGCAGATTTATGGTCAGCAGCTTAAATAGTTTCCATAGGCGAGGAAAGAATCGGCCATTCCTTTTTCGAAATTATCTATTTTTCGCGTACTACTTTCCATCGCAAGGTAGAGGATTGGAAAGCAAGCCTGATCACATAGCTGAAGGAATAGATCCTATGTACTGACGTTGATAACCTTGATCACTCATGAAAATGCGGAATCACACGATCACGTGAAAACGTTTACCAGATTTGTGATCAGCGCCTCAATTAGCCTACAAGCCGATAGCGAATTATGGGCGAAAATTGCTTTCGATCTCCAGAGTCGTGGAGCACAAGTCTCTACACCTTCGATTAGCAGATAGTGGTGGGGAAAAAGAGGCAGCATCGCTGTTAAGTCGTATCGTACGGGTTAAAATGAGGTTATAACGCCAGTATGACACACTACGGTGTTCAAGATACACTTTACATCGGCAAAAGAACAGTGGGCATGTCCAAGCAATGCAGAATCCCAACTGCCGGATCCGAACCCATGACCCTCTTCCTGCAAGTCCGCCCCCACACTCACCCAGCCATCTAGGTGCTACCATCTGGCTCGCGAGCGGCGCACCTCAATGTTCCGCGTCGGTTACTGTATCCCTAACAAGCAAATTGTGAGTTCGCTGCAATTCCACTACTGACGCAGCCCCAAACCTTTTGCAGGTTAGATTCTAATCACGACATGGCAGTTCCATGCGTCTGTTTTGGTTTATCGGCCCGCACTGAAGTGATGCGGTTTTTTGCAATTTTTGACCTACCCAGATCCGCAGGAAATTCGAAAACCACTACGGTGCTTTTCAGACAACCCCTACAACCCTCAATAGGTCACTTTGATAATTGCCACGAGACGTTCATTGACCTCCCTTGTTAGTCGTCTTGTGTTTACTAATCACGTCCGGTCCTTTCAGTTGATATATCGGTTCGTCAGGCATGTATGTTCGTGTAATATAAGATAAAGTTTAATTACCCATGTTTGAGATATCAAAGCCCGCGTGGCATCGGTGAGCGATCGCTAGTGCTTATGACTGTGCTCATACCCCACCGCACCTCAAACACAAACCTTAATCCTGGACTGTCAAAAGCAATACCGCGCCTATGATTTGGTCATTTGCGGAAAAGAACGCCTTTGAGCGTTCCAAAGCGTCTTTTTGAAATAATTTTGCTGTGAAAAGCTGTTTTACTCTTCTTTGCCTGACGGATTTGGTATAAATTCCTTCATTGTAACCGAAGGTTCGACAAATTCGTCTTTCTCAAGGTCTGAAAGATGCTCGAAATGTTTGGTTCTGCAGAATTCACAGGGTCAGAAACGTTGCGTTTACGCTTACAAGAACAACATGCTCTTAAGAGTATTAAGAAGAGAGACCGAGACCACAGCGGTATCCACCAGCGCCAAGAAACTGTCTCAACTGGTCGCCATGGAGTAAGTGAGACATACTGGTCCAGTCGGATATACTTCTCCGAGCATGGTGGTGTTGAGAGTGTATGCGAATCAGTCTACGACATCTCACAGCTCGCACAAAGAGATAAAAGGCAAGAATTCACTGGTAATGGAGATGCACTCGTTCCTGTTGTTCATAGATGGATTACGCCTGTGAACCCCCCCCCCCCCCCCCAGAAAACCTGAAAAGCCTTGCTGGTCCCTATTTCGCCCTCATCATACAACACTGTACATTTTATACTTGTGCTCTCGCAAAAATTTTGAATATTCGAGTGGTTTCGACCATCGAAATTTTTTGAGCATTCGAAATCGAATATATTCGAAAAACGTGGTTTTTCTGAATATACGAACTCTAACACATTCGAAAAACACGATCATTTGAATAATCGTATTTGAATACATTCAAAAAACGTGATTTTTTGAATAATCGAATTCGAATAAAAAACCAAGCTGCATGGTAGACATGGTAGACGACAGCTCAGAAGGAAAAGTGGAAGCAATACATAACGGATCCCTTCTTAGTTAAGCACAAGGTTTTCATCGACAGGCCTCTCATAAACCCCCTTGTGCACCGTAAAAATGTGGTGGAAAACTTACACATAGTAGGATCAATAGGCTTATGGAAGCATCTAATTTCCTTGTTTTAAACAACAAAGTATTATGTGTAAATCTGTAGCAAATCTGTCCTGCGCATCTAAAAACGTGAAATAACATAGTGTCATTTTTGCGGCCACAAAATTCATTACAGGTAGCTAGGAATAGGCCAGCCATGACGGCCGTTCTCGCTTCTTTTTGATAGAAACAGATGTCTTATTTTCGATGAACTTGTGAATGTAGCTAATAGGATGATTCATATTTTCTTGCGATTTTGCAACCTGGCTTGGCTTTACTGCTTGAGACGAGTTATCGATTTCGCAATAGGTCATGTAAATGGTCAAAGGTCAGCTCATGCCAATGCAATTTATTAGCATTCTACCAGCCGCTTATCTCAAGAAATATGGAGTCTTCAAAACTGCCCCTCTGTCACTGTCTTCTTTACGAGCTCCAGCTGAGACATACGTCAGCCGAAGCTCATCGTAATCTGATGCGTGTTTTTGGTCAGGATGCGCCAAGTGCATGTACCTGTGATAATTCGATGAATCGCTTTAAATTGGGAGATTTTTTTGTTGTCCGAACAGCCCGGTTTGGATGCGAGTCGATTGTCGACAGCGACTTCCTACTGGCTGCCATCAAAGCAAACCCGTTCCAATCCACTCGTGATTTGGCGACGAGCATCTCCTCTAGCCCGCCCACTGTCGTTCGTAAATTACGATAGCTTAGTTTCGTCTGGAAAAATACGCCAATGGATCCCGCACGATTTGCCACCTGACCAGTACTCCACACGAGCTGATGCATGCCTTTTCAACTTATCCCGCTCTGGCCGTTTTCACTGGTTGACTCGCTCATCACAGGAGATGAGAAGTGGGTACTGTCTGTGTCACACACAGCGAGGCATACTTGGACTTCAGCAGACGAGAAGCCACCAGCAGTTCCCAAAGGTGATCTGCACCCAAAGAAGGAAATGCTGAGTGTTTTCTGGGGTGTTCGTGGTGCTGTGCACTAGGAGCTTCCCCTTCTGGTGCCATCATTAACAGGGTACATGACAATGCAAAACCGCTACTTCAAAAATAACCAGCCAAAAGCTCCATCTATTAGGAATGATTCCCCGCCTATCCTATTCACCAATCCTTGTTCCAACCGAACACCATTTGTTCCGATCGTAGCTCACTTTATGGAAGGAAACCGATACGATGATCGAGCGGCACTCGAATCCGACCTTCGACACTTTTTCGAATCGGAACGCTCGGATTTCTACCGCCACGGCCTCCATTCCCTGCCGGGTTGATGAAGGACAGTCATTGAAAAGATGGGCGATATCTCGATAAGTAAGGTTAGTTTGATCAAAATATATAAAAATTTGAAAATATCAAAAGAATCGCAAGAACTTATGAATTGCCCTAATATTCTTTAGCCAACATATAGATCAAACGATGAATGTAACAAAAATCGATCGGTAAATAACAGCCAGTCGATCTACACTCCTCCCTTTTGTGAAGTCCGGCATACGGCCGACATATCCACGCGCTCCCACTCCTAATGGCCAACTCAGAGCAATAATCGATTAACATCCATCGATAACAGCCGGTCGAAAAAACAAGTCTATGCACCGTGTCGTCGGCGACGACGATGCCTCTACCAGAAGAGCCCTCAGCCGTCCACTGTACGTGGCCGGAACAGGTCACCATGGCCAAAAGATAGCGACGTACGCCAGAGCCAGACTTGTCCTATGCGGTCCTCTCTCTCTCTCTCTCTCTCTCTCTCTCTCTCTCTCTCTCTCTCTCTCTCTCTCTCTCTCTCTTCAGCGTTTGTCCCGCATCATGACGGGGTCCGCTTTTCTGGTGCCATGTCGCCATCTTTCCCGATCCCGTGCTAGATCAGGGTGGACACCAGCTACTTTAAAGTCCTTGTGTAACGTATCAGCCCAGCGCTGCTTCGGGCGTCCTCTAGGCCGTTTTCCAGACACTACGAAGTTAAGGCCTATCTTACGGACGCTGTCTTCCTTTCCACGCAGAACGTGGCCGTACCATCGTAAGCGAGCTTCACGCATCTTGTCCGCTATCGGCGCGACACCGAACTTCTGCCGAATGACATCGTTTCGGATGCGGTCCATGCGCGTAACTCCTGCCGTCCAGCGCAGCATCTTCGTCTCCATGACGCTGAGGCGCGTTTCAACTTCCTTGGTCGCTGGCCAACACTCAGCGCCGTACATTGCTACCGGCCGGACGACTGCTCTGTAGATCTTTGACTTTAAGCGCTCTGGCATCTTCTTGTCGCAGAGTACTCCAGTCAACGAGCGCCACTTGGACCAAGCTGCACTCACGCGTGAGTTCACTTCAACCATCAGACTGCCATCAGAGGCTATTGCTGATCCCAGGTATTTATACACCGAAGTGCGTGCAAGCTCAGTACCGTTAATCTTAATGGAGCCGGACTCATTTACGTCAGTCGTGAAATACTCGGTCTTCTTGACGTTCAGTTTGAGTCCGAACATGGCCAGGCGGTCGCACCAAGCTTGCACCTCTCGCTCGAGCTCACCTTTGTCTTCGCAGGCGAGCATCACGTCATCAGCATATAGCAACGTCCAAGGGACGGGCTTCTGAAGATCTCGCGTAATGGCATCCATTACGACAACAAAGAGGAGTGGGGAAAGCGCAGATCCTTGGTGCACCCCAACAGAGATGGGAAACTCCGTCGAGGTTCCTGCTGCCGCTTGCACACGACTCTTTGGACAAGAGTATAGCATTCGCACCCACTCTACAAGTTCTTCGGGAACACCGTGCTGTCGTAGGGCGTACCATATACATCACGCGGTACGCGATCGAAGGCTTTCTCCAAGTCGAGAAAGGCAAGATGCACCGGCCTCTGTTTCTCGCGATGCTTCTCTACCAGAAGACGGGCGGCATGTATGGCATCGATAGTGCCACAACCAGCCACGAAGCCGCACTGATTGCTGGAAAGCTTGACAATATCGCGAACTCGGCTATCGAGGATTCGCTCGAAGATCTTCATGCTGTGCGAGAGCAACCGAATCGGACGGTAATTTGAGCAGTCTGCAGGGCTGCCCTTCTTCTTCCAAATCGGGATCGTCGTACTTTCCTGCCAAACATCAGGCACCTTCTTCTCCGCTACAACCTGGTTGAAAAACTTGGCCAACCACTCAGCAGAGTACCAGAACTTCGACTTCCATAAGTCAGCTGGCAAGTCATCTGGACCAGTCGCCTTGCCCGGTCTCATCATCCTCAGAGCCGCGTCAGTTTCCTCCACAGTGATTTTGTGGACGGGACCGTGGATAGGAGCCACAGAAGGGACGGCCGGATGAGGGAACTCTTCAGTCGAAATTCCCTCGAAATAATCGCACCATCGCTTCAAGGCCTTTTTGCGCTCTGTCAGAAGATGGCCGTTCTCATCATTGATGCCAAAGAACTTCTCTATATCCTCGGATTGGCGATGACGGTTTTTCGCAAGTCGGTACAAATACCGCTCGCCATCGCGCGACTCAAGCTTTTCGTAGACATCATTGTAATGAGTGGCTTTTGCTATGGCCACAGCCTTCTTGGCAGCTTTTTTCGCTTCGTGGTACTTTTGCCAATTATTGGCGGTCTTGTCGCCGAGAAACACATGATGAAGCGCTTTCTTCTCTCGAATCTTTCTTTCACATCGTTCGTCCACAGCCATGCCTGCATGTCGACCTTTCGTCGTCCAGGCTTCGTAGTGCCAAGTTCTGACCTCGCAGCTTGAAGTATCGCGTCGGTCGCTTTCTTCCAAGTTTCGTCGACAGTCGTGACTGTCGGTAAACGCGAGAAATCACAGCTGCTTCTTTCTCTTTCATTCGCCACCACTTGATTCTCGCAGCACCGCATCGCTCAACCTGCTGCAGCCTCGGAGGAGCGATCTTCAAAGTACAGATCAGCGGACGATGCTGTGGGGCGACCGTTTCATACGGCACGATCTTCGCGTCTGTGACGAGATTTCGGTCACGATCTCTCACAAGGACGAAGTCTATCTGCGTCTTGGTGTTCCCACTATAGAACGAGATAAGGTGGGAGTTGCGTTTGCGAAACACGGTGTTCATTATGGTGAGTGAGGTTATGCGAATCCGCATATTCAAGGATACGCTCACCATCTGTGCTACGCAACCCATAGCCGAATCCACCATGACAGCTGTACCCGTCTTTCGCAGCGCCTACGTGCCCATTGAGGTCACCAGCGACGATGATGACGTCCTTCGACGGTACCTCTGCTGTCTTCTCATCAAGCAGGCTCCAAAACTCATCCTTGGCTTGATCGGAACAGCCAGTCTGCGGAGCATACGCAGAGAAGAAGTGGAAGAGTCGCTCCTTAGCGGCGACAACGATCTTCATCAATCGATCGTCAAAGCGCTCGACGCTTACAATCGAGTCTCGGAAACGCTCGGAGACGATTATACCAACACCACTGGTGGTCCTGGGACTTCCACATAGAACGGCCTTGAAGCCACGTCCTATGTCCCTTGACTTGCGGCAGGACCACCTCGTCTCCTGCACCGCACAGAAATCAACTCTTCTACGCTCCAGTGCTTCTACCAACTCGCACGAGCGGCGCGTCAACGTATCCACATTCAGCGTTGCTACGGGTCCTGCTTACGTTACGGGACTTTCGGACTAGCTCAGTTGCCCCCCGATGCCGTCCTCGCACCAGGGACCCTCGCATACTTCTCACACTCGCCGGGCTTTGCGAGTGCGCGTCGGCTCCCGCGGACGCCGTAGCATTATCTCGAAAAACATGAACTGACATACACCCATACGATGTGACATTGGGTTGTTCGTAGGCCGGCCTGTCACCAGGGCCTGTCGCCTGCATTCGAATGTCCGTGCTTGGCTTAGCTCGCAGAGGCGAGCAGTTTCCAGTGGCACCAGGGTGGCTGAAAAGTTCGGGCAATTTTTTGTGGTACTACTTTTGGCTTTGAAATTGAAGTTTTTGGTTGTTTCTGTTGCTTCCGTTGTATTCCTCGCGCAATTTTGATCTAGAATGTGTTGCTCCATTTTTCTTATCTTCAGTTGTGATTGTGATATGTTTCGTGAAAGTCAACGTGTCACCGTCGTCGAGTTGCACAAGGCGGGAATGAAGACCGCGGTCATGGTTCGGACAACCGGCTTCAAACAAAGGATCGCCTACAAGACTGTAAAGCGCTACAAGGAGACTGGCGGAACCTCGGAGCGTCCCTGCAGCGGCCGTCCCACCACAGCGACAACACCGGAGAACATCAACAAGGTTCGTTGTCGCATTCGCCGCAATTCTGAGGTGTCCATGAAAAAGATGGCTATGGATCCCGGGATCAGTAGAGAAGGAGTCTGACATATTGCCAGGAGAAAGCCGGGATTACGCACTACAAAGTCGCTCGCATTCACTTTCTCAACGACGAAATGAAAGCTGAGAGGTTGAGGAAATGCAGGCGAAGGCGTCGGCTGGTCGGCGGTAGTCGCTTGTGGAGGATGCTGTTCACCGACGAGAAGATATTCGCGGTCCAGCCGGTTCACAACCGTCAGAATCGCCGGCAACTGCTCAAGAAGGGTCAGCAGAAGACGACAACAGCAAGGACCATCAGCCGCAGTCATTTTCCAGCCTCGGTGATGCTTTGGGGTGGGATATGCGCTACCGGAAAGACGCCACTGGTCTTCATGAGTGCAACGTCAAAATGAACGCCACCAGCTACCAGCAACGTGTCCTCCGCGACGTACTGGACCCGTGGGCGACGTACCATTTTCACGAAACTGGATTTTCTCCTCAGCAGGACTGCGCATTCCGCCAAATCCACGATTGCCGTTTGCGAGGAGCTCTTCCCAGGCTTTTGGAGCAAGGACATCTAACCATCCAACTCGCCTGATCTCAACCCGATGGATATTCGGTGTGGTCAGTCATGGAGCAGAAGATCTCTACTACAAGATACGCCACTGTTTAGCGGCTAAAAGCGGCGTTGATGCAGTCCTGAGACGAGATTACAGCGGATCAGTGTGCGACCATCGACATCGACTTCCCAAAGCGACCGCGAAAATGTATTGAAGCCAAAGTAGGCAATTTTGAGCACTTGTTGTGAATTTTTCTGTTGTATTCTGTTGTTATTGATCTAATGAAGTCGCTGTTATTTGTGTTTGCAAATCTGTTTCGTTTATGTAATTTTTTCGTACCGCTGAAATACTTTGAAAAATTGCCCGAACTTTTCAGCCACCCGTGTCACCGACGTTCAACAGGCGCCTGGGTTCAGAAGACATGTTACCAATGCCGCGCAAAGGAAGTCCGGGTTGAGAAGAAGTGTCACCGACGTCGCCCCAGGGGTTCCGTATCAATCAGATGACGTGTCAACGATGTCGCGCAAAGCACGTCCGGCTTGAGAAGACATGCCATCGACGTCGTTCATCAGGTGCCTGGGTTCAGAAGAGGTGTCACCAATGTCGCGAAAGGCCTGTCCGGATTCAGATGACGTGTCATCGATGTCGCGCCAGGGGTTCCGGATTCGCTCGACGTGTCACCGATGTCGCGCAAAACACGTTCGGGTTGAGAACACATGCCACCGATGTTGTTCAACAGGCATCCGGGTTCAGAAGAGGTGTTACCGATGTCGCGCCTGAGGTTCCGGATCCACACGACTTGGTACCACTAAAGGTGGGACCAATAATGGGGGACCGTTGAAGGATGGGGTGAGTAAGGGGGACCGTTAAAGAATGGGGTCCAGTAAGGAGATCTGGTAAAGGGTTAACCAATAAAGGAGGGATCAGTGAAGGTGGGACCAGCAATGGGGACCGGTGAGTGGGGAGGGTGGTCCAGTGAAGGAGGGCCGGTGAAGGAGAGAAGGGGTCCAGTGAAGGGGGACCGTAGAAGGTTGACCAGTGAAGAGGGGGCCAGGTAAAGGGGGGGGGGGGCGGTGAGGAAGAGACCAGTAATGGGGACCGGTGAAGGGGAGGGGTCCAAAGAAGGGGGATCGGTAGAAGGTTGAGCAGTAAAGAACGGACCAGGTGAAAGGGGGGAGGGGGACCAGGTGAAGGGGGAGTGGGGACCGGTGAGGAAGGGAGCAGTAATAGGGACCGGTGAAGGGAGGGAGGAGTCCAGTGAAGGGAATCGGTGAAGGATAGGGGGACCAGTGAATAGGGAACCAGTAAAGGGAGATCCAGTGAAGATGGGATCAGTAGTAGGGACCGACGAAAGGGGGGACCGGTGAAGGGTGAACCGGAAAAGGGCTGACAATAAACGGGAACCAGTGAACAGGGACCAGTAATGGGGAGACCAGTGAGGGTGCGACCGGTGAAGGAGGGGGAGGGTCCAGTGAAGGGGGACCTGTAAAGGGTCGGCCATTAAAGAAGAGAGCACTGAAGGTTGGACCAGTAATGGGGAGCAGTAAAGGGGGAGGTCCAGTGAAGGGAGACCAATAAATGGGGTACCAGTGAATTGCCAGTCAAGACGGGACCAGTAAAGGAGCCAATAAAGGGAAGACCATTTAAGGAGGTTCAGTAAAAGGTAAAGTAATAGAACCATTAAAGGGGGACCAGTTAAGGGGAGTAGTGAAGGGGTGTGTGCGCGAACTTGATTATCACTTCCGTTTTCTGCCGGCACATTGGTAAGAGGGTATTGGTAGAGCAGATGGGGCGGGGAGGGGAGGGGGGTAGTGAGAGTGAGTAAAGGAAGCGGAGTAATATTATTCCCGTCGGGCTGTGAACTGTATCGAGCGGTCCACCAATATCAATTGATTTCATTTTTGTTTCCGAAGAATAAACACTTCGGATTAAGGCGCTCTATCTGTTCCTTGCCATGTATAGAACGAGTACTTCAGAGAATGAATCGCGTACATGCGATAGAGGGTGGGTAGACCCCATAGGAACAGTCTTGAAGATTCTGTTCTACCGTATCCCGCTATTCCATATAGCAAAACCAGTTTTTGACTCTAATGAATGAGAAAAGGCCTAAAGAGGACAAGAAGGCGGTCGGGGTGTTCTATTCTCTGGGTTTTGGGGCGGAGCGCCCAATAAGACGTTTGGCGGCCGGTAGGCCGCTGAACGTCTCCTCTAACATTTCGCTATCTGTACCGCTCCCGCTATCCGTATAACAGGTATATTTTGGTGCATAGGCCTAATAAGCCATATTGAAAGTCTCTCGCATACAACGCCTAGAGCAACGTATCGAACTACTGCAGATCGCATTCTCTAGAATAAAGAGAATCGTAAGCCTCTCTCATATAACGCCTAGAGCCGTAAGTCGATCATAAATTCGATAGCATTCTCTAATTAAGAGAATTACTCTCGGTTCACACCTAGAGTTGGTCCAATTACGACCACAGCCTCTAATTAAGAGACTGCAAGACTCCCATATTCATTACGTGGAGTAAATTTCTGTGCATATAGCACTAGAAACTTTTCTTTCATCACCGAAAGAAATTTCCAGTGTCCAAGACACTATAAGCAGCATTTTTTAAATTCCAAGAGACCCACGACAAGTCCCGCAAAAAACGGCGTTGCACTTCCACAGAGACCCGATCATGAGCAGCGCGTCAACGCTGAAAGACTTGGTGCTAATGTACACAGAGTACACAGTAAAAGTAGGGTATCCGCTAACGGATGAAAATACTTACGAAAAATGTAAGTCTATTACTGCGCTTTTGCAAAGCAGTACAAAGCAAGCAAAATAGGAAAGAGACAAGCTCGAGAAGCTCTATAAAAAGGTTCGAGAGCAGTACAAAATTTGTGAAAATAAGGCTGATCAAAAGGACATTATGCTAGAAATTGAGCAGAGAGTGAATGAATCATAGCTGGATAAAGAGCTAGCTAGTGCAGGTAATTTGATTTACAAACTTGCATCACGTCCTGAAGAATCCAAGTGCGTAAGCGACACGATAAGCGTAAAATTAGGAGCATCTCACAGAGAGCCCTAATACTGCAAAACGCATCATCGTGCAGTACTGCTCCGCTGGAAGGTGAGGCTGACCAAACAGAGCTGATGGATACCGAGACAGTAATCCCTCTCAAATACCGTTAGATTCGGTTCCTAAGGCTGTAACTGAGAGCGAGACACGACCATGTCGTTAAATAAAACCTCCCCAAGCGACGTTACCGAAATTCTACGGTAACGTTGGAGACTTCTCAAAATTTTGGGCAATTTTCGAGACTCTTGTTCACAAGAGTAAGGAGCTTGACGTTATGGAGAAAATCCTCCTGCTCAAGGAAAGCCTGAGAGAAAAGGCGCAAGACTCAGTAAAGGGGACAAAACTTGTGCCTCAAAACTATGAATGGATTATTCAAACTCTACAAGACAAGTATTGTAATCATCCTGTAAATCGGTCACATATAGTGCACAAACTGATCAGTTTGAAGCCAGCTAACAGTTCTGCAGAAAGCTGCTCGTCTGTTTTCGATCAGATCCAAAAACTGATTAAGCAGATGGTGTCGGCAGGCTATGATGCCCATAGAACTCTTGACCCGATCTGGTGTGAAATCATCCTAGCGAAATTTCCTCACGACGTAGCCAGGCCAGTTCTGATATCAAGCCATTGGCAAGATAGCTAAACAATCGGTGACCTCATAGCTCATTTAAAGAAACACATTGCCGCTAAAGCGTACTTGGAAAACAGGCTGGGTCACAGAGAGAGCAGTGCACTCAGCCCATCAAGAGATAAGTGCAACGTGCAACAGAGGTACTCTGCCACTCGTCAGTGTCTGTTCTGTCATAGGTAATCATAACTCAATGACTTGCAGAACGGTCACCGATCAAGTAAGACGCCGCAAAATACTAACAGATGGCAAAAGGTGCTGGAAATTTTGTTCAACCAACCACTCCAGCTATGAGTGTCAAATTCCTGGCTGTTCTCAGTGCGGTAAACAGCACCATAGCAGTCTGTGCACGAAAGGTAGCAGAAATTTCCGAAGTTCCCCTCCGCGTTCATACGAGTACCAGTCAAAAATCGGCGATAGATAGCCCAGTGAACTCGCAATGTGGTGGAAGTAGCAGTGTTGCTACGCGACCACATCGGTCTTATGAAACAACGGGATCTACCAGTATATAACTGAGTTAACTGCCCGCGCTATAGATTTAAGGCGTACCTCGCGGGGGCAACGTCTGCCGTTTGGGATGTTGTTGCAACAGAGGAAGCGCAGCCTCCTCCTGCTTGACAAAGCGGTATCTTCGTGCGTTTCTGAGCGCCTGAATCCAGAAGAAGGGTCCCCTTCGCCACGCAACAACCGTCTGAAGTCAGAAGAGGCGACAAGGAGAGAAGAAGAGGTCACACCGTCGTCGTACGACGACCAGCCACTTTCAGAATTTAGCATTATCCCATGTTGAATGGGAGCTTTACGCACTCGAGGTACGCCTCAGTATACCTCGCGCGGGCAACGTCTGCCGTTCAACATGGGATGTTGTTGCAACAGAGGAAGCGCAGCCTCCTTCTGCTTGACACAGCGGCATCTTCGCGCGTTTCTGGCCGTCTGGACCCAGAATCCGTGTCACCGACGTCTACCGTGAGCATGGGAAGACCACTAAGGTGGTGGTGGAGAAGAAAGCAAGGGGAACCTCTAGGGATAACCAGGAGAACTACCAAGAAGGAAAGGAACAACCTGGAAGAGGGAGCAGGACGGGGAGCCAGCAAGAAGAGACCAGTTAGGGGATCAATAATGGAAACAAGGAAGTGGGCCAGGAGTTGGGATCAGGAAGGTGGAGGAAAGAAGGGAGGGAAGATAAATTACGCAGCAGATCCTTGATGTTAGCGGAGTTTGAGTTTTACAAAAACTACTTTCCGTAGGTCAGTGATGTTGCAGAGTCGCGCGAAGCGCGCAAGTGCGAGACACGCTGTTAGGCTTGTTGGAGCACTTGTAAATAATAATTCTACCATTCGAAATTCTAAAAACTACCAAAAATGGTCGCCAAAACATTGGTAATACCTTGGAATCAAAAATCCGGAGTCAAGCCATTACTCGTCATCGCAGTCCTTCAGTCTATATCAAGCTGCCTTCACTTCCACCTCTTCGCTGTCCTCACCTTCAATAAGCCTCTCCTCGCCACGACTCCCGCTCTCTACAACAAGCCGCTCTTCGCCAAAACTCCCGCTGTCTTCAACCCTCCACAAGCCGTACCCTCCCACCACTCCCACCGCCTTCAACAATCAACAAGCCGTAACACATCGTCAACTTTCGAGCCGACTTCAATCGCCTTCACGCTGTCACTTCCGCTATCAAACCCGTTCGACTGCTACAAAATAAGTACAAAGTAGAATCATGTTACTCCTCTGACATTTCGCGCTATCTCTACCGCTCCCGCTATCCGCACAACGCGTATACACTGTGCCATTGTAACAGAAGAAATAAAACAATAACGTCGGTATCAAGCGGGCTGGTGCCGTTGTACACCGGCGAGGTATCTTAAACTAGGCAAGTTAGATCAGCCAGACCCTGGAGTTCCTTCCCTTTCTAGGTCTGACGCGTCAACGGACGAGAGCACAGAAACCGTGTTTATGTGAGTGTTCCATGACCAGGTGCAATCTCGCAGAGGGCACTAGCCGCTAAGTGCCACAACGTCTTTCTTTACCACCTGGCTTGGAAAAAATGTGTCCTTACTAGCTTCACGCTACTGTATGTTTACAGGTGCATAGCAGCGCAACAGGAGATGCAGGGTTTCGCGTGCACACCAAACAAAAGCTATTGGTTTGCGTCCCGCCCAGGTCAAGCAAGCCTAGCATCCCTTCGGGGTCGCTGAACTGCTACCAGATTTCCTTTTGAAAGGTGAAACAGTGACTTGTCTATTGGTTGGCCAGCGCAAGTCATTATTTGGGCCAAATACGCATTCAAATTGTCTCCACGACATCCGTTATTATAGAATGCGTGCTGAATCTCAAAAACGACTGACTGACGCCATCGTGGACCTTATAATATAGCTTTTGCGGAACCGTAGTAGTTGTAGAAACGACAACCAGAAGGAGAGCATTCAGCGACCACGGAGGAGCAGAAGAGCATAACGAGTAGCATGATGAAAATCACAAGGCCGACTCTATGAGGCGCTGTTCTGCTTCAGGAAACACCGGACGTGGCACAAAACCGAAGCGTACCCCTGTCGACCCTCACGCCTATCCTGCGAAATTTAATGGCCTGTGGTCAGTGACCCTTAACTGCAGCATGAAGGACAACTAAGGTCCGTTTGAAACACCGCTAAAATCACCATTTCCAAGTTTTTTCCGCATTTAGGAATTCCTACTCTTCCTCGGCCACTTTCCACAGGCTCAGTAATAAAAGTGGAATGCTTGGCTCCTCCCAAATAATAATGTACATTTATGCTTTCTCCAATTGTTCTTTATTCCCTATGCTTTTACGTTTACAGTAAAAAAAACTTCCAAAACAGCTTGAAGGGAATGCAGAATTGGTCCAGATCAAATTAAGTATTATCACCTTACTCTAAGGCACACTAAAATTAAAATTTAAAATTTCTCACACTATACATATAAGGACACGCTAAGAGCTGTCGATCGTCGCTGTGTCAGAAATTACTGGCAGAGAACAGGTGCATGAAATTAGCGTCAAATAGGTAAACAAAACGGTGGAAAATATCCAAACGTCTCCAGCGAGCGCCGGAATCCGCAATACAGTGCCACGGATCGGCAAACGGCAATCGATATCGTTCGATATTGTCGATCTTTTTTACCGTGACATCGGTTTTCTCTCCAGGGTCTTGACCTCCCATAGAACCTTAATAGGAGACCAGGGTCATTAGGAAGAGGTCGGAATGCTAATTATGAATGTGGCCATCAAAATTGCAAAATAAAACTCCCTAGTTATGTAGTTGTGACCTGTCGAAGATGGGAGGCCGGACTACAGACTGGCCGTGCGAGAGAGCGGTGAGGAATGGAGGCTCCAAAAGCATGGTCCGCTAGTGGCGGGGGTTGTGCTTCGGCTCGTCAAGTGTGGTCATTGGTGCAGTCCCCGTGGCTGCAGATTTTCGCACATCATGACTTATCTTCTGAATGACGTTTTTCCTGAATTATGACATAAATTATGAGCGTGGAGTTCAATATGACCAGGAGGGACAGGTTGTTGAAAGCTGTATCGCAGTTTTCCGTATGTTTTGTGCCTCTAGGTTTTCAAACGTTTTAAAATACTCATGCAATAAGGCAGGTTACATTGATGATCATCAAGGTGCGTTTGTCGTTCCTGGTGAATATTTTTTTGATTTTCCTACAATTGACTATTTTGCTGCTGGTTGTGGGGATGCTGGATGTGTAGGATGTGCAATGTGTAAGCAACACGTTTAGTTCACCATTTCTTGCTTTGTTCCATGAACGCCAAAGTTGCTAGAAACATCTGTTGTTGTTCAACATAAGACTTTAATTCCACTTGAGCAAAAAAGGTGAATAAAGTGTCACCATAGCATGTTCCATGTCCGACCGTCGCTGAATTTTGGCATAATTTTAAGCTGACGTCGTAGAATTGCTTTGGCGTCGAGACGAAGATTGATATAATATTTTTATCCGGCTAATGTTTCGGCGCAAACGCGTTCGTCAGAGCGTGGAAGAACAAGGGAACTTAGAGAGATTGTTCGTCCAAGGACTACCTTTAAGTCACAGAGGTCTAAGAAGATAGAGATGGAACGAGACAGAACAGAAGTGGCACAGTCCCAACTAACCTTAAGATTGCAGCCGAGAGGCTGTCACGTCACCCTCGGATGGAGGCAGATTGGGCGAGTGAGACTCCCCCCTTCTAGTCATCTCTTCAACGACCATTCCTCTATTAATATCTGGCGTTAGACCGCAAAGAGCAGCAAAATCGGCGAGCTCCTGAGTTACCATCACGCGTTCCTCTCTCCTATTCATTACGGGGTTCCTTGCGGCAATCCACAGCGCTTCAAGAGTCTTGCGTACTGTGATGTCGGCCTCGCCTGCTAGTACTGTCACCGCTACACCAAACATTGCGCCAGCATGACATCGCAGCCTTCGATCTCCTAACGGTGTCGAGTGCTTGCACTTGTTAAGTCCATGTGCTCCTTCATCCTTACCCAAAGTGGCCTGCCTGTCTCACCGATGTATTCCTCCTTGTACTGAGAGCAGGCTATGAGGTACACCACCCCCGAGACCACGCAATCTCCTCCTTTACCGAACGGACACACCACACATGAAGGAGTGGTACAAGCGCTTCATACAGGCGGTTCCGCACGAGTTGCGCCTTGAGATTGCTAGGTGGTATCTCAGTTAGCCTAATCAGGTCGTCCAATCCAGCTCTACGAATACAGCTTCGTACTTAAGCGCCTAAAGCATCCGAGATGAATGGGACTGAGAAAGCAGTCTTGGTGCGCTCCTGGTTTCTGCTCATTCGTTCTTTTACAGGCCGACGATGTTGCACACGCAGGCTTGCAATAGCATGACCAACATTTCCATTGGGCAATGCAATTCGAGAAGCCATTTCCCTTGACGAACACCTGAAGTCTTCATTAGAAGACACCATGGTCGCTGTGTGGAACATTTTCCTGATAATGGCGCTTTTAGTACTGCTCGGATGCGCAGATTGGAAATTCACCAAGATGTTCTTGTTACTAGGCTTCCTATACCACTTCGAGTGGAAGGTGCTACGAGAGAAATGCACTTGCATGTTGAATAACGGCAGCTATTGTTTGCCGGTTTCTCTCTTGTGAGCTTAATATCCTCCGTTTGACGATTGAGCAGGTCGAAGCAGAAATCCACCTCGCTTTGTGTTGCACAAACTATGAAACAACCATCTATATACCGACAGTAAAGTAGAGGTCTGCGTTACAACACGGGTCTCTCTATTCTTGACATATATGCTATAGCTAGCACAGGTGCCAAGCGTTGACCCATTGCGACCCCTTAGCCCCCTTATCTGCCTGTAGTAGTCGTTGGACCATTTGAAGATGTTACACTGGAGACACTCATCCACGAGTGCCATTATTTGAGCTATAGTGAGCCCATACAGTGAAATCTGGTCCTGGTACTCCCCAAGTATTTCGTAAATGGCTTCCATTGCATTCTCTCTAAAGACATTTGTGTACAACGATGTGACGTCAAACGACTCCATCACACAGCTGCCTTCCACATACGTCTCTCGGAGTTTTGCTAGAAATGCACAAGTATTAAGGACCTGAGCAACTGCAAAAGAACCACATTTAGCAGCCAAGGAATAGCCGGTATGCTTGGCCACCCACACTACTTATAATGAGTCTAACCTTGAACTGCGAAGGACCATCAAGACCACCACCTGAAGGTAGCTTATGTGTCTTAATAAGCACATACAACACTGGACAGGTGGGATGGTCACACTTCAATCGCGCTGTCAGGGTTCTTGGTAGGTTTGTTGGTCGTGATATCTCAGTCCACTTCCGATTTAGCCGGCGGAACTGTCTAGCAAATTCCTCATAGGTAGACCGATTATATGTCCTGCAAATGGATTCTGGTGATGTTCTTATCCAGTTGCTGCGGCAGAACTACAAATTCCCCTCCCTTATCACTGAGGCTCACTTTTATTATTCCAGACTCCCTTACGTTCTTGATTTCGTTTAGGCCCCGTCGTTGTTCCGCTGATAAATTAGGTCTTGGCCGTTTAGTGATGTTTCAGCTGTAGAACGGTAAGTAGGGAGGTAGCTAAAATTCCAAACTTGTTATCCAATATGCATTCGACACCGTTAGGAGAACGAAGGCTGCGAAGTCATGCTGGCGCAATGTTTGGTGTAGCGATGACAGTACTAGCGGGCGAGGCCGACATCACAGTACGCAAGACTCTTGAAGCGCTGTGGATTGCCGCAAGGAACCCAGTAATGGATAGGAGAGAGGAACGCGCGATGGTTACTCGGGACCTCGCCCGTTTTCCTGATCTTTGCGGTCTAACGCCAGATAGTAATAGAGGGATGGTTGTTGAAGAGATGACTAGAAGGGGGGGGGGGAGTCTCACTCGCCCAATCTGCCTCCATCCGAGGGTGACGTGACAGCCTCTCGGCAGCAATCTTAAGGTTAGTTGGGACTGTGCCACTTCTGTTGACGAACAACCTCTCTAAGTTCCCTTGTTCTTCCACGCTCTGACGAAGGCGTTTGCGCCAAAACATTAGCCGGATAAAAATATTATATCAATCTTGGTCTCGAGGCCAAAGCAATTCTACGACGCCAGCTTAAAATTATGCCAAAATTCAGCGACGGTTGGACATGGAACATGCTGTGATGACACTTTATTCACCTTTTTTGCTCAAGTGGAATTAAAGTCTTATGTTGAACAACTACAGATGTTTCTAGCAACTTTGGCGTTCATGGAACAAAGCAAGAAATGGTGAAGGAAACATGTTGCTCATACATTGCGCATCTTACACATCCAGCAAGGTAGTCCTTGGACGAACAACCTCTCTAAGTTCCCTTGTTCTTCCACGCTCTGACGAAGGCGGTTGCGCGGGAACGTTAGCCGCATAAAAATATTATATCAATTCTACGATGTCACCATAGCAGTTTCTATGCCTTCAAGCATTTTTCTAAAGGTGTATGATGGTTGTTACCCACTATTCAATCAAAACGTGTCATGATTCAGAATAAAAGGTCATTTCGAAGACAAATCATGATGTGCGAAGAAGATAGCAGCGAGGGGAACCGAAACAATAACCACCTATCCGACAGATAGGATCACTACCTCTGCGCCACCACCGCCGCTGCTTACGGAGTCCCCATTCTCCAACGTTCTTTCGTAAGGCCAGCCTGCAGTCCGGCTCACCCAACTTCGATAGGTGACGACTCGCTCAGTAGTTTCATTTTGCAATTTTGATATTCACACTCGTAATCAGCATTCCGAGCTCTTTCTAATGACCCTGGTCTCCACTTTAAGTTCCATGGGAGGTCGAAACCGTTCCCTGCTCAGAGTTAACCTAATAATCTGGGTGGGAGTCACGTGAATATGACGGCCGACAGCTTCACAGCAAGGGAAATTTTCGATCAGACAATCACTATTAATCGATATTACCGACGTTTCGAAGGTGTCCTGAGCGCGTTGTTATTCAGAAAACGTGCCATCGATGTTGTCTAACGCGCATCTGGGTTCAGGCGCTCCACCGCAGATTTAGATCAGAATACGCTTCTGAGATCGATCAGGCAATCATTTGATAGATTTGCTGTCGTTGAGGATTAGGCGTCGATCGGACATTCACCACTGCACCCATTCTGCGTGGAAAAATTCATGCCGTTCAACGTCGTGAGACGTTGTGGACGTTCTCCCTTTTGACAGAAAGGCTTTTCGGGAAGTGATCAGAATCGATGAGGCGCTCAATATCCCCGCTCCCAGCCACTATTGCACCAGGGTTTAATTCACAGAAAGAACCGTTTTGGATATCCTAATTACCTGAAAAATCTAACAAGTCTTTTCAAAATACGCCGTTACACAAATTCTCGTTCGGCATTCGAATGACTCTTTCCGGATACTTGAATAATTTTAGCTTTCTGGGAAATTTTGAATATTGGAACAGTTTCGAATACCGAAAATTTTCGAGCATTCGAAATCGAATACATTCGAAAAACCAGTTTTTTTGAATATTCGATTTCGAATGCATTTGAAAAATGCGCTTTTTTGAATATGCGAATTCGAATACATTCAAAAAACACGATTTTTGAGCATTCTAATTTGAATACATTCGAAAAACGCGAATTTTCGAATATTCGAACTCGAATATTCAAATTCGAATAAAAATCATTCGAATACTATTCGAATGGGTCATTTAAGCATAAGTATAGTGTATTTCACATTAAAATCGTTACTGGAGTGAGCTTCCCTTCGCTGCTTTCCAGGCGGGGTTAATAAGTTTTGCTTCCTCTTTCCAGCAAGATGTTCCTGAACGCGGATGCCCAGCAGCTTCCCAGTTTCCCCAATATACAACTCGCCGCAGGTTACACACTCTATCAGGTAAATGACACCCTTCTGCGCGCAGTCTCCTGTCCTTCTATGCGGACAAATCACACAGTCTTGCATTATACATACGCGGTCATATAACCGTTTCCGAACAAGCTGAGGTTTAACATTGTCGCTCAGAATATTTACCAGTACAGTATCTTCATCCAAGCCCGCTCGCAACAAGCATTGACGTACAGCTGCAGAGACCTTATCCAAAATCAAAAGCAGTCAAAGGCGAACTTTATTGCTAAACGCGTTAGCGTTGCGCCTATGTTGCATATTGCTTCGTCGCACTTCGTTTCCGTTGAGGTTAGCTATTCTGCAGGTCAACATTCGGGACTCTTCGCGCTCCTCATCACCCGCACATATCCAAACTGCTGTTCTGAACATGTTGCGGAGCACATCTCGCTTCACAGCTGCAGGATCGACCTTGCGTGGATAATGATATTCTGGGAGCTGCCCTTGCGATATCATTCCACACTGTACTCACCGTGCGTCACACTAATCTTTGTGTTCAAAAAGGTAACCAGCCTTCACACCAACCTCTCGCGTGAACTTCATGTACTGTGATTGTGTGTTGAGAATGTGAAGAGAAATTGAACAGTTCATCCATTTCAGCTGAGTTGTTGTTACGACACACAATCGTCGACGTATCGGCAATACATTATATGTAGCCGTTCTATTACCGGTCGTTCAACTTTGTCCATAAAGCGAATTGCTAGAGCCAAGCTAAACGTTGTCAAATATCAAGTCCGCGAAGTTGCGAGAAGAAATTACCGGACCATCTAAAGATATTGCAGCAAAGGTATTCCTTAATAAGTATCATTATACAGAGTGCGGCAAAACTGCCCGTGCACCGAAAATTCAATGGCATTTTGAAATCAAACTTCGCAGATCGATTCTAACTATCAAAAGTATCTAATACAAACATGACAATTCAAAGCGTGCTAACAGTTTTCGAAATGATCGCCTTCAGCCTCCACACAGTCCTTCAGATGTTCAACAAAGGCTTCGCATGTGGCACGCAGGTACGGTTCAACAATTTCGACCAAGGATTTCAAGGGCCCTTCTTTAAGAGAGTCCAAGTTTGGGCGCTCGGTAGTGCAGGCTTTTTTCTAAGTCGGCCCACACAAAATAATCTATCAGGTTAAGGTCCGGAGAACTGGAGGGCCATTCTACCACTCGTGGACCACCTTCGCTTTGTGTGCCGGAGCAGAATCTTGTTGAAGGCACTAGTAGGCTTCTCCAAAGTGAGACTCGGCTCACGGTTTGAAAACTTTTTCCGGGATATCCTTGTGAACCGCTGCGTTGATTTTCACGCCAGCTTCGACGAAAACAAGTAGAGCTTTTCCCATAAGGTGAAACTTCTTCCCAAACCATAATGGATTGAGGCTTTTTCAAACTTCCCTGAAGTCGTCCTTTGGCGGTAGCATCAGCAAGCGGGTTCCTAATAATCCTCTTATTTTGGGAGTTTAAGGCTGGATTCAACGTGAAAATCTTTTCATCGCTAAAGGCGATGTTTCGAGCGCGTGCCACCGTGAATCGTTGAAGCAACCTTTTGCGTCTTTCCAATCTCCTCTTCTTCACAGTGTCCGCCAGGAGTTGGCATTTCAGCAGGCGATAAGAAAACTTCTTGAGCTTTCCCCTGACTATCCTCCTTATTGATCTTTCGTTTATCTCCGGATTTTTTCTCACACGGATTTCACATTTTTAGTGTTGGTAGCTGTCGTGGTACGCCCTCTTCATCTTCTATCCTCTTCGATCTCCAATTCCTTGAAGCGTTTTACTGTACCCTGAATCGTTTTTCGGGGCACGGAAAGGATCTTCACAATATCTCTCGTTTGCCTGTCGGCCTTATGAAGTTCGATAATAGCACTTCGTAGGTTGGGACGCCTAACCATTTTGTACTCAAGTACGCATGAGTTCCACAATGTTCAGTGAACATATAATACATCTTAGGATGTTGTCCCTCCACTGCTGAACAGACATTTCTCGGTCCCAAAGTGGAAATGGGCTTGGAGCCAGATCATGAAAGGAAAGGGGCATCAGTATATGTAATCCTTTTGACATTCTTGAGCATTCTTGAGCGAATGTTGACAGTGGGGCACAACGGAGGTCTGAGTTGTCCACAAACTAAAGCGGATCTAACGATGGGGCAAACTAAAGCCTGGATTCATAGCCTACTAACGCTGATGCAGGAGGATGTCGCTTAACAATTCTGAGACACATCGCTATAAAGGCTATCAAACACTGACGCATCGAACTGGTCTACGGAGAAATCTCACGGCGCGTGTTGCGTGCGGAGAAAATGCCCGAAATAGGGAGAAAATACCCGCGACCAGAAGAGAAAATGCCCGCGACCAGGGGAGAAAATGCCCGCAACCAATGGAGAAAATGCCCGCGAATAGCAGTCTATTTCCGCAACGTTTCATTCGTACCAAAGCTCTAATAAGAAGTTGATCGCAAAATTTCATGTTCGAAAAACACTCTATATTTCGAGAAAGTGCCTTGAAAGATTTTTGGCGAGGTTCTACACCGTAGGTTCTGGTCATTTTAATAGGGTTTTTAGTAAAATCTATGTTGCAACTAACCATTCAGATATGTGATAATATCAGAAAAACACAGCAAAGCGAATAAAAATAGAAGTCCTACACTGAGAAAAACAAAAAAAGAGCACAACAAGTATTTACAATGCCAACGGTGTATCAGATGAGAATCATTGAAAAGCAATGAATGTTGAAAGATCTATGTTCAAATCCTGTTTTAGTGAAGAAAGAAATGATTGGTCAAAAATGAAGACTTCATCAGAAAGGCTCAGTAAAACCTCAGTAAAACATAAAAACCAATTTGTAAACAAATTCCTAGATAAGTTCTGTCATTTTTTCATTTTCTACTTCTCATGACTTTGAAGTACATGTACCCTACTGTTCATTCCATGTGACGTTCATGTGGCTCAAAAACAAACTCAAAAGTTGAGGTGGCCTGCAGTTCACAGCTCAATGCTTCGAAATGTAATTCTATGTTTCCAGGTTCCGTTGATGTGCTTGTGTTCTAATTTTACGTTCTAGAAATTGAGATTTGGGCGAAAACGCTTCTTTCGCTCCTTTCAGTGTTATTAAGTGTTCTTTTCACATAAAACACCGTTGGTACTAATTTAACCGTTGAGCATGCTGTTGTAACGAGAATCTTTCCTCATATTCTCCAAAGCTTCTCTATCACGGTAAGGCCATCAAGTCTGCTAGGGAATCCAAATGATGGTGCCAGAGTTTCAGCTGTCACGCCCACAATTTCTCATGCCCTTTACTCGACGGCATGAGTAAAATACCGTATCCCTGTCCACGTAATTACCATGTGTTTTGTTGTAGTGGTTGTTGTAGTGGACCCTATCGAAAACCGTTCAGTGGCCGCAGATATTTTCTCCCCTGGCTGTGGACATTTTCTCCCCTGGCTGCGGGCATTTTCTCTCCTGGTTGTGGGCATTTTCTCCCCTGGTCCCGGGCATTTTCTCCCCTGGTCGCGGGCATTTTCTCCCTTGGTTGCGGGCATTTTCTCCCCTTCTCGCGGGCCTTTTCTCCCCTGGTTGCGGGCATTTTCTCCCCTGGTCGCGGGCATTTTCTCCCCTGGTCACGGGCATTTTCTCGCACCAAAACAGACGCGGCGCGGTTCGGGCATTTTCTCTCGTAATCCATCGAACTACGTCTTCTTATCCCACTTGGTTAACCCTTTCACGACACGCGCGATTTTCGGGTGAGCGCCGCGTGGGACAGCGCGCATTTTACCGGGCGCTGAATATTTGAATTATTTTATTTGTATTATTTGTTAAATACGAAAAACAGTAACGAATGAAGTTTTTCAAGGACCGTCTTGACCGTAGATATTAGTGTACTAATTGATTAATATTGTACTATTAAATGCTTGATAATTTTCCATGAACTATTTTTATGATGGTGTCCGACGACATCGTCCGATATTGTCCCACGCGGCAAAAAAGTGTCCGACGACATCGTCGGACAACGTCGTGAAAGGGTTAAATAGGTGTTACTATTGTCCGCCCAGTTGCTATGTGCAAGACTTGCGATGTGGCAACAGACAGAAAAGGGGCACTAAAAGATTCACAAATGTACAAAAAACTGGTCATTCGAGTTTCGTAGTTATTAAAGAGTATAGTATGCTCGAATGGTTTTCATTCGAGTTTGAATATTCGAAATCGACTATTCAAAAAAATCAAAGTTTTTCGAATGTATTTGAAATTGAATATTCGAAAAATTTCGAGAGGACAACTATTTTAACTAATAATTGAAGAATAAAATGAATACCGTAATGATAACATGTATCGTAATATCTATCCTGATACCGTACAATAGAGCACGGTATGGATACTTTATACGGAAATAAGGTGGAGACCGGCCACAGCTATAACTGCTTTGCACGATTTTTATTTTTTGTTATTTTTTAATAATATTTTTTCGCAAAAACTTGTTTCAAATTCAAGTTTAAAATAAATAAATAAAAATAAAAATACAAAATAATTAAATACAAAATAATTAGATAAAAATTCTTTGTTTAAAAAATTTTGAAATTAATGTTACGAATAAGTAAAAAATAATGAACAAAAATAATACATAAATAAGTAAAAATAAAAAACTTCTATTACGTAAACATGAAAATAATAATCGTAATAGCATTACAATTATAACACCTCCCTTCTTCACTGATGAGTCAACGGGGAGGTGTTATAATTAAAAAGGTTCGCCTGAAGGAAGGTGGCGAAACGAACCACAAAGTAGTTTCGCGCTTCTTCACATTTAATGGTCGCTTACAGAATCCTGACATTTGAGGTTCATCCGAAACGATGAATTAGTTTCTCCCAGACTCCATAATGTACAACAATCTCCTATTTTAGTAGGAGAGACAAAACGTCGATGAATATACCTGGCAATCCAGCTCAATGAGGGAATAGAAAGTCAAATGGTCCTGCTCTAGTGTTCTAGGATAGTCATTTCTTGGTCTCATAACCCCAGATCCGACAACGTCATTTTCCCGTTCTCCTTTCTGCCTCGCTCTAAGCCTTTCCTTCCTGGGGAAGCCGGCGCATGAAATGCACGCGAATTCACAGACGCATCGCAGGTACCGTCACTGGCCTTTTCCTCTCTGGAATCTGCCCCTTTGCGATGACTCAGCGTGTTTGGGGGCGAGGTGCCCCGTAATCGTCGCCCGGCGGCGCCCCATCACTTTCATACTCCGCCGCCTCAGAACACCACATTTTACGGAATTTCGGATTACGGTAATCGGCGCATCGCGCCGCTGGAGGGAAGGGCGCGGCGCGGCGCGGTCAGCTGTGGCAGACTCGTTGTACAGTGGGAGATCTCACCATGAATCATTTTGCTATGTCCTTCTTGTTTTGGCTTCCCCCGACTAACGAAACAAAAAGGATGTAGCAAAATGTTCGCACTATTGTATTTTCAGAACTCCAGAACTCGAGGAGAGGTCGAAAATTTCTAAGACAGTGGAGGTGAGAGGTATGACCGCCGGGCAGATGCTGAAGCGCCACGACACCTGTGCTTCGTTTAGGCTGCGCAACCTAAGGGAGCCTTTTTGGACAGGATCGTGACATGCGACGAAAAATGAATCCTTTTTAACAGTCGTCGTCGCTCTGCACATCGGCTGGACAAAGACGAGAGTCTCAAGGAGATGCCGAAACCAAGTCTCCATCCGGAGAAGACCATGGTGATCGAATGGTGGGCAACGGCTGGTGTAGACCATTATGAGTTCTTGAAGACTGGAGAGACTGTCACAGCGGAGAAGTACTGTGCCGAAATTGAAGGAATGCACCAGAAGTTGATTGAAAACAGCCGACTTTCGTCAATCGAAGAGGCCCAATCCTACTGCATGACAACGCGTGTCCGCACGCTTCAAAAATTGTTGTCCCCAAACTGGATGAATTGGGGTACGAAACTCTGCTACATCTAGCATATTCACCAGACCTGACCCCTATCGATTATAATTTTTTTTCAAGAATTTAGATCGTCATGTGAAGAATAAAAAATTCAGCAACTAAGGCCATGTCGAAAATGCCTTTCCATGTTTTATTAATTCTCGTACTTCTGATTTTTGCAAGGATGGCACGTCTAAGCTATCGTTGGGAAAAGTGCATCAATTGTAATGGTACTTATTTCGATTAACAAAATTGCTCCCAATCAAAGTTATGATCTGTCGAAGTTTTCAGCCAAAATCGACCATCTCATATGCAACGGCATAGTAATTCCTTCTGATTATTTGAAACACCACCACAAGAACTTTCTAAGCTAGACAACCGAATATTTTGCTCTTCACTAATTTTCTAGTAAAAATATTTAGCACACTCTCCATGCTGCTTACATCCTTTTTCCAATATGGGTGTTAAAAAAGTAACACACTCAACTACAGGTCGGACATAAGTTTTGTGGGCTGGATCAAAATGAACGAATCCATTGTACTAACAATACGAGCCTCAAGAAGACTGTGAAAACATGAAAAACTTTGTGAAAATGCTTATGAAATGACGATCAAAACAGTTTATTAACAAACAAGAAGCACTGCTTGCACAGTCCAAATTAAAGCAGTATGATGCACCCCAGGATTCCTTATCTACACTGAGAACGTGAGACATGAGGGGGCCAAGAGTTAATCTGTGAGTTACCCACCAACTAAATACAACATCGCTCAAATTTCAGCAACGCTTTCCACGTTTTAGTCCGCCGCAAACCCTCACTTTACCAATTTGCTCAAAAAATTATTATTGTGGATTCCAGTTAGCACCATCAGAACAAAACGTTATGACCGTTTATAAGAAGTCCCTCCTTAGAAATGGATTACCAAATTGAAGTTTTAGATGTTGGCAAGACCAATTTATTAGCAAAGAAATTCTGGGAGGTTTTCGATGCGGATGGTGGTGATCCTCCTAACTTCCAATTCTCTGTTGATAGTCCAATTTATACTTTTCAAAGTTTCGATGGGACCACACAATATGACTAATTAAGAATTTACCTTCTTCCTCGCCTCCTACTCCTGACCTTATTCTACCCACTTTTGTGAGGAACATATCTAGGACCCTACAGTGTCTCGCGGCAGCACCCGGAGAAATCGTCCATATCGTTCCGCCGCAGTGGAGACCCACGCTGCGGGGGCAGACATAACTCCAACGCCGCGCGAACCCCCCTGGCGTCGCGCACAGTGCGCGGCGAAATTGGACGAGTTGTCGCGGTCCGATGTTTCCGACGGCTAGAAACGTTTCCTACAGGGACATGCGGCACGCCCTTGCCTTATTTCAACGTTTCTTGGAGATGGTATATGAATGAGACCCGCCGGGGGCGTGATAGATGGGTGTCGATTATGGTTCATCTATTTGGAAGCATTTTTAAAGAATCTACATGCAAGGAATATAACAGGGTGGTGCATAATTTTTGTCCATAATTTCTGTTTTTCTTGACAACCAACAATATAATCACCGTTAGTGTCGACAAATGGAGGCGTATGGAATCCTGCACTCAAACCGTAACGCAAAAAACCTTAGCACGATATTAGGTAACCTTAACTGCACTGCAAATCTTCGCGACTTTCCAACCACAAGCCGTGCGAGATTTAGGGAAAACCCTTGTACAGAAATGCAACAACAAAGCAGACCGTTCTTTTTAGTATGAGCTATAACTGCATCGGACACACCTCCCGGATTCAACAAGGCATCGGAGGGAATGCTGTCATCAAAGAGCTACCACATTATCTTCGAGCTGCTCGTCAACCGAGGAACTTTGTTGGAAGTAGAACGACAAAAGTGAGAGCAAGCGCAAAATGGTACAGAACTGCTAAGTTATAAGGAGTGTTCTATTAGATTTCGGGGCTTACATTCAAGAACTCCTAACTTGGCTTAGAAAACGCTTCTTCACAAAACAAAAAGCGTTTTGCTTACTACATCTGGTCACAACCACCGGCAACAGTACGCAGTATTGCGTACAGTAACCCTCGCGGCGTCGCACCACTCGCCGTTGTCATGGCAGGTCCGCGGCACCCGCAAGACTCTGCTGCCGGTCCTACGTTATTGCTGACTCAATAGCATATATTTTTAATCAGCCCCTGCCTTCCTCAGAAGCTCTATCTAGATTTATTTATTTATTTATTTGTGCCAGTTTAGACCATATGCTGCAGTAAGGTAGGGAAATCATAAGAGGAATCAGATAAATCGGCTACAAAAAAAACAACGAAGGAAAAGGAGAAAGAAAAGAAAGAAGAAAGAGAAGTTAGAAGAAGAGGGCACGATTTGTAAAAAAAAAGTGAGCAAGGTGCAGGAGAAAAGAATGAGTGCTTTTTACTAACGCACGAACCGCGCAAGTAAATATGTAGACTTTCTGATCTGAATCACTGATATAGTAAAGGCAGAGCGGTAAAAAAAAGGAACACGGTGCAGAGCAGGGGCTTACGATACTACAACCATAGGTGCTAGACTAGCTGCAACCTGTATGGGGTGGACCCTATTAATGCCGGCATATGAAAGACGGTACGCACCCCAAAAGATTGCCCTGTTGGGAGGTCATAAGCCAACCTACCTGCGCACTTTTTTTATCTGACATGTAGCTGATATAAGACTCAAGACGTATAATGTCTCAGGCAGATATCAAAAATATCGGAACCATAAAAATGTCACAAATTTCGCGATTTGTGCATGTAGTAAAGGTGTTGGAGATGTGCGCAGCGATAGGGAAGGACAATTCCATGTGTAATGACATGCACAGAAACAATTGCTGTGAAGGTTGTCATGATAGGCTCGTCAGCTGGAAGAGTTCTGAGGAATCGACGTGAGTGGCAGCATGATGTTGGGTTACCACCTGAAATCTTCAAATACAGCACGACAACAACGGTCCTATTTTTGACGAAGTTGTGGGTCATTTTCTATCTCTCTAGAAACTTCCCTGACGTGATATAAGGCCCCTGTTATACTCCCGCGGGAGCTTCCGCGGGACGTCCGCAGACGGAGGGTGCACCGAGGACGGTCGTCGTCGTCACGGGGCGGCTAGCGCCGCATCGGAGCGCGTTTCCCGCGCCGAACTCCGCGGGACGACAGCCTTCCGCGGTGCAGTGCACCGCGGACGGCTGCCCTCCCGCGGGCGGGAAGTATAACACCCCTCTCGTCGTCTGTCGGCGGCGATCCGCGGACGGCAGGCGTGGCGGGCCGCGACGAGTGGCCCGGCGCGGGGTCCCGACGCTATTTCCGCCCATCCGCGGAAGCTCCCGCGGGAGTATAACAGGGGCCTAAGACTGGCCGCATATAGGCTAATTACGTCTCATGGACTCCTTCTTCTACGTTGGACTACAGCGACGAACCGATGGAGACCAGCACCCGCGCCACCACCGCAAGCAGCACCGACCAGCAAGGAACACGACGCGGCGAACGGGAGTCGGAAGAAGGCCGGACGCGCAACGGAATTGGCCATGGTTATCCATAAATAAAGTCTTGGCAGGTCGACACACTGAGACGGGACTGGAACCCCCGATCTTTCGCGTGGAGGCGGCGCCCGCAGTCATTAGGCCATGTGCACCGCGGTCGTCAAATGCGTTGAAACACACCACGTGCATCAAGGTAAGGAGTGCTGAGGTGTACTAATACGCAGATCGGGATAGGATATAACTATCGGATGTAGTCTAACCTAGGAACTCCCAGATGGCTGGGACTTAAGCAAAAGGGCGAGATGGTTTGAAAGGAATGTGAGTTTCTATATATGAAGCAGTCGTTGTTCAAGGTATTCCACTGCGCTACTCTTCTTATGACGAATGAGTTCTCATAGCTAGTTGTGTTATGCTTTTCAGGCCTGATGCGAAAAGAGTGACCCATCAGTCTAGAAATACTCGGTGCTATCTCAAAAAGATCAGAGATGTTAAGAGTGATTTTATTTGTAGTCAACTTATATATGAGGGCGAAATCCGTCACTTTCGTCTGAACTCTAAAGACTCTGCGCCTAGCCTAGATAGCCGCTCCTCGTAAGAAAGTCGAAGCAGTTCGCATCTAGAAAACGAGCGGTACATAAAACTCTTATGCACTTTTTCAACCTCGCCTATACAGTACCGGACATGCCGCTGCATCCAACAAGCACAAGCGGCACGGAAGATGAATAACGGCGCAAGAGGGCGCCGTAGAGAGCCGTTTTCCGCTCGCCACGCGTCGCGTGTGACGCAAGTCGCGTTAGTGCGTTGCGCCCTCAACTTCTGGACGTTAGGCTGATGGAAGGAGCCTGTCCATGCACTTGGACAAGCATGGCGTACTGTTTGGAGCTAGCGACAACCTATAGAGTGACCGACAGCTTATAGAGTAAGCGTAGGGGGGGGGGGGGTTTAAAGGAAGTTCCTAGCCTTGCTACTTAGGAATTGCTCTAAAACTGTCCAGCTTGCATATGGAGTGCACCGAGAACAATGCATTTACAATCGAACCTATCAGTCGAGTGGGCGCGAAAGCTTGTAGAGTGAGAGCTTGAGGAGTTTTATCAGAAATTCTCAGCCGCCCTACTGAGGAGTTGCTCTAAGACTATCCAGCTTGCATATGGAGTGCGCCGTGAACAATGCATATAGAATCGAACCTATCAGAGTGGGCGCGACTGCTCGCAAATTGCACGCGCGGGCGAGTTTGGAGCGCGATAACTTTGCCAAGTGTGAACCTTTCCGGCTGCAGCTTGTGCATTTTGTAGTCAGTAAAAAGCTCTAGCAGATCGCCAAAGCACAGCAATGTAGCCTAAGAACGGACAAAGTTACGGTGGTGTGAAAATGCAGGTCAGGCTTGTACAACCCATTTTTTTCCAAATTCAGTCGACCCCTGCGGGAACTGACGGCCTACAAATGCATACTCTAACAGACCACTTAAGGTGCTTTACGAGAAAGCGCTCACAGCTCTCCAGCTGCCTAACCTGGCTTAGTTACAGCTACCGTTTTAGAGCGGCGGACGGCAACAGTGAAGTTTCTTCCGCCCTTACTCCTTCCGTCCTTGAGCTTTCGGCACTAGCAATGACATCGTTCTGTTCAGCTCGATGAGCTCTTTCGAACGGTGTCAATCTCGACCAATTTTGGAGATCGATTTCTGACGGTTTCGCATCGAGGACGAGGCCGCTCAAGGACGCGGCAGAGGGACGATGACTCATCGAAAATCGATATTCCCGAGCCGGGCCAAGTTGGTTACCATTCGATAGCGCTTTTGATGGTGAATGGAACGGTGTTACTTAGAGTGGCGAGAACTGCGATGTGGCGAGTAAGAGCGAGGAGAAGATCGACCATTGTTGTGCTAAATTCCGCGCGCGGCGTGTTCTGAGCACGATAGCTCTGTAAAGCTTGAACCTTTCCGGTTTCAGCTGGTGGGTTTTGTAGGCAGCAAATTGCTCTAGTAGTGTGCTGAAACACAATAATGTAGCTTATGACTGGACAAACTTAGAGCGCTGCGAAAATGCAGGTTAGCCTTGTGGGCCACGATTTTTTCCAATTTCAGTCGACCGCTCTTCTGCGCTCTTACTCGCTCACATCACAGTTCGCGCCACACTAAGCACCACCGTTCCATTCACTATCAAGAGCGCTATCGAATGGTAAACAACTTGGCCCGGTTCGGAAACATCGATTTTCGATGGCATCATCGTCCCTCTGCCGCGACCTCGTCCTCGATGCAAACCGTCAAAAAATCGATGTTTCCAGAACATCAGTCGAAATTGATACCATTCGATAGCGCTTTTCATGTTGAACAGAAAGTACCATTGCGAGTGTCAAAAACTCAAATCTTGGCGAGTAAGAGCGCAAGAAACTCCAACCGCTATCTTCCGACGCTTTAATCTGGTAGCTGTGTCTAAGGCAGTTTAATAAGGTAGGGAGTTGTGAGCAGAACTCCTGAGAGCACCGTCGCATTTGCAGGCCGTTAGCTGTCCGCGCCTTCCCGCAGGGGTCGACTGAATTTGGAAAAAAATGTGTTGTACAAGCCTGACCTGCATTTTCGCACCATCGTAACATTGTCCGTTCTTAGGCCACATTTCTGTGCTTTGGCGTACTGCTAGAGCTTTTTACTGACTACAAAACCCATATAGCGACACCTGGGTCGCTATTACCAGTCATCTAGCTCCTAATAACTGTCACAATCCGCAAGTGTCCAATTGTTCGATCAATAGGCCGTATTGAGACTCTGGACGCCGCTCCCATGTTTTTCTATGTTGACCAAGTAACGCTTTTTGTATGTTGATCAGCTCGCCCTCCTCACTGTAGCCGAAACTCCCAGCTGTTCCTTTGTCGGCCTCGAAAATCTTCGGCTTTTTCTTTGTTTATCACGATACTCCTCTCGTCCGCCCTCACTGTACCGTAAACAAAGCGAACCATTCGCCGGCACAGTCGCCTCCACTAGTGGTCTCTCGCCTAATTGTCGGCTCCGATTTCTTACATGTCTCGATCCCTTACATGTTTAAATTCCAGCCTGTTCTGTTCCTTGGCTTGTCAAAATTGCCTTAACATGCTATGCCTTGCCTGTTGAAATTGCCTTACCATGCCATGCTTTGCCTGTCAAATAGCCTCACTTGTCAAATAGCTTTTGACCGTCTAGCATGCTCAGCCCATCCACTATATCTTGTTACTCGCTCGGTTTTAAATGTAGATCATTAACATAAAGGTTTAATTACCCAAGTTTGAGGACAACGTACGCCGTATCGCGCAAGGTCCACAAGGTCGAAATCCGCGTGGCACTCTACAAAAAGAGGAAGGCGAGCAGAGGATTCGAGAGGATCCTTAACCACCGACCAAAGGATCTCCAAGGCTACAACAGCCAGCCGCGATAAAATTGGTGCATCGGCCAAACCTTCAAAGGAAAAGTGAGTCCGATATTTCGCTTTCGTGCTGTCCTGTCTTGCATGGTACTCCTGTGAATCTGCACAACTACATCTCTGCACGACTACTATTTGCACCACTGCTAAGAGGACCGTCTAAAGAGGAATCTAGAGGACCTTCAGCCAAAATCTGAGGATTTGCCATGTCTTCCACAATCAAAGGAAAGCAGAGTTGGCTCACCAGACAGGGAACTCAGTTAGATGAATCGATAAATCATCTCGAAGAGTTTCTCAAGTCCGCGCCGGACCTTCCCGCTCGCGAAGCGCTCGTGCAAACGCAACAAGGGATAAAGGAGCTGGACTTTTGACAAACTACTCTAGAAAAGGCGCTCGATCAGTACTCCAGCGCCGCGGATGCTGCCAATCTCACAGAGGAAAACCAAAGCCGACTTGAACATATCCACGGCGCAGGCTCTCCTCTCCCAAGCTCAGAACCTCACCCTGAAGCTCACACTCTTTGTGGAGAAGACCAAAGCCGACAGCGCGGACACAACAGAGGCTGCCAGCATGCGACCTCAATTACCGCCATTACAGATTCCCAAATTCAGAGGCCTGCTATGGGAGTGGGACCAATTCTGGGGAATTTTCAGTGCTGCCGTCCACAACCGGCGGATCAGCAAAATCGAGAAGCTTCACTATCTTCTCGATTCCCTACAGGGCCCTGCGAGAGAAGCCGTTCAGGATCTACAGATCACAGACGAAAACTACGACCTCGCAGTGGACCTTCTGCAGAGCCGATATGGAAATGAAGAGGCCATCGTCGGCCGCCTTTTATCGACTCACCAAGCCCTACGACCTCAAAGCAGCAGCCTGTCCGACCAAGGACGACTGCTCGATAAAATAGTACCGCTCGTTTCGCAACTTAAACAGAAAGGAGAATCCGTCGAGACCCAGCATATGCGACGCGCAATCCTGGGAAAGTTCACGGACAAAATCCAGAGAGCGGTACTCAAACGAAGGGAGGCATCGTGGACAACCATCGACCTCTTACAAAATCTGCACGACTATTTCGCAACAGAGGACGAAATCCAGCACGCGAAAGGATTCTCAGATACTCCAGCGAAAACGGAACCCGCAAGCGGGGAGCAACCGCTACCGACGAGGAATTATCAAGCTCCTTTTCGCAATCTTCGCGAGGGACCAACCCAGAATCTGAGGAAATACCCGTGCTTTTACTGTCATAGAACGGATCACACTCCAATCACATGCACACAATACCCAACCTGTGCCCAGCGGATCAATCAAATGCAACAAATTGCGGCTCTACGGCTCACAAAACGCCAGACTGCACCCGAGGAGCATGCCGCCAATGCAATAGGAAAGGGCATCACACGTCAATTTGCAGGCAGACTGCGCAAAAGCAAGGAGGAACATTGCCGCCGCAACAACAGGACACACGGAACAGAGCCTCCGCCACGACGCCAGCGCCATGACGACTTGTCACTACTCAGAATTTCGCAGCCGTCGTTGCGCAACCGCAGTCGATGAAATGCACACTCGGAGCAGACGTATTGTCTCGCAAGACATACGACAGGCAAATCGCAAGAGGGAACATCGATCTCCTAATTGGGCAAGCAAGGGTCTGGAACGCTCAGGAGGAACAATTTGAAGAGGTGTACATGATTCTAGACACAGGAGCGGATCAGTCTTTTATCACCTCAGACTGCGCTACGCGTCTCGGATTAGAGACAACTGGCTCTCTGCCGCTTACCATACGCACCTTCGGCTCCGACTTACCGATGGAGAAAGCTTGTGAAACCACATTCGTTCAAATAGAGGATCGAAAGGAAAAACGACATCATCTCAAAGTCGCCAAAATCGACTTCATTGCGGGAGAAATTCACAGAACCCAATTGGATGAGAAGGACCGCAAATATCTCGCTGAACACGACATCCAACTGTCTGTCAGCTCAAAGGAGACAACGGTAACACCCCAAATTCTCCTAGGATGTGGGGACTTGTTCGAGTTCTTCGAGAATGGACTCGGAATTAGCCACAACCTCCCGTCAGGACTCAAATTGCTTCATTCAAAAATCGGATACCTCGTCACGGGAAAAAATGGCAACGAGACGCCGCGGCCGTCAGCTCGACTCAATACCGTCACAACGGACACGACCGAGGATCTCGATCGAGAACGCATCCTATGGGACCAATACTGGAGCTTCGATTCAGCAGGAATCGAAGAATTTATGGGTACTCAATCACAAGAGATAAAGGATAAAAATCGACGCATATGGGATCAATTCCATGCCACAGTGGAACGTCATGACGATGGTTACCATGTAAGACTTCCTTGGAAAGACGCCGCTGAAGACTTACCAGATAATCGAACCATCGCCTACAATAGACTTCGGAGCGTACTCTCGAAGCTAAGAAATCAGCCACAACTGCTATCGCAATACCACAATACGTTCCAGGAGCAACTCTCCAAAGGAATCATCGAGGAAGTCGATGAGGACGCACAACCCGACGGCAGAGTGGTTCACTACCTGGCACACCAAGCTGTGATCACACCACATAAGGAGACCACTAAGCTTCGGGTCGTCTTTGATGGATCCGCGCATCACAAACACGCCCCATGTCTTAATGACAAGCTGACCAAGGGCCAGTCATCCTTCCGTCCTTGATCGACATGCTCAACCGCTTCCGCATCGGTAAAGTCGCGATCATAAGTGACATCGAGAAAGCCTTTCTACAGGTTCATCTCCAGAGGATCGATCGCGACGCGACGCGGTTCTTATGGATCCGCAGTATTGATCAGCCCCTATGCAAAGCGAACATGGTCACCTACCGCTTCACTCGCGTAACGTTTGGCCTCAACTGCTCACCATTTCTACTGGGCGCAACCATCATGGAACACTTAGACCAAACATCAGATCGGGAAATGGCCGAGCGAATCAAGGACAACGTGTATGTCGACAACATCCTCATGACAGCCGAGACTCCACAACAAGCAGTACAGGACTGTCTTCAAACCAGACAACTATTTGCCGAAATCAATATGAATCTTCGCGAATTCCGCACCAACTCCAGCGAAGCAAACAGACTGCTGCCAGAGGAATGTCTAGGGAAGTCGACTACTCCCAAAGTACTAGGGATATAGTGGAACTCCGAACAGGACACACTGGATATCGCCTGTCGATTCCCGCAAAAGACTGTATTTTCGAAACGAGCGGTGTCTGAACAAGTGGCGACGATATTCGATCCACTGGGATGGATGTCTCCGCTCATGCTGAAACCAAAGCTGTTCCTGCAACACCTGTGGAAGCACACCTACACCTGGGATCAGGCGCTTTCCTACGATCATCAACAGCAATGGAACAACATTCTTGACTCCACTCACGATTTCGAGGTACGCCTTCCTAGAATGGTATGTAGTGGAGCCAAGGACACATCGCCAGACCTAGTACTGTTTGCGGACGCCAGCAAAAACGCCATGGCTACCTGCGCATACCTACATCACGAAGGAAGGAGCACCTTGCTTATGGCCAAATCCAAGTTGCCCTCTATCAAGGACAACCCTACTATCCCCAACCTTGAGATGAACGCGCTCACGATGGCTGCAAGACTTTCGAATACCATATTCAGCGCTCTTCGAAATCGAGTGTTGATCAAGGAAATTACCATCTACTCTGACTCAGAAATCGCACTAGGATGGATTAAAAACCCGAAATTGGATGCGAAAGTAGGAGTTCTCGTGCGGAATCGATCAAAGGAAGTCCGCAAAATCGTTGCCAGCCTACAGCGGGATGGGATCACCGTAAAATTCGGATACGTCGATACCACCATTAATCCGGCAGATGCTGCAACCAGAGGTCTGTCAAAGCAAGAATTCAATGACCACTCGCTGTGGTGGAATGGACCAGCTTATCTCCGCCTACCCAAACAAGACTGGCCTCCTCAAGAAGAGCTCAGTCTACAAGAAGAGGAGGAGCCGTTGGGCCAAACCATTCTATCTACGTCAACCACCCAGGCTCTCTACAGCGAGGTAGTCGACTGGTCCAGACACCCGTCCGTACACCGAGCCACTTCCTCCTTCGCATACGCCCTTAGGTGGCTGGAACGCATCACAAAACGGACTAACCCTGATCTCCGTGACAAGCTACTCAGTCGCATACCTGAGCTGCGCTTTCACTATGAAGACGACTTCATGACTGTCCCGGAGGCCGAGCGCACATCTAAACTGCTTCTCCGCAATCACCAACAGGTCCACGTCGAAGGGAAAATCAACCCTCAGAAAGACCGTCTTATCCCTTCGAAGGATCCCGAGGGAATCATACGCTGCCGTGGACGTCTTCAGCAGTCGCACTTGCCAGACGAGAGCAAGTTCCCGATACTCGTCGGAGCTCAGTCAGACCTTACCTCACTCATCATCAAAGACGCCCACGTCTCCTTCCACCTCGGCACGGCTCACACCATGACTCGAGTACGAGAAAAATTCTGGATTCCACAGCTCAGGCGACAAGTCCAGAAAATTCTCCGACGATGCGTGCCTTGCCAACGAATGAATAACCGGCCGTATCGATACCCCGAGATGTCAGACCTTCCTGCTCGACGGGTCACCCCCAGCAGACCACTTCTTCACGTCGGTATCGATTACTTCGGTCCCATCACGGTACGCTCACCCACTGAGGAGACTTCAAAAGCCTATGGAATCATTCTCACGTGCACAGTCACTCGACTGCTGCACCTGGAATGCGTTCCTGACATGTCTACCGAGCAACTACTCAACGCGCTTCGACGTTTCTTCGCAGGAAGAGGAGTTCCGGAAACCATCACGTCAGATAATGCACCTTGTTTCCTCCTCGCCGATCAGATTCTCAATGATGCAGTATCGCAAGTAGCCAACGAAACAACTGTCGCAAAAGTTATGGCCACGAGGGGAATTCTATGGAAAACCATCACGCCGTATGCGCCGTGGCAAGGATCATTCTACGAAAGGCTGATAAAATCAGTGAAGCACTCGATGTACAAAACTCTGGGGAGAGCAGTGGTAACAATGGATAATCTGACCACTTTGCTAATTAAGATCGAAGGCACATTGAACACACGCCCGCTCATCTATCAAGAGGAGCACTGGGAAGACCAGCCGATAATCAGGCCAATTGACTTCATCCAGGGAGACCTCATAGTGACCTACCCCATGGAACACATAGGAGAATCATCTGAGGATCCCACATATCACCCTCCGGCAGAAATTCTACAACTTCAGACACGACGCCAAACGGAGGAAGCCCTTCGAACATCCCATCAATTCACCCAGAAATTTTGGAAAATATGGTCGGAGCAATACCTCACAGCCCTTCGAGAGCAACCTGTACGCTTCCTTCCTGGCGATCATGAATCTCCTAGATAGCCGGAACCAGGACAAGTCGTACTGCTCGCAGATCCCAACCTGCCAAGAAACACGTGGAAGATGGGAAGGATCACCAACGTCAATTCCAACAGCGAAGGGATTGTACGCGAAGTGGAGCTCATCATGCCTAACCGTCGCGTCACGAAACGAGCCATCAATCAGCTTATTCCACTTGAGCTTGGAGACCCGGAGGAACCGCTGGTGGCAGACTCAATTCAAAACAATGAGAACGACAGAGAGAACATGGAGGAAAATCAGAAGAATCAACGAAGTGGACAACGGTATAACCTTCGAAGAAAGCCGCGGGTTAACTATGATCGTATGCACCATGGAGTATTCTCTTCCATTATTGCACTGGCGATTATGTCCCTGATCTCTCCAGCCCTCTCTGTCACGGTCAAACCACCAGTAAAGATGGCAATCGGCAACGCTTATGGATCTCTCCATTGCACCACGGATGGAATCGTCATGTTAATGACCGCCGTACAGTCTTACGAACTCTGCGCTGAAGGATACTGCATCAATCGAAATAACCCTCCACCAGAGGAGACGATACGGTTACCGCCTGAAATCACTCTTCATCAGCATTCAGTTCATTGGAAAATCTCCAACGGAGACAAGATGAAAACTTTAGAAACACAGTGCCCAGCAACTCCGTTCTGCTCAAAGATCGATTGTTGGTTCTGCACTGCAAATGTGTTCAACCCGCACTGTCAACCTCGTACAGCATTGATCACAATTGCGGTGATTATCTATGGTCTAATCGCCCTATTGCACACTCTTTGCTACGTTCCTATTGTACTAGGGCTTCCGTGCAGAGTGTTTCTTCGCCTGGGTAATCTGGTACTACACAACGCATGGCGAATTGCCATCAGGCTCTACCAACAACTCAGGCACCCCAGACCTCGCGAAAGACATCCACCATCATCGAACCTGGGATTCATCCCTCTCGTTCTGATCACCCTCACAACAGGAGCCCTTACTTGCCAAGACGTCGACATATTCGAGCACAAAACAACCGTTTGCTCTTTATCGAAATCACGTCATCAGATCTGTCAAGTTGACATTACAGAGGTCATCAAACTGAACACCTTCAGTAAAGAGGCATGTCTCCGTCTACACTACCAGGGACACCTAGTAAAGAAAATTCGCTTAGAGTGGATGCAACTTCAACTCCAATGCGAAAAGCAAACCATCACGTTCACTCGACACGCACAGCAAAAGGTACTGGACGCAAAGCGTTGTGCACATGCTGGTAGTTGTGTCGACGAAAAGTGTGCTGGAATCAACTCAACGGCATTACTACCGGAGCTCTATCAGGCAAACCACTTGCCGGGATTAACCTTCTGCGTTGAAAGTTGCGGGGGACCAGGATGTGGATGTTTCTATATGAGTAGCGGATGTCTGTTCTATCGAATCTACGCACAACCCATCAACGACGACATCTTCGAGATCTTCCGATGTTCACGATGGAACGAGGAAGTCATCGTCAATATGAAAGTGATAAATAGTACGAAAAAGGTCAAGCACACCAGGGCACGACTCCTGCCTACCATTCCTCAGGACATCGATGGTATGAAACTCAAGATTACCACTTTGACAGTGCCACCGACACCCGCGCTCCAGACACAATTCATATCCGACGGAAAGAATATTGCACTATGGAGGAATCCATATTCACCGACATTGCAATGCCCGTCATACCAGGGCGCAAAGGCTCTACAGTGCTACCTGCACCCAAACCGCAGATGCCAACCGGCAGAGTCGACAGTAAATTGCCTCTGCACGGACCGTAACGTCACGGCCAACTTCTACGAGTTGTCCTATCGACTGCCGATTAGGAGGCCTTGGATTACCTTCATGGAAAGCGGTGGCGGTTCGCGTAATGTTTCAGTAACAGCGGTGGTTCCAAATTTCTCGACAGCTGAATTTCTGCTCACCATCCACGAGCAATTCGATGCCACCATAAAGGAAGTCACCGACTCTGTTTGTAAAGTCCAAGATGCTGACGTCACGGGATGCTACCAGTGCGATCAAGGAGCGGTAGCGCAAATTACTTGTCAAAGCGAGGATGAAACCATGGAGACAATCGACTGCGGAGATTTCACTTTCTCCATTCCATGCAATCCACAGGGAGTGGTTTCGCAGCTTCGATTCAACCTTCAGCATGCGCAGGTTCACTTGACTTGTTCGTGCTCCTGCGGAGCAACAAAAACGCACTTCGAACTAACTGGGGTTCTATTTTGGACTCGAACGTTCTACGGCATAGCTGAAAAACTACTGGCAGGAGAAAGCAATGTCTACAACGAAGTGAAACTACCAGACCTCAGTCACATTTCAAGTGTTCTAGTGACCTGGTACAAGTTTTCGATTGCTCTCGTATGTATTCTAATCATTGCGGTCGCAACAGGATACCTGTTCCTATGGAGCTGCGGCACGCGCAGCATTACTTTCTGCTTCCGACTATTTGCAAGAGGACTATACTGTATCCTTGCTACTTTCCCGCGAGCCGCTTTTTCAGCGCTCAGAAGTCGAACTACCCGAACACGACGCCACGGCCAAAAGGAACTCTAGATTACCAAAGATTCATCTGTACAAAGCACTGCATGCCATATAGGTCTACCCAGATGTTACTCATATCTATATATCCTTTTTTCAACAGAGCTCAACCTCAGCACGATGCCGAAGCCGAAGGACGCCCCAGTCGTAAAAACGACGAGCACCGAGCAAAGGCAGAAATCAAATCCAGCTGCACTTGTAGCAGCAAGCCCTACGAGTACAGAAGCAGAACCTGTTCAGCGGAACTCTACTCTGTCCACACCTGCCCTAGAATCTTTTTCTACCAGGAGAGAAGACGTAGAAAAGACTTACTTAAAGCTCTGCCGCACGGGAAACTCCCTCATCGGACTCGTCTGCAACGAAAATGCAACTCTACAAAAAGAGCTGAAGACAATTCGCAAAGCCCAGACTCCACAGCTCTTAAATCTCGTCAAAGAAATCAGGGCGTTCCAAGCGACAACGACAACGCATCCAGAAGCAAGCAATTTCGCTCAGAAATTCGACTCTATACAGAACGGGAAAAGAACCATGTAGCACTCTATCAACACTTCATGGCAAGGACCAAATGGAAACGAGCAAAATAGAGCGTCTCATAAACTTGAAGACTCCTTGCGCACTCACAAAAGTGGACATGATAAACGCGAGGAGGAAAGAGTATGACAGCTTCCGAGTAGGGCAGAAATTCCTCGAAGAACAACGGCCAAGTCCACTCACGCTGAAAGATCTACAGCCATTTTTCAGTGACTTCTTAGAGCTTCAAAAGAGGATAGACCGCTTAGAAGAGATGTTTATTTCTTCAAAAAACGACTACGAAGCCACTCTAGAGACGATTCTAAAAAAGCTCGACGCTATACACAACGACGTCAACGCTGATGATTCGTCGCCTTCTTCCTCATCATCGCTAGGATCCCGGCAATCAGCCAGGGCTGTACAACGCGCAAGATCACCTGTTAAGGAAGCCACGTCAGCGACTACTATACCAGTGAGTAGTCAGGTGTCACAAAAAGCACCATCACCGGTTCAAGAGGTTCAACCGCCTGGCACAAAGACGCTGTGCCGCCGCTCAGCCTCGCCACCGCAACGTGCCAGGTCTCCTCAGAAACGTTCGTCATCGAGGCGCTCACGTTCGCGCCATGGAACGTCAATGTCCAGATCGCCGAGGCCGCCTACCTGGATTCCGTCCACCGTACAGATTCCAACAGAGGATCGTCCAGTCTTTACTCAGAGGACACCACCTCGCCATCGGGAAAGATCGTCCCTCAGAGGAAGCAGCAGGCAGATACGGGACCAACTCCGTGATAACGAGCAAAAGCTTCGCGATGCGAACAAGGCAATGGAGGACGCTCTGCGAGCAAATACAGAGGCTTCCAGGGAACGTCATGGTGAAATCGCAAGAGATAAAGGGACTTACTACGGAGAAGAGACCGCCTCGAACAGCAACATGAGGATCTTCTACGCAACACCCACATTCGCAACAGAGGATCCGAGAACACGCGAGCGCACTCATGGGATCATCGAAGCGAAGGACGATCTTCGCGCGCCTGGGGAGTATAGCGACACCTGGGTCGCTATTACCAGTCATCTAGCTCCTAATAACTGTCACAATCCGCAAGTGTCCAATTGTTCGATCAATAGGCCGTATTGAGACTCTGGACGCCGCTCCCATGTTTTTCTATGTTGACCAAGTAACGCTTTTTGTATGTTGATCAGCTCGCCCTCCTCACTGTAGCCGAAACTCCCAGCTGTTCCTTTGTCGGCCTCGAAAATCTTCGGCTTTTTCTCTGTTTATCACGATACTCCTCTCGTCCGCCCTCACTGTACCGTAAACAAAGCGAACCATTCGCCGGCACAGTCGCCTCCACTAGTGGTCTCTCGCCTAATTGTCGGCTCCGATTTCTTACATGTCTCGATCCCTTACATGTTTAAATTCCAGCCTGTTCTGTTCCTTGGCTTGTCAAAATTGCCTTAACATGCTATGCCTTGCCTGTTGAAATTGCCTTACCATGCCATGCTTTGCCTGTCAAATAGCCTCACTTGTCAAATAGCTTTTGACCGTCTAGCATGCTCAGCCCATCCACTATATCTTGTTACTCGCTCGGTTTTAAATGTAGATCATTAACATAAAGGTTTAATTACCCAAGTTTGAGGACAACGTACGCCGTATCGCGCAAGGTCCACAAGGTCGAAATCCGCGTGGCACTCTACAAAAAGAGGAAGGCGAGCAGAGGATTCGAGAGGATCCTTAACCACCGACCAAAGGACCTCCAAGGCTACAACAGCCAGCCGGGATAACCCACAAGCTGCAGCCGGAAGGGTTCACACTTGACAGAGTTATCGCGCTCCAAACTCGCCCGCGCGTGCAATTTGCGAGCGGTCGCGCCAACTCGACTGATAGGTTCGATTGTAAATGCATTGTTCTCGGTGCACTCCATATGCAAGCTGGACCGTTCTAGAGCAATTCCTAAGTAGCAAGGCTAGGAATTTCCTTAAACTCCCCATACGCTTACTCTATAAGCTGTCGGTCACTCTATAGGTTGTCGCGCCCACTCGATTGATTCTGTCGGGCCTATATGCATTGTTCACAGCACGTCATGCCGGCAGTTAGCTCCAAACAGTACACCATGCTTGTCCAAGTGCATGGACAGGCTCCTTCCATCAGCCTAACGTCCAGAAGCTGAGGGCGCAGCGCCCTAACGCGACTTGCGTCACACGCGACGCGTGGCGAGCGGAAAACGGCGCTCTCCGGCGCCCTTTTGCGCCGCTCTTCATCTTTCGCGCCGCTTGTGGTCGTTGGAAGCAGCGGCATGTCCGGTACTGTAAGTGTACTGCTGTGGGTGACCATATTGGAGAGTATTCTAACAGCGGCCTCACATAAAGACTAAACAGTTTAAAGAGCAAAATGGGATTTCGCATCTTAAAAGTCTCTAGGATGAAGTTCGAACACTTTTGCGCGTTCCTTATCCTTTCGAGAATGTAACTTTCAAAATTGAGAGTGCTGTCGTAAACAATTCCTAAGTCACGTATTTTTCGACACAGCAAAGTGGTTCCTCTCAAGGTAAACGAAATGTTGGGATGTCTACGTCCTAACCTCATAACGGCGGTTTTGTGGGTAGAAATGTCTAGTGACCAAGCCCTAGACCAGTCTGCTACGGCATCTATTGCACTTTGAAGTTTTTGGAAGTCGTTAGCGGTGAATATTTTGGTATCGTCAGCATCTGGGGGAAGTGAGCAAGGTAAATCGTTGATGAAGATTATAAACAAAAGTGGACCTAAGCATGTACCTTGTGGAACTCCACTTGGTGTTCGATAGTAAGGAGACAAGCTGCCGTTGATTATTACGGACTAGATTCTATCGGTTAGAAATGAACGCAAAAAATTTAACAATTGCCCTTTTTCGCCATAAGATTACAGGTTTTTTTTTTAATTAGCAACGGAATGGGTATGGAGTCGAAAGCTCTTGCGTAATCCAAATAACAAACAGACACATAATTACCCTTGTCTATTTCCCTATGCCACAATAGTATAGTGGAAATAAGAGCAGATGTAGTAGATTTCTTCTCAAGAAACCGATGCTGTTCTTCTCAGATTAGGCTGTTATCACTTAGATACCTCGTGATATTTTTGCGTAAGATGCGCTACATAACCTTGCTTACTGAACCTGTCAGACAGATAGGTCTATATTTGCAACGTCGTTTTTAATGTCCTTTTTGTGAATTGGACGTACAAGGCCAACTGTCCATAATTTTGGCACCTGCCCATAGAAGAGAAGTTTGCCCAGGTTCGACTTTCAATGAATCTTGGCATGATGTTCCTGATTATCGATGCAGTGTTCTTGAGCTGTTCACCAAGATTGTTAACGTCTTTTATTAGGCTGACGTTTCGGCGAGTTTCGCCTTTTTCGGAGCCTGGAAAAGTCGGAAACATTCGCAGAACTACTCGCTCAAACATCATCTCATTCTAAAGAATACTTTTCTTAAGGAAAAGTGAGACAAGATCAGATATGGGAGTTGCGAAGGGCGACTAACCTGACAGGCGGTTGCCGTAAAGGACCACCGTTCACCCGTAGCTGGAGGCAACGTGGGTGAGTGAGCTTCAACCCCGGGACCACCCGACTTATATACCCCTGTAGATCAGATCGAACGGTGGATCAGAACCTAGAGAGTTCAATGAAGGGTGCCAGTTCTTGCGTTATCGCTAGACACTCTTCCTTGCGGTTGACCTGGGGATTCCTAGCCGTGATCCAAAGTACCTCCAGTGTCCTGCTAGCCGAGATGTCATTTTCTCGGGCTAAAATCGACACGGACACCTGGGGTATCGCGCCTGCATGGCATCGCATCTTGTGTTCTCCCCAAGGAGTCAAGACGTTGTCTTTCATAAGGCCATCTATATGTTCCTTGACTCTGACACAAAGGGGTCTGTCCGTTTCCCCTATGTAATCCTCCCCGCACTCATTGCACGACATGAGATAAACCACACCAGATGTCATGCAATCTCCCTCTTTCCCATTAGGGCAAACACTGCAGGACGGAGTTGAGCACGTCCTATCGTAGGCACGATTCCGGACTAGCTGCCCCTTCAAGGTTCTGGGAGGGATTTCAACAATCCTCACAAATTCTTGAAGATCAGCTATGCGGAGACACTTTCGTATCTCAGCACTAGTTTCGTCGGATATGAAAGGCACACAGAAGGGTACTTTTTCGCGTTCTTCCTCGCGATGCGCTACCGTGTTAGCTTGCAACCTGCACGCTTTATGCCAGCGTTGTGTTGGGTACCCATTTACTTCTGCAATTTTAAGTGCCATTTTCCGAGAGAAAGATTTCCGAGAGAAAGAGAAGTCTGTTAAAAAGGAGAGATAATGGAGAAGCCAGACCTATAGCCGCTTTTTTAAGAAATACGTATGGTATATCATCTGGTGAGGTGGAATGCCTATTTGGGAGTCTGCGTAGCACACTGTGAACCAATTCGTTCGTGATATCTATCCAGTTAAGCTCGCAGATTGAAGCATTCGTTTGTTGCTCCCCTCTTGAAAAAAGAACCTGCGAATTTGGTTGGTAACTATAAAGCAGTCAGTACATAATACAACTGCATAGTTTTTCTGCAGAATTTTTGAGGTCTTGAAACCCCACATGATCCACCTGGAGAAGAAATCAATCATACCGCAGTCAACGTGAGGTTGTTAGCGGAGGATCGACGATGACTAATCTTTTGAAGAGTCTTAATGGCTGAAGCAATTATCTAGAAGACAAAAGGTTTTGTGACGTTGCCTATCTCGATTCTGCAAAAGCGTTCGATAGAGATTCATTCCAAACTTCTGCTGAAAATGTCCCTATTTAGAACCCACCTGCACTTAAAGCTCGCCAAAATTCTCACGATATTTGTACGGTGTTCAAATAACTTCTGACATACTCAAAGTTGATTACTCAAAATTCTTTAATGTTTTCAAATGCAGAATTAGGGGTGGCTCGGTGAAAATTAGGTATCGGCTTCCTAAGAGATGTGTTCGGCCGCACATGGTAACATGTAGGGTCGGGTTCTACTATTTACCCCACAAACTCGAAGTACCACCAAATAGTTTTTGTCTTCGGACCTGTAGGTGATTGCAGGGAAGCGGTTATTAGGTTCTGAATGACCCGTGGATGGTTAGCTTAACCTTAGTTGCTGCTGTTACTGTTTGCTTTGGTTCAGTTGTGAATTACTTTTGTGTTGGAGTGATTTCTATCTGACGTATGCCTTCTGCAGCGTAATAAATAGTGATAGTAATAGTAATACAGGACGATATTAATCAATCCCTTTTTGAGATGAGCCACGCATTCTACTTTCACGAGATCTCGTGAAGGAAACTGAACGCGTATTTGGCCTATAGAATGACCTGCGGTGGCCAGCCGGTGGACAAGTCAGCCGTCACCTCACCCGACTGCGCCCATCAACAGAAATACGCGTTAAGAACCGAACGATAGGATTCTCTGAGTTGACTGGCAGACACAGACCACGTGAAATTTATTCGGTTCTAGAATCGTCTACGCAGACATCCAATGATCATGAGCGCCAATGGTGAAATCCGTAAGGAACAAAATGAACAAAGTATAAACGATAAGTGACGCACTGTATCCCGAGAACTCAGGCGGTATTTCAGCAGCAAGCAACAGCACTTTCCACTCTAGAGAAAAATGAACAGATCATTCAATTGATCTACAGAAGATATTGAAGGATGCGACCGCAAAACGACGTCAAGAAAGCAGGACTTGAGCTTTTGAGCTGCACTGAAGAACTCCCACTCCACTGAAAGCTATGACATCGCAGAGAAAGGCATGATCGCTATCACAGAAAAACAGAAACTGCAAAAACAAACCGATAACAAACAAGTATCAGAGACCACTACTACTCCGACAATCGACAACTATGAAAGGTATAAGCCAAGCTATGAACAATAGACCTGAACAAGGCTGTCCTCCTGCTCCTCCTGCGAGGAATTACGATCTGTTGATCAAAAAAAAAGATAGCTTCAAGATAAATGACATGAATGGAAGCGCCAAAGCTCCGCCGCTGTAGCCAAACTGGACGTTCAAGCTTCTCTGTAATCCAAGCCAAGGTACGTAATCAGCTAGACAAAGCACAGAAATCGCATATCACGGATAGTGTTGGGTCTCACCAAGTGCATGTTCGCCAGTAGGCAAGAACGCCACGAGCTGCTTTGGAGGTTTTAAGAGCATGGGGAACACGCATGTGGATGGATGTGATCGTCCGGGCAAAACTGACAGGAAGCGGACGCGAGATGCACACAGAAACGATCACTTGCTGATGAACTTGAATTTGCCACTTTCAATCAGCATATAGTGAAGCTCATCAGGCATCAGATCATAGATCACTGCTAGGTCCTCCAACGCCCTCGTACCATCGCACAGTCGAAATATCCTTAAACGGAAGCATGTATATGTAAACGTAGAACAATTTCTTATACGTAAAGCAATTCGAATCGTACATTCACACGGGTCCTTTGGGGAATTTCTGTGTTCTACATAAGGTTCTCAGTTACTAGCAACAGCATGAAAGGAAACATGAACATGCAACAGTGTTTGCCAAATATATGAGATCCACGGCATATTGCACAAGAAACGAACTACTGCTTAATTTAAATTGTTTTGCTCTCCGCTCATCATGGCTACACCTCTGGAATTTCTGTGGATCGTGAACGGGTGAAAGGAAAAGAACAGTGTCTGCTGAAATTCCGCAGACAAGAGAAAAAGTGCTATATAACAGGAGTCGAATACCGTGGAACAAGAATGCTTGCTCATGTACATATTAGGTCAGACTGAAAGTTTAAGCTGTTTTCGACTCCTACCTTCAAATGGCCATAATTGAGTACTGCCTTACCCATTTTAATGTAAAAATTACTATACTAGGCATCTCTGGCAGAGAACAATTTTCTCAATTTTCTAGTAACAATTTTTTCTTTGTGAATATTCGGGCATATAGAGCTCACGAACAGTCGGAATATATTCTTTTTACATCTTCTTGCGGATGATGAGATTACACCTCTGAAATGGTAAGAAATCCATGAAAATAACCCGTGAAAACGAAGTAGTACATTCATCATCATCATCATTTTCAATAGTGTTCGTGCCGCTTGGTGGCGGGGTCCGCTCTTTTGGTTTGGTGACGCAATTTCGCTCACTCTTTATCGGGACGGACACCAGCTACCTTTAAGTACAAGTGCAACGTATCTAGCCAACGTTGCTTCGGGCGTCCCCTGGGCCGCTTTCCAGCGACCTCAAGGTTCGGTCCAATCTTACGTACGGTGTCGTCGTTAGCGCGAAGGACATGGCCGTACCATCGAAGACGAGCTTCGCTCAGCTTCTCAGCTATCGGGGCGACACCGAACCTCTGTCGCATGGTGTCGTTGCGAACGCGGTCAAACGCGTAACTCCAGCCGTCCACCGTAGCATCTTTGTCTCCATTATACTGAGGCGGCTTTCAATTTCCTTCGTCACGGGCCAGCACTCAGCACCGTACGTCGCTAGTGGGCGGACGACTGTCCTATACACCTTCGATTTGAGGTGCTCAGGTATTGTCCTGCCGCAAAGCACCACAGTCAGAGAGCGCCATTTGGACTAGGCTGCACTCACACGTACGTTCACATCCAACTTTATGCTGCCATCGGACGTGACTGTTGATCCGAGATACCTGAACGATGTAACTCGTGAGAGCTCATTGATCTTAATAGATCCGTGCTCGTTCACATCCGTCGTCAAGTACTCGGTCTTTTTGAAGTTTAGCTTGAGACCGAACAATGCCAAGCGATCGTACCACGCCTGTGCCTGTCGCTCGCGTTCGGTTTTGTCTTCACACGCAAGCATGACGTCATCTACAGCGGCGAAATAGTACATTGATCAGGACAAAATACAACATCGAAACCAAAGCCCCATAGTTTTTGTACGGATAAATTTATCAATGTGTTATCAGGAGTTCCGCTCGAAAAGGTAACAACTGCTTGCTCATCAAAACATGACATATTTTTAGTATTATACAATGTGGAATACTCCATTTTTTATACTTCGTTCATACATACTCATAGGTATATACAGCTTTAGTACACTAACCTCTTTCACGGATTCGATTTTAAACTACGTCAGCAATAGATTATCAAATAACACAATTGAGAATGGTCTAGTAGCTTCTCAATGTTATCTAAGAGGGTCGCTCTTCTAATTCCTCACAAATAATTTTACGTTGTTGGTCATGATGCGTTCCTTATAGTAGACAAGATATCTATGTTTTCCAAAGTCTTCAATAATGAGGAAAGAACCAACCAAAAAAGAAAAAGAGGTTGTTGTTGGCGCCCGCATTTGTCGATGCGGCAAATCGTAAGCATACAGAATCTGTAACTTCACTCTCTTTCTTATGCAAGAAAATGGCTCAGCAGGATAATTTTTGATACCTCGAACATTAGATTAAATTGTAGGAAAAGCATTCAAGGTTTGCTTTTATCCAGTCTACTGGACAATCGCTCATTGACAAGGGTTTTCGTCAGGGTGTCGTTTTTCAAAGTATCTCATGTCAATGCTTCACTGCCAAAAATTTAATGAGTTTTTTCTTTAGATAGCACCTAATTTTGATTTAGTTCTGCAATAGATTCATGTTCATTTCCAAATTCAAGCTTTAAAGCTCGGCGTCACGAAAATCGGAGATTTCGTTATTAAGGAATGTGGATTAAACGATTTTATTTCTGAGAAACATCGTGAACATTCCATTTATGTTTAGAACTACATGCAATTATCTACGCAACGGCAACAAAACCTCTTACAGTCACGGAGTATAAAACGTAAACAATGTCGGGGACATTTAACACAAAAAACAGCGGAAACTTCCTGTCCGACCTAGAATAGGTTACTGCAGCACAACCACGGTAGATGTTTATGAGCACACAGCAGCTGCTAGCTTTTTGAGACCACTATCGTAATATTCTGAGAGAGAACTTAAAGAAAGGGTGGTCGAGATAGCAAACCTTACTAGAGACAGGAAATAGCTAGATTCCTCTGAGAGGCTATTCGAACAGATTATGGTGTTCTACGTTTCCTATCTCTATCTGATATTACGACCGCACTTTCGAATACAATATGTTGAGTAGCCCACCACAAAGTTATCGTTTCTTCTACGTCAACTGAATCCCGTGCCAATTTACCGCCTCTATGCACATTGTGGAGCTACTTGACAGAACGTGGAAGCGATCTCAAGTCGAGACGTGGGCATCTCAAGTCACTGCGCTACGCCGAGCTTGTCTAACTAATTACGTACAGCTCTGGGATTCGTTCCAAATCTTCGCACGCTTCCTAGGAGCCATTCTCAAATGAGCAGACAAGTGAAGAAGCATTAACAAATCCGTGGACCACAGCTGCACCTGATGTCATCTCACTGTTCTTCCGAAGAAATTCTGTTACGACGAAGCTCATGTTTCGTTCCAACTTTGCGCCTCCACCACGCTGCTTTTTAAAGATACTCAGTAGATAGAATGCTTTTGCTAAGCTTCCGACATTTTGCTCAAAACTGTGAGATACGGGTGCCTCAGGCCTGCAACAGAGTTTTGCTGCATGCCGCCTTGCCGCCATAGCGAGGCGTCGACCATATCCCTCAGTGAAGCAACTCTCGAACGTTTGTGGTCAATGTTAATGCAGTTGCAGTTCTCGGCGGTAGCCTGCTCCAGTGCGATGCATTGCCGCAGAATGCCGGTGAAAACTTCAGCTACATCTGCGAGACACGGGCGGTAGCCGGTATGGCGAATACTGCTCCTCGGTGCGGCTCCCAAAGTGGTAGGATGGAGAAGTAACAGATAGCTCTGTGGTCCCGCAAGGCTTGTTACTGGTGCTAGGCATTGTTTATACATGTGCCGTCGCGCCGTGCGGCACCATGGTCAGCATAGAAATCGATTTTTCGCGCCGCCTTAAAACACCTCATTTAACGGAATTTTGGAGTACTCGTATTGGTGAATCGCACTGCAGAATGAAAGGCGCGGCATGATTATCATGACCCTGCGACTTTAGGAGAGGGGCGCCACAATCGCGCCGTGCTGCAAAATTAACGCGCCGCTCCGCGACGCAGTATGAAAACTCTCTTACAAGGGAAGATTCTGAAACGCATGTTTGTACTGAGAAACCAAGTCAAATAGAAAGGAGCTACACCCATCATTAACTATAAATGTGTGGTATATTTTTGCCAATTCAAACCAATGTTTCTCACTTTTTTCAGCAGATCTGCACAAATAGATTTTTTAATTTACCATGTTTTCTAATCGCCCTTGCCTTCATATATTTAGTTTTACATTACATTCGCACTACACAAGATACTCACTTTCCGGATCGCTCCACCTCATTTGGCGGAATTGTCGGAATAGGGTACGTCGACAGCTTCCTGAGAAACTGATGATGCATACCGAATTGCACCAGACGACGCTCGTCCACGTTGTATCGTCGAGGTGCCATTGTGTCACACCAGTCTCGTAACGTTACACCACACTGGAAAGTGAGATCACAACGCTTTGCCTCTGTGTTCGACAAGCACGAAAAACAAGCTCGCATTAAGTTACTGCCACCGCGGTTACATGAGACAGGCTAAAGATGAGCCAGACTATAGTGGAATCATCCTCGCCACACCGAGCATTCAAATCCCCATGGAGCAAACGCGTACGCCAAAATTCTGAGTGAATTCTGGCCGACCAGCCGACCAGCCGACCAATGTTCACCTTACTGACTCATTCTCGGGCGCGTAGATACAGTATGGGAGATGTTGCGTAATAAGCTAAGTCGCACCTTCCCCGGCGGCGGCGATGGAATAGTGTTGGTGTGTTTACATCTGGAGCCGTGGGTTCACTTCCCGCCTATTTTTTCGGTTTTCCTGCACGTTGAGATTTCACCACCAAGAACAGCCTTAATGGACAAGGTTCGAGAGAAATTCGTGTGCCCGACCTCACTGTCGCAAGTTCCGTAGGACTACCGGAAGTCACGTTTTAACGGGTCAATAAATGTTGCAGCGCAGCACGCCAAGAATGCAGAGCAGCATGCTCGTCTCGCCTGTGGCGTGCCTGTAGGGGCCAGATGGTCGCCCCAGTCCGGTAGTGACGCCAGTCGCAGTCTCTGTCTTCATCCAGTCGCAGCGCCACCCACCGTCGTCGGAACGCCTCACCGTCCGGTCGTAGTTGACGTCAACATCGAATCACCGCCCCGTATCTCCTTCCTCGTCGGCTCTGTTCTAGCTACGAGGTCCACAACATACTGCTATCTAGTCTCTGCATACTCCACTACCAATTCGACCAGATCAGTCGCCTCGGAGGACGTCAGATCGCCAACGGCCGCAGAACAAGGGACACGTGCAACTCAGGAACAGTCGACGGAGCGATGGCCATCACGTAATTGCGTAACGGATTCTGTTTCCGTGCGTTTGTTCACACATGCGACAATCGACAGTCTCAGTACGTCACGCAACACACTGGGTTTTCTGCTCCCCGCGGAGGTGGACATGGACCTTCGTACGACACATAATTCACCCCTTGTCATCTATTTATTTCTACATAATATTGGAATACACACGATAGTTCCTAGCGCGTGTGGGCGTAGTCGGAGGAGGTGCCGGCTGTCGCGTGTACCCGATACCGAGTTCCTGGTTTGGATTTCCTGCCCAGGCCAACTAAGCTTTTCATCTCTCCGGAGCCGGTGAATTGATACCAGACTTGTCTGGGAAGGATAAAGCACTGACTTGTCCATCGGCGAGAAATCAAGTCACCTCCACAACATCCCGTATTAACAAAATTCGTGGCGCATCCCAAAACGGATTGAGTAAAGCGGTCCTTTACCCTTTCTCCTTATGATGGTTCTATGTATATGATATACGTTGACATGGTAACGCCTTCAAAGTCTCTGAATGTCTCGTTACGCATGCAACGTCTCATTAATTGATCGACTGACATGGAAGCGCAGCTGTGCTGCTCTTACAGATAAGAGCTATCATCCGTAAAGGTTAGGTTCTAGTTCAAGAAGGTTAAAGCCTAGTTTAGAGCCTGTTCATACTTCGCGACAGCAGCGAGAAGAGCGCAGCGCGCGGAAGTATGAATAGGCGACAGCAGCGACTAGAGCGACCAGAGCGATAACGCCAGCGCGCAGTGCGGGTGGCGTGCGCGGCGTGCGCAGCGACAAGAGTGACTGGAGCGACAGCGCCGGCGCTCGGGTATGAACACTTTTCGGCGGCGCGCGCTCGGTTTTAATCGATACATATTTTGCACGGGTGACAAGTGGCTCTTGTCGCGAAGTATGAACAGGCCTTTAGGCATGACCCAGGGCAGGAGACGAGCATGCGTAGACGACAAACTGCAGGAAGTCGTCTTCTCGCAAAAAAGTGGGTTTAGGTCCGTAGGGCCTACAGTATCGCTTTTGCTACAATGGAAATGAGCGATGTTGAACTCTAATATAACAGCTTAGGCAAAGACGTGTTCAACAACAACGGCTCATATCAACAATTCTTACGAGCTCAATTTTCGTGTTCCTCTCAACCTAAAACCAGTCGAAGGTGTACTAACCTTGAGGCTCATAAGCAATCTGAAAATGTCGCAGAACTGCGGTGCCGGTCCAAGTTCAGAATCCTGTAAGCGAAACCGCACAAACTCGATACAGTCCTAAAAGGTGACAGCTCAGTACACATGGCATATCTATAGATTTCGTATAAAAAGTAATAGGACTAGATGCATAAAGAATGCCGTTGGCCTTGATTGAAGCATAACGATACAGTCTCGTCCCGGGTGTAAATATGGCTATACAACTGAGAACTCGCTAGACCAAAGGACAGCTGCAGTGGCAGCTAATGCACGCCTCACGCCATGTTTTACAAGAACTTTAAAGTGCTACAGCAGGTGTGCAGTAGTAAACCACAATATTGCATGTGAGAAGAAATCGTGGACATCCCAAGAAAGGATTTACTATTGGTGCAATCAGCATTTGTCCTTTATGCAGAGGGCCTTGAATGTATAAAAGTTTGAAATTCTTTGAATTTAGCAACCAGCGAGCCACTTCGAAGCACTGTATCTTATTTTGCATAACAAAAAAAAAAGCGCCAAATTCGTCGAGCACACTCTAGTGTTACTCCATTGAAAGCATAAAAACCATCAAATGCCAATCTCCATGTTCGACGCTCATGAAACCCATAATGGCCAGGACACTACAGTAGTAGACGCGGTTGTTTATGGTTACATGCAAAGCTCTGTACAACTGGAAAGTTTGCTATATCGCTCGCTTGAAGTGCATGATTGAAACTTTATGCCCTTTCTCCACAAGAGGTGGCTTCACAGAGCTTCATGCTTCGAAGGTCAGCTGAAAAAAGGGCGTCTTCGGTGTCAATTTTTGACTTGAGCTGAGAAACGGTTTTCTCCTGCGTTCGCGGTGGGTGGTCGTGCTTTCATCGCTTCCCAGTTAAGTGAGTTCCTTTTATCAGTTCAGGTGGCGGGGACTCCAACCCAACCAGATGTGCACACTGAAGTGTGTTATCGCCACTTCCTATTCTATCTTCAGGACTGACCATATGCATATGCACTAATGCTTTGCTGAAGGAATACGGATAATAGAGGAAATCTGAGGATGGAGCGCTTGTACATCCTCAATACTTGGAATTATCATATTTATTCCCGTAAAAGGTATCAGTTTCAGTCTTCATTGTGATGTACAGAAGCTCTACTCTTCTGGAACACGGTCATGTCTCTGAAATTCGATCTCCCTCTAGAGCAAACCTGCACAACGGTCGTTGGGCCCTAGAGATGCAGGCGACAAGCGTGTTCTTTCATCCGGGCCAGGGGTGCGCAATTAACGGTTACCGATTTAACAAATTTAACGAATTAACGGCATTTTTCGTTAAAATCAGGCTTAACGACTGCGGAAGTTTTTAAAAATTGAACGGTATTTTTAATGGTCTTCTCTCCCAAAAGGTTTATCACTTTTCCTCTTATTGGGGAAAGGTTTCACCTTCCACAGAACTTCAGGTGGAGACCAGGGTCATTGGAAAAGGCTCGGAATGCTGATTATGAATATGGGTGTCCAAGCTGCAACATGAAAATCCTGTGTGAGTTATGACCTGTTTAGGTTCAGCGGGTTGACTGTGGACTGGCCCCGCGAGGGAGCGGCTATTGCAGGGTCAGGATTGAGGTTCGGGGATCGAATGGGGGGGGGGGGGGGGGTCGTGCTCTCTCAGATTTGGCAGATTATTCTCTCCAATTTCAGGTTTTAAGATGATGTTCGCATCTATTAAGTTTTTTCAGGTGTGGCTACGACAAAGCGGAGACATACAAGCACTTGCGTTACTTGGAGCTAAAAAAATAGGATTGAATAGCAAAAAAATTTCATGCCGATTATTGTGCAGTGAAAAATAAAGATTTCCTGTCCGCAGATTTAGAGTCGATGAGAGGTTTTAATTTTTTCAGATTTTCCCAGGACGTCATGACACTGCAGTTTTCTGCCTGAAGGAGCGACATCTATTTCCAAAATTGCACTCTATATAATTTCAAGTGTTAATTACTGAGGACGTCCTAAGCGCCTTCCCTACAAGATTCTTGACGCGCTCTTCGAATCGATAACAGGATGGCAACCAAAGGACGAACTTGCTCGAAAAGAAATTACTCTCTTCTGCAGGAAACAGCATCTGAACGTGAAATCGTGCCCCATAAAAACTTTAAGCTCGTTTGACACACAGTGATAAAACTCTGCTTCTCTGAGACGATCTTCTATATGATCAGATGTCTCGATTTAGCGTCATTTGCTGAAAAAATGTCGACACACTAATCACATGGAAGATGATACTTTTAGAACCTGTTTTTTTAACCATAGAAACCACATTTACTAAGCTTTTCGAATTTTCCAGGAGCCCCAAAAAATCTCCGAGTTACGGCAATTTACGTGCGGCTATTGGGTTCTCTGACATGATCGATCGCAATTGAAGGATGGATGGACTCCTGGCAGAATTTTTTTCTGCCTTCAGAAGGAAAGGACGACAGAGAGTGGGATTGTACCACGTAACATTTTAAGTCGAGCTTATTATACAGTAAAAAATTAAGCTTCTCAGCTGCGATAACGATATGATTACGATATCGCAGCTGAGAAGCTACGATATGATTAGGATGGGTTGTATATACAGAATTCTCGTTTTTCATGAGCAAATTATTTTTTAGCCGAACCAGACCACCTACACGGATAAAATTCTGCCACAAAAACCTCCAAGTTCTGATCCATTCACAGGGAAAAATCACGATTTTCTGGATCGAACAGGTTGAATCGACCTCTGGTCGACTTTGCAACAACGTCATAGGAGCATAAAATTGAACGTTCACAAAAGGGCTCCTAACTCATCAAATTTTTTGAATTTTGAAAATTCCGCTAGCTTTTCAAAAAATGGAAAGAAAGCTTTCCCATTTTCTAAAACAGAGGTCTTTATACGCGGCGGGCGGTTCAATTTTTGAACGAAAAAAATTTAAGTGACTTCACAAGACTGCTCATAACTCGACTAATTTTTCAAAATTTAAAAATCCTGCTAACTGTTCAGAAGTTCAGATGAAATGGGCTTTCTTATCATGTAAGAACTGATTTCCAAAAGAGGAATCTTCATGCTCGGCGGGAGGGGTTCAGTTTCTGGTCCATTTCACGAAAATACGTGCCGATATTCGAATCTCCCCGCTGCGCGTGAAGACCCCTTTTTTGGAAAACAGTTCTTATATGGTAAGAAAGGATAATTGCTCTTTTTTTATGAGCGAGCGGGAGTTATGGTTTTCGGAGAACAAACCGAGATATGAACAATTTTGTGAAGTCGTGAACTGAATCCTTCACCTTCATCATCGGAGTGATTGCACAAAAATGTTCATAACTCAGCTAGTTTCTCGAAATTCAGAAATCCCGTTCGCTCGTCAAAAACTAGATGAAACGTACTTTCTTACCATATAAGAAGCGATTTCCAGAAAAAGAGTCTTCATGCGCGGGGGTTCAATTTCTGGTCGATTTTTGTCAAAAATCGACCAGAATCGAACCACCCTGCCGCGCTTGAAGACTCCCTTTTTAGAAAGCGCTTTTGTAACCATAAAGAACCACTTTTCCTCTATTTTTCATGAGCGAGAGAGATTTTTGAATTTCAAAAAATTGGTCGAATTATGAATCTTCTTCTTCAGCGTTTGTCCCGCTTTATGGCGGGGTCCGCTTTTCTGGTGCCATGTCGCCATCTTTCCCGATCCGGCGCTAGATCAGGGTGGACACCAGCTACTTTAACGTTTTGTGTAACGTATCAGCCCAGCGCTGCTTCGGGCGCCCTCTAGGCCGCTTTCCAGACACTTCAAAGTTAAGGCCTATCTTACGGATGCTGTCGTCCTTTCACGCAGAACGTGGCCGTACCATCGCAGGCGAGCTTCTCGCATCTTGTCAGCTATCGGCGCGACACCGAACTTCTGCCGAATGACATCGTTTCGGATGCGGTCCATGCGCGTAACTCCTGCCGTCCAGCGCAGCATCTTCGTCTCCATGACGCTGAGGCGCGTTTCAACTTCCTTGGTCGCTGGACAACACTCAGCGCCGTACATTGCTACCGGCCGGACGACTGCTCTGTAGATCTTTGACTTTAAGCGCTCTGGCATCTTCTTGTCGCAGAGTACTCCAGTCAACGAGCGCCACTTGGACCAAGCTGCACTCACGCGTGAGTTCACTTCAACCATCAGACTGCCATCAGAGGCTACTGCAGATCCCAAGTATTTAAGCACCGAAGTGCGTCCATGCTCAGTACCGTTAATCTTAATATAGTAACGTCCAAAGGACGGGCTTCTGAAGATCTCGCGTAATGGCATCCATTACGGCAACAAAGAGTAGTGGGGAAAGCGCAGATCCTTGGTGCACCCCAACAGAGATAGGAAACTCCGTCGAGGTTCCTGCTGCCGCTTGCACACGACTCTTTGGACAAGAGTATAGCATTCGCACCTACTCTACAAGTTCTTCGGGAACACCGTGCTGTCGTAGGGCGTACCATATAACCTCACGCGGTACGCGATCGAAGGCTTTCTCCAAGTCGAGAAAGGCAAGATGCACCGGCCTCTGTTTCTCGCGATGCTTCTCTACCAGAAGACGGGCGGCATGTATGGCATCGATAGTGCCACAACCAGCCACGAAGCCGCACTGATTGCTGGAAAGATTGACGATTTCGCGAATTCGGCTATCGAGGATTCGCTCGAAGATCTTCATGCTGTGCGAAAGCAACCGAATCGGACGGTAATTTGAGCAGTCTGTAGGGCTGCCTTTCTTCTTCCAAATCGGGATCGTCGTACTTTCCTGCCAAACATTAGAAACCTTCTTCTCCGCTACAACCTGGTTGAAAAACTTGGCCAACCACTCAGCAGAGTACCAGAACTTCGACTTCCATTAATCAGCTGGCAAGTCATCTGGACCAGTCGCCTTGCCCGGTCTCATCATCCTCAGAGCCTCGTCAGTTTCCTCCACAGTGATTTTGTGGAAGGAGCTACAGAAGGGGCGGCCGGATGAGGGAACTCTTCAGTCGAAATTCCCTCAAAATAGTCGCACCATCGCTTCAAGGCCTTTTTGCGCTCTGTCAGAAGATGGCCGTTCTCATCATTGATGCCAAAGAACTTCTCTATATCCTCGGATTGGCGATGGCGTGCTTTGGCAAGCCGATAAAGTTGTCGTTCACCATCGCGCGACTCGAGCTTTTCGTAGACATCATTGTAATGACTGGTTTTTGCAACGGCCACAGCCTTCTTGGCAGCTTTTTTCGCTTCGTGGTAGTGCGAGACAAGCCGACAGGCGTGTCGAAGCACTTGTTAAGGAATAAAACAGTGGAAGAGAGAGGGAGGGGGTCGTACGAATTCCGCTTCGGAGGGGGGAGGGTCGTAAATTTTCATCATAAATCGTACCCCACGCTTGACCCTGGGTCAGGAATGGGTCTGCGTAAGGACAGTCCTGAGGCTGCAGCGGTGGTGCAGGATAGTGCTCCGGCTGGTTAGATGTGAAGTCGTTGGTTCGATTCCCATGGGTGCGTTTTTCTGCCCATCATGATTCATCATCGAAATGACATTTTATTCTTATTTTACTTCACATCACTTCTACTGATCACAAATGGAGTACAAAACTTATATTGAACAACTAGAGATGTTCCTAACAACTTCGGCATTCCGTTCAGCATTCAGCAAATGTGGTGTACAATATGATTTTTATGATATGTGAGTAATTCTACACAGGCGAAACACCGAGACCACTTGGTATGAGAATTGATGAACATTATAGACCACTGCGTAGCCCCAAGAGCTACCCAGATAATCCAATCTCTAAACATCGTACCCTCAGACATATACGTGATCCACTGCCATGGCTGCGAGTCTCGATCCTCCATAGGAATTTACTAGATCCAGTGGAAAGGAAGATCAAAGAAGCACTTGAAAAAGCACTGGCGACCGCCCATCAACGAGAAGGAGTAAATGAAGTGTACAATGAATGAAGTGTCTCAAGGGCTAGTGATGTGACTGCTGAGGATGATGGCGACATTGAGAGACGAGAGACCGGTCACTTCCCGCTCCCGCAATTCTATATAAGCAGCCCAGAGATCTCTGCACCTCATTTTCCTCCATGCCACGCTATTCGATATCTTTGGCTTTCCCTCACTTCCTTTCCGACAGCGCAGCCAGGTCTGTAGTGTATCAGTCGCTTTGCTACTATTGTGTGTATGCAATGTATAATGTATGGGCGACATCAACGGTAGTACTTATTAGGTTGGAAAAAAGTCTCTTCACACTTCGAAATTTTTTTTACCCTTCCCCTTGTAAACGCACTAGCCAATGTTGATTGCTGATTTCGTAATCCTATCACACTTGTCTACCGTTCGCACGCAGACACAGGTTAAGACTCTTCTTGTAATTCGTTATCCATCCAATCTTCCGAACTCAATGCCAGATCTACCTCATGGCCGTTTTCAGCACGGCATTCTTCAAGAATTCATTAAAGAATCCACAGCACGTCAGGCAGCAGACCAAATTAACCACATATATGGCTTGGGATCTACTACTCATCGCGCCTGTTATGAGTAGTTCGGAAAGTCTTTAAAGGGAAATTATTCACTGAGGGCAAAGCATGGTCAGGAAGGCCAACTGGATTGGACGACAGTGAACTACACCATCTTCTTCGTACTGATAGTTGGCAGACGACACGTCAGCTGGCAGAGAAGCTCGAAGTGTCTCATAGGATAGTGGGGATCCATCTGAAGAATCTTGGCTTTCATGGAAATTTGGAGCTTGGATTCCACATGCCCTGTCAGACACTCAGAAAGGTCGACGGCTCTCCATCGCTGCTTCTCTTCTGTCCAGATAAGGAAGAAAATCGTTTCTTCCGCGGATTGTGACAGGCGAAGAGTCCTGGGTTCTGTGTGGCAACTTCCGAGGAAAAGGCAATGGGTACAAAAGGGAGAGAGCCCTAAGTCTGATCTCAAGCCCAATGTTCACGAACGGAAGATTCTCTTGAGTGTTTGGTGGATATCAGAGGAGTGATTTATCGGCAAACTCTCAGAAGTGGAGAGACACTTACTGCTGTCACATACTGCGGCCAACTCCACAAAGTCGTCGCAACTCTCCAAGAAAACAGGCCGGAGAAGTCGAAGGTGATGATCCTGCATGACGATGCAAAACCACGTGTTGCAAGACTCACAAGAGAAACAATAAAGGGGATGGGCTGGGAGGTAATGCCACATCCACCGTATAGCCCTGATCTCGCCCCTACCGACTACCATCTCTTCCGTGCTCTCAAGCAAGAAATTGGAGAGAAATATTTTGGAACGGATGAAGACCTCAAAAATTGGATTTATCAATGGTTCGACTCCAGAACTGCAGTCTTTTAAGCGAGAGGAATTGGAAAATCCCCCAGTCTTTGGAGAAGTGTAGTAGAACAAAATAGAGTTTATCTCAATTGATTTGACTTTGTAGTTGTGAAGTAATAAATCTTTGAAAAAAATGAAAAGACTTTTTTTCCAACCTAATATAAGCTTGAGGTAGAGCTCATTAGATGGAGCTCGAAATTCTGATGTAGAGCCATGTTCGTTTCACACCAACATGTATCTATACACTGGTTTTGTAAATTCTCTGAACATCCTATTGATTGCAGTCCCAGCAGATCTGGTCAACCTGCGTGTTCCGCTCGTCCGTCGGGTCGCCGTCGTGGGGCCGCCGGCGACGGCCACCGTCGGGCCGTTGTCCGCCGCGCGCGCGACGGGTGAGCGGAGACGGAGAGTCGGGGAATGACGCAGGTATGGCCACCTGGGCGCGCGGCCGCGGCGCCTACAATCAGCCGCTACGAACGTCCCCTCCCATAACGAAGATATAAACATGAAGCTCAGGGAAACAATTGTCTTAAGAAACTTCAGCGTTCAGTTGTTACAGTGAAACACAACTACAACCGCTATCCCCACACTTTCCCCAACACACTCTTCCAGCACCACATCTCCAGGCGCGTTTGGTGACATGTTCGGCACGTCTACTGAGTGACCAGGCACATTGCACAACTACAACCCCCCCCCCCCCCCCCTCTCCAACACACTCCTCCAGGCGCGTTGATCGACATGACGGTTTGGTGAATTTTCTTTTCACCGAAATAGTGATTTTCCCCGAATTCCATTGGAATTTTGAGTTTGACTGAAGGAGCTATAGAATCTAGACCCAATTAATAGCAGTGTATTAAAGTTTCCCATTTCCTCAAGTTAACAAAAAAATGAAATGGTAAAATGGGACTCGCATAGAGATCGGTTTGGGTGATTGTAAGCAGAATGATCAACTCTGTGCTATTAGTACTGAGGTCACCACCTAAGGACTGCCCCCATCGTAAAACGGTGCCGAGGTCACACCAATCCAATCAACTTAAGGGTATCCCCACACGTCATGTATGGCCAAACGTGTGAAATCAGCTCTAATGAAACAATCTTCCAGCACCGCACCTCCAGACGCGTCTGGTGACGTTCTCAGCACGTCTACTGAATCGCCATGTACGTTGGGCAACGTGTTCCGCACGTCTACTGAGTCGCCAGGCACGTTGCACAGGTACAACCCCCCCCCCCCCTTCCCCACACTTTCCCCAACGCATTCCTCCAGCACACCTACGCAAACAAACAAACAGACAGACAGACAAACGACCGTTTTCGCTTATATATAGAAGGATTTTGTATTATTTTGTCCATTCTTTGTTCGCGGTGAATTGACTGCGTTACGTTGTAGTATATCAAACCGCGCTCGTTGAACTTTAGCCGTTGACCTGTTGAAGTTACAGCATAAAATGTTTTTCTCGATTTTTTCTAATCTGAAATAACAGTTAGCAGCTGATTGTGTTTTTAACGAAATTTAATGGCCTACCACAAATTTTACGAAAATTTTAAGTTAAAAAAACGTTAAAACATTTGATGACTAGAACTTCGTGTACACCTCTGATCCGGGCGCTGAGTCGTCAGCTCGGTAGGAGAGCGACAGGAGTGTCTCTCTCCCGCCGTTTCTCTGCTTTGGATGACCTTTGCCCATAGACGGCGGCGTCGCAAGTCTGAACCTAGCAATAAACCCTAACTGATAGTTTGCCGCGTTGCGGCGTAGGATGGCATACGTAAGTTCAGACGCCACCCCACTAGACGCGTTATACACTCTCTGTCCTATGCTAATGGGCCATTCTGGAGCCGGTCAATTGACAGCGGACAGGAAATCAGGTGCTTGGTTGGAATGTGCGCGAAATCGAGCCTAGGTGTGCCCATGTCCTCAAGTACTCAACAATAGCAAGGAAGAACTATATATAAATGAAAGTGCACATTGTAGCAAGCTACACGTGTGCACCAGTTTTCTAAAGAATGAGAAATGAAGTATCTTATGACTGTGTACCTCGATCTCAGATGGATTGTTGTAAAAGTCATGAAGTTTTTCCGTTGCAACGTATGTATTTGAGTATAGAAAAAGTGGAACCAAACTGATACACTCGTAGAAGTGGAGATTTCTGAAGTGAGCTCATAAACATTTCAGACAACTACAGCAGTATAGTAAACGAAGTTTTTAAGCTACCTGACACAGCGCATTACCAAATCTGGATCGATTTCAACTTCAGTGGCAATTTCCTTTACACAACGAATGCCATCTATTTTTGGAATAATCTAAAACAGAACAGATCATTGAGGTTTCTACTGAAGGTGGAGATAGTGAAGAATTAGGAGGAAACCTATGCTGCGTGTCGTGAGCAAAAACGCAACTTGGAACTGACAGTTTTAGCCTCTGCATGAACAAATGGAGTTTTAGCCTCTGAATGAACAAATGGATAATACCATTACCACTACGGAGCTCTGCGTAATGCAAAATCACAAGTGGTATTCGATTTTTTCCTTGTATATTTTCACGCAATTAATCTGGAGAAACGTTGCCCCGCTTTGAACATGTTGAAGGTATAGAAGCACACGTCCTCGTGTTTGGGAGATAAATTCCCAATCACAAAAACTGGTAGACCGATGGTTGTGCCATCGGTTTACTAGCTGATGATCTTTGCAGACAGCCACTGACTGTCTTTGACAATTATGTGTCTGTGGCTGAACAAGCCCGGCATCTTCACACGCGGACACCCGCAAGACCACTGAACGCTTACCCCGTTCCTCGAAAATTTTGCTCGGAAGTTTCCCAAGATGTTGATTTCCAAATTTAGACCAAATAAAACGGGAAGCAACAGAGACTGGCTTAAAGAAAGGGCAACTGGTTTCAAACTATACGAGTGACGCTAGGGTGGATTCACTACCCTTCCCTACTTCTTTCTTCGACACGACGGCTCTGATGGACCCTATAAAAGCTTTGTGTGTAGCACTGACACCGTCTCCGCCCAACATCTGCTCTCGATTTTTAAAATAAAACAAGGACTTAAAGTGAAAGTTTATCATGGTTATTATTGTTACGCGAGGAATTTGGATTTCTGCCTACCATATTATTTCTTTCTACCGTAAAAACAGCAATCCACAGAAATGCGACGAAAGCCCACGAGAAACAGACTGAACGGTCTTGCGGTTACCCAGCGCAGTCTCGTGTGAAAAAGAAAGCCTGAGCTTGTTCGGCTTCAGATAGGTAGCTGCAATTTGCACAAAAAAATACACATGACATTTACAGAGAATGACAGTCAGTGACAGCCGACGAATATCAACATATAACGAGCCTTTCACCTATCATTTTTTGGCTGGAAGTTCATCGCCCAAACAATTGATTAGAGTGAGTATATTTTTATGACACACCCGAAACAAAAAGCGAAGCTTTCGTAATTTATTTTTCTTCGAAATTCTTCAAATAGAGAGCTCAGTACTAGTAACGGTTCTATACTTCGCTGACACCTTGTAATAGTAACATCATGCACACATATTTCATGTTCATGCAGAAGCTCAAAACCCTCGTTCAAGAGAGCGCCGATACTTATGACACAGTACGCGCCTTTTGAGAAAGTACGTCCATCTTATCTATGATGGTAGGAGTCAATTGTGAAGCTCTGATGAACATCGGGACCATATAGAGATTCACCTGAACAACAACCATTAACTGTGAATCTCTCATTCAACTCGTGCAGGCACTAAGCAGTATAACTTACCTTCGGTGGCTCGACGCCTCTATATGAAGGACACAATTTCAGGTACAACGTCGTCAGTTCGGTTACCGGGAAGACGCATTCGCCTACAATACCATGGCTATGACCCTGTACCAGAATTCCGAAAACACATTCAATGCTAGTTCCCACTGAAGTTTGGATAGTTCCCTCCATCACTCATTGAATTTTCATCATTTCTTTCAGGATCGATTCGCCGCCGCTCTCAAGGTTACCGTAGCTGATTGTAAGAAGCCGTCTCTCAGCGCCCATGACAAGCATTTCGCCAACCGAAAATGACCAGTAGTCGAGTTTATCGGCTGGTAGCAGGGGTGTGCGTAAATGAAATCCGAAACTTCGTAAATTGTAAATCGTAATTACGAAAAATCCGTCGTAAATCGTAAATCGTAAACCGTAAATCGTAAGAGGTGCCTGGCTCACAGTGCATCTGAATACCTGATTTTCTTCTATTATATTAAGGCTAATCGAAAGGAAATGTTTTTATTGAGTCGTTCTCAGTTCGAGCTGGACACATTTCTAATTAAACTGGAAGCCACTAAACTCAATTAACATCTCTCAAATCGAGTGGACAAGTTTGAGTGCAATCAAAATAAACTACTTGTTCAGAACGCTATCTACTAGTACACCTATACACGGTGCACAAACAACAAGCTGACACTGCTTGGACGACCAAAAAATGTGCATCATAATGGCTAGCCTTTAGCTTGCGTACAAAAGTATGGCTTTGGAGGAACAACCTCTACATGCCAGAGTCAAAACCAAGAAAAATGTTTCCATTCAAAACCAAAGAATCATTTCATCATTGATCAACTCGACGAAAACAGCATTTACACAAAAAATCCAACAAGCATCGCCTACTGAGTGAGCACATGGCACATTTCTATCGTATGGCACACCTGAAATTCTAAGCCTTTCCACATTCTAAACTGTACCAAAGGGCATTTTTGTAGCAGACGAGAAGGAATTGTGAGACAATTAAAATAGTGTGATCACATTTTCTTTATAGACACTCATTATAGTCTGATTTTTAAACTTTAGATTACAAAAAGCAGTATCTTATGCGGCATTCTTTAGAAGTAGAGTAGAGAAGAAGAGTATTGTTTGAACTGAAAAGGGTTCAACTGATTCATAGATGCAAGGTGGATTTTAAACATATATGGAAGACCCATGGTAGAGAAGTCGGAGGAAGAACGACTGTCGCGCGATTCAGAATAGAAGTTCTTTATTCGGATCCTAGCACGGCCAACCAACTTTTTCATATTTCCTCGGTCGGTGACTTGGTACGGGGCTTGTCTGGGAAGGATAAAACACTGACCTTTACGTTGCTATAGGATGTTTTCTTGCAATCAAAACTCTTGCGCCAGGCGGGACTCGAACCCGCATCCGCTGCTTTCCTTTGCTTTTCGTGCACTGCACCGCGGACGGCTGCCGTCCCGCGGGCGGGAAGTATAACAGCCCCCTCGTCGTCTGTCGGCGGCGATCCGCGGACGGCGGGTATGGCGGGCCGCGACGAGTGGCCCGGCGCAGGGTCCCGGCGCGATTTCCGCCCATCCGCGGATGCTTCCGCGGGAGTATAACATAGGCCTTAAGCAAATGTGGTGAAACTGACCTTTACATCGGCTGGCCACCGCAAGTCATTCTATAGGTTAACCCAAACTGAAACGAATGAATAGAGGTAGAATGAGTGGCGCATCTCAAACAGGAAACAAACTAACGCCGTGCTTTACCCTTCAGCGTTTTTTGAAGGCATCTATAACTTATGGAATGAAAGAACGTCGTTTGACGATACCTGGAAATCACTTTCGGTATTTACTTCACCTACATTTTTGCTTATACTTGTTAGATTTCGGAAAGTCCAAATTATCACACCACGAATCAATGACGGTCTGCACTCGTCAATCCTACTCTCCATTAGCCTTGTGAACTCAAACCATTGAAAAAGGAGACCAAAATTGTCAAAACCGCTTCACTTCTTTCTTGACAAAATCAAAAGTTTTGTTTAGGTTGCATCACATTGGAAAGAGCTGTTTAAAAATATGCTGAAAAAGTCACAAGTTGAGTAGGCGGTGGCTGCAGCACAGAATATGGTTCAGCAGGCGATCACATTCCTTCCGGTAAAAGGCGAATTTGCATCTTTTTCTGTGGACTGGAATGTAGTGTTCTCAGGCAATTGCAATGTGAAAAGTGCTAAAGTGCAACCAAAAAGAGGGCTAGCCCGGTTTCATCGCCAGGATTTTATAATTCTAATCATTTATTGTCATTGCTTCTTCTCTAGTACAGCTCTGACACTAAGTCGGCAGCCCTTGAAGAGGTTAAAAGAGGAGTAAGCAGATGAGTCGAGCTCGAGCGACTATAACTCTAATTGTATCACGTTACGTGGACGCTGCCATCTCTGTATCTAAGATCAGATTGACAAAAATTTACGATTTACGACCCAAAATGTCGTACATCGTAAATCGTAAAAAATTTGCCAAAAATCACCGTAAATCGTAAATCGTAACTACGCACACCCCTGACTGGTAGTACGAACATACAAGTTTTCGCCGCGCGCGCGGCGAAAACTTGTATGTTCGTACTACCAGCCAGGGGTGTGTGTAATCGCTCCTGGGTGCGCTGTTATGGGAGAAACGGAGCTCTAAAAAACTCCTGAGTTATGCTGTATTGTATCTAAATATGTGGCTTTTAGAAATGAAGCTTCGTGTCATGAAAAACCCCAAAATCGTTTCACAATAGCAGCAATTGCCTATTGCTTGGATTAGGTCATCCAATTCTCACCCAAGACAACCATTTCCTCTAATTAGGTGCACCGGAGGACCCTCAAATAGCTGAGCAGAGGTATCAATAGCAGTTTATGCAGTTACAAGAGCGTTAGGCCTGAGTTATACTCCCGCGGGAGCATCCGCGGAAAAGCGGGAATCGCGCCGAGACTCCTCACCTGACCAATCGCCACGCCTCGCCACGCCCGCCGTCCGCGGTGCACCCTTCGTCCGCGGACGTTCCGCGGATGCTCCCGCGGGAGTATAACACAGGCCTTAGACTTCGTAACTGTAGCAGCACACACTATGTAGATGTCGCGCTTGCCGCAACAGTCGGCGCGGCTGCCGCGCGCTTTTGCATGTTCAGCTTGCTCCCCGAGTTGATCGCCTGGTCGAGTAAAAATAAAAAGGTAAACGCCAACCTATGTAGACGCACGCGATGTGATAACAATGAATCATCTTGCACACGCTACATGGATTCGATTCCTAGCCCAGCCTAAACACCCTTTCATTCCTAGATAATCAACATCTCTATATTTTGTCAGAAAGGTGGTGCTACACTAACCAGGCCGTCAACTGATCAGTTTCTGCCACTGTATAAAAAGCGTTTGAGGATAGCGTAGAAAGTTGAGTGCACAGCGTGCTAAAAACGATCAAATTGATGCTACAGCCTAAAAATACAAGCTAATATCGAGTAGACGAGTATTCGTGCATACTGGAATAATAGAAAAGATAGTTAATCGCAAATAAATCCGACCATACATTACTGTCATACTATATAATAACACGCTAAGCGCTGAGTCATACTATCGATCAGCGCCGCTGCAGAAATCAGTCATAAAATAGGGGAAAATCTGGGAGAAAAATGGGGGGAAACTACGGCACAAAAATAGCGAAAATACCCAGACGTTTTCTCCCTGCCTGAAAACTCAGCCCTGGGGTAACCGCGGTCGCCGAACACGAACCTAGAGCTCGTTTTTGAAATATCGATGGCCATCAATCGATATTGATCAAACTATCGATTTTTTTGTGGATGTCGTCCAGACGGTACGAAACTTCAGCCCTGGGGTGGGTGAGGACGCTCAACACGAATCTGAAGTTGGTTTTTGAAGTATTAATCGCTATCAATCGACATTGACCAAATTAGGGGTCGCGAAAGTAGCGGAAAGTACCGAGACGTCTTCTACCTACCTGATAACTTTAGCCCTGGGGTAGTCGAGGTCGCTGAACACGAATCTGTAGTTCATTTTTGGAGTATCGATCGCCGTCAATCGATACTGAACAAACTATTGATTTTCTGTGGATGTCGCACAGGCAGTCTGAAACTTTAGCCCCAGGGTAGTCGAGGTCGCTCAACACGAATCTAACGTTCGTTTTTGTAGTATCGATCACTGTCAATCGATACTGATCGAATTACGGGGCGCGAAAATAGCAGAAAATACCCAGACGTCTTCTTTGATACGTGCCAGGGTATTCAGAAGACGTGCAGAATACGTCGCATGACGTACCTGGGACTCAGAAGACGTGCCAAAGACGTCGCTCAACGTGTTTGCGGATTCAGGTAGACGTGCCGAAGACGTCCAATGTGCTTGGGCATTCAGAAGGCGTGCCGAAGACGTCGTTCGCTAAGGGGGATCATTGAGGGGACCAGTACCAGCAATGGGGGACCGTTTCACTAACAAGGGAACTGTCTGAACGGTACGCCGGAACGGCAAGAGCGAGTACTATAGGGAGAATCCCCGTCCTCCAAATAGTAACAGAACATGTTTTGTTTTTGCCGAATCATTGAGGCGAACGAGTACGAGTGTATAATGGTTAAGGGTCCGTAGAGCGAGCTCTTCAAGGCAGCGCAAGATCCCGGTGTTGTGGACTGGGGCACGCCTCATGTTCGTAAGGCCTAGGGTTCGGTTCCCATGCTACGTCGCGTTTTTGCATTTTTACCATAGTATCGGATTTCCATAGAGATTTCCATATCTGAACTTGTTTTTGGAATTTGCTCCGGTAAGATGATTTATTACATATTATTTGTCGACACCTCGTAATTCACCAGCAATGTCCGAAATATGCCAAATGCGATTTTGTATGAAACTTTTACTCCAATAAATTGTTCTCATTGTCAATGTAAGAAATTTTGACACAGAAACAACATGAAACAGCGGCAGAATGCCAGAAAAATGCTTCAAATGCAATTTATTGGTGACGGTGAGGTGAGTGCCACCGGGTGATAGTCGTTAGTCCCGACTCGGATGCGTACTGACGATGCCGACGGTGCCTGCGGAGCAAATTAGCGTCGACTCGCACCGTGCCACCCGCCGCTTCGCGACGATCTTCAAGGCAGCACTCGTGCCGCACGATGGTGACCTAGCCGAGCAGCCTGCAGATCGAGCGCTACCCCACTGAGGGCGAACTTCACAGATCGACCAGTTTTACAGCTACAGCGGATAACTTATTTAGAGGGTTTACAAAGGCAGCGTAAAGAGTCGTACTGGTGCGAGACCTGCACACTTTCATATCAGAATTTCGAGCTCTATCTGATGAGCTGTACAAGAACGCTTAAAAATTTCTCTGGAGAGATATTTTGACGCAGGCTTCGAGCTAAAGGTTTCAAGAACAAATAGGCACGAATTTTGTATACTTTATTATCAAAATTTTAAGCTCTATCTGGTGGGCTGTACAAGAATGCTTAAAAATTCCCCTGTGGAGATATTTTGAATCAGGCCTCCGGATAAAGACTGCGCGAACAATCCATTTAGTATAGAGCCTTCCTGGTAGAATCCTGTTCTAGTTTTTTTTATAATATTTCTCAGGTTTTTCTAAGATCCCCGACATCTACAGGAACCTTTGTGATACCCAGCATATTTCTCGAGTCTACGACTGAATAGATAATAGCAAAAACTCATGGTAATTGAATTTTATCACACAACGTGAAATTCAGAAGAATTTTTAAGCGTTCTTGTACAGCCCATCGGATAGAGCTCGACATTCTGATATGAAAGTGTGTAGTTCTCGCACCACTACGACTCTTTACGCTGCCTTTGTAATCCCTCTAAATAAGTTATCCACTGTATTTGTAAAACTGGTCGATCTGTGAAGTTCGTCATCAGTGGGGTCACGCTCGATCTGCATGCTTCCGTGCTCGGCTAGGTCACCATCGCACGACGGCGAGGCTGCCTTGGAGATTGTCGCGAAGCGAGGGGTGGCACGGTGCGAGTCGACGCTAATTGGCTCCAGAGGCACTGTCGGCATCGTCAGTGTGCAACCGAGTCGGGACTAACGACTGCCTCCCAGTGCCACCAGTGTACTTACAGTGTAGGAGGGGTCTTCAAATTGACCTACCACCTCGATCAATATTCTCGCCTCTGTTATGCTTACAAAGTCACGCGGTTATAACAAGCTGCTGCCGCCAAAACTGACTCTACAATGTCTGCTAACCTTCGAATGGTCATTCATCTATTGACACTGAAGTGCGGATCTCCACTGGATGATGTCCCTTCGAGAGACGAAATGAAGCTGGCGGAAAGAATAGCAAGTATCCTACAGGATTTCGAACTGCGACAGCTGGAAATCGACGAAGTGGAGAAGTTGGAGGGTGGAAGAAGAGGACCAAGAATTTCAACCAGAAGAGGATTGTGCCGGAGTCACGACACCACTAACCAGTGAAGGCACTATCACGTTTTCTGGAGAAGAGATCGTTTCGGAGGAAAAGGTTTGGCTATACTAGAATTGTTATTCTATACAAGTTTGAGAGCTGGGGAAAGTGGACTGCATCGCGATTCCAGCCTTGGGCTGCAGCGGAGTACCACTGGGCAGGAACTGTGAAGCCAAACACAAGTTCATATATGGAAATCTCTACGGAGATCCGATACTATGGTAAAAGTGCAAAAACGCCACCTAGCATGGGAACCGAAACCTAGAACTCACGAGCATGAGGCGTGCCCTCTACCTCTGCGCCACCCAGTCCACGACACCAGGATCTTGCGCTGCCGTGAAGAGCTCGCTCTGCGGACCCTTAACCATTACACCCGCTTACTCGTTTGCCTCAAGGATTCGGCAGAAACAGAACATGTTCTGTTACTATTTGGAGGACGGGGATTCTCCCTATAGTACTCGCTCTTGCCGTTCCGGTGTACCGTTCAGACAGTTCCCTTGTAAGGGAGGAACCAATAGATCGCCCTTCAATACTATATCTGTACGTACTGCGAGCCTTTTGTACTCCTAGATTGGGAAAAAGCTGTTCAAAAAGAGCAGCTAGCTTGATGATATGATGTCCTTAGCTTAGTGGTACTGCAACATCGCGCGAAGCGCATAATTGCGAGGCACGCCGATAGGCGTGACGAAGCACTTGCTACTAATATTGATATTAACATTACTGTTTATTATTATTCAGTTAATATGTGTGTCATGTCGTCTATTACAACAAGAGTTGAGGAGCAAAGCCAAAGGACTGCGAGTATGCTAGCCGGCTGTTTCATTAAGTTTAGCCATGGGTGATTGTTGGCGAATTTGTAGGCTTAGCAGCGGAAATCCATGTTAGTGATATACGAGAGGGAAGCGCGTAATCCCTAGTTTACACTTGTGACGCTGCGCGGCGCGGTATTATGGCTGAGACAGATATCGACCGGGTGGTGCGAAAAATCGATATCTACGGCGATCGTGGTGCAGCGTCGCGTGGCGGCGCAAGTATAAACTAGAGCTAAGGGCATGGATGAGGGTCGTGCGCCGATTGCCGCGATTCAAAAGGCGTGCCAGGACGTCATCCTTAT
>OX377206.1:65947706-66337895 GCA_947396885.1 Heligmosomoides polygyrus polygyrus | reverse complement strand
CCTAACATATCCCACTACACTATTCTATATAGTGAAACCCAGTCCTTTACTGTAAGGGAAGTAACAAGGCCTAAAGAAGAAAGGAAGATGGTCGAGGTGTACTACTCTCGGGGCTTAAGGCGAAGCCTGGCGGCCGTTTAGTTTTGGTTTTGGCGGCCGTTAATCCGCTGGAAGTCTGGTGAATAAATAAATCGTTTGATGGAGGGGGTGGTGTTGTGTTTTGATTTTAAGAGAGAATTAGCTCGTAAATTTTTTCGGCTTTTCAGATGATCTTTGTATCTCCTAATAAATACTTCCATCTAGGTGTGGCTCGACAATGTGGAGATTCTCAAGCAGCTCTGTTCGATAAAGGCGATATGTTATGAGCACGGAACTGAATTTTGTAAAGCTTTGAATACTGGTTGTTCGACAGCAAAATAAAGGTTTCCTAGAGCAGTTTTCGAATCAATCAGGATAGGTTCAATTTTTCCGATTTTAGCAAAACGTCACGGCACAGCACGTTATGCTGCACAATCGTCCACACATCCCACTTCTAAATTGTGCTCCATAAAATAATGATGCTAACTGGTAATGATAATTTAAGTACTTTCTTAAAGATTTACAAGATTTTTTTTTACAGTGAACAGTTTTTTGAAGCGCTCTTCGAATCAATGACGACGATGCAAGCGAAGCGATGACTTGTTACGGAAATAAATTCTCATCTACATGAAGGAGACAGCGATAAAAATGGAATTGTACCACATTAAATTTCGACGTCTGGTTATTATACAGTGAATAAACCATCTGTCCAAAACGATCTTCGATGTGATTTGGGGAGGTCGTATCAAAAATCGTCGTTTTTCGTGAAAATAAAATGTGTTTTCTATTTGAAGGAGACTAATTATCAAACTGAAATTTTCCCAAACAAATTATAAGTGTTTTGTGCTATGCAATAAAAATTAGATTTTTCTCTGACGATCTTTTTTATTATCAGCTAATTCCATTTTGCATCTTTTGCCGCAAAAATCTAACCCTCCCATCATTTTGAGGATAACCACAGAAAAGCCTGATTTTTTATTGAGCAACAAACCGTGCTCGAAATTACATAACACATATTTATCTCCATATGATACCTCCTTCAGGTAGAAAAATTTATTTCAGTGACAACACAACATCCACGACGACGAAGTCAGAAAACGCTTTTGCCTGAAGTAACTATAATAACATAACTCGTAAAGTTTTTCGCGCTTCTGAAAAGCTGACCGTGCATTAGAAAATGGAATAAAAGGCCGTTCTTCCACTTAAGAAGCAGCTTCTGAAAGTGACGTCTTATATCTGTGCCATGGGTTCGATTTTTCGTCGATTATCGACAAAAGTTGACGAAAAACCGAAGCTCTGGCCTACATTGAAGACGGTACACTTGGAAGCCGTTTTTCAAGTGGAAGAACTGACTTGCTGCATACTTTCTGATGCAAGGTTAGTTTTTTTTTTAGAAACTTCTCCCAAAATTGTATGGCTTTTGGCCGTTTAAGTGGCGGCAACTGCATCCTCCAACTTCGTCGGTCGGATGCGAGGGCTGTGTTGTCACTGAAATATTTCTCTACCTGAAGGAGAGATCATACAGAGACGAAATAGTATTATATAAAACTTCGAGTATAGTTTTCTGTACAATAAAAATAACCTGCGGCGATCCTTAATATTATCAGAGGTTAGATTTTTGATACGACCCCCCTCATCATAACGTTGAAGGAAGATTTGACTCTTTCATCGTATAATAATCAGAACTCAGAGTTTTATGTGGCACAATTTCATTTTTTTACCATTATCTCTTCCAGATAGAAAAATGTATTTCCGTGTTAAGTCAAAGCCACGCTTACGCCTCCGTGACCGATTCGAAGAACGATTCAGAAATTTAAGAGAGCAATTACATTATTACTAGCAACTGGAATATTTTATGAAGCACAATTTAGAAGTAGAATGTGTGAACGAATGTGTTCTGCGATGACATTCTACTGAAATTGGCAAACAATTGGGTACTTAGAGGGCTGGTGCCTGCATCGAGATTGTGCTCGTAGAACACTGACATAGACGCGGTTTAGCACAGAACTAGGCAAGCTAAGGAACTCCGAGGCCTAGCTGATCTAACTTCCCTGTTTTAAGATACCCTGCCAGTACGCAGCGGGCACCAGCGCGCTGAGTACCGAAAATTGAAACTGCCCTGATTGATTCAAGAACTGCACGAGAAAATCTTTATTTTTTACTGTGGAATCAATATTCAAAACATTACAGGATTCAATTCCGTGCACACATCTGTCTCCTTTAGCGAACGAAGCTGCGGACAAATCTCCACAACTTCGAAGCTACTCCTGGAAATAACGACCTATTAAGAGACATAAAGATCATCTAGAAGCTACAGAAATAGATAAGAAGAAAAGTGTTGTGTTTGAAATAGGGTCTTATCAGATCTGCTCCGAAGAGGGTGGGGGGGGGGGGGGTGCGAATTTTCGGCCGAAGTTGAACCCCACGCTTGACCCTGATTGTATCTGAGGTACAACATTTTCGATGCGTGGGGTGCATGGAAATGCTGGCTGCGCTACATACCCTGAAACAGCTATGGTCTTCCACTGGTTCTACAAATCTAAATTCAAGTCGACTGTCAACCGCGTTCGCAACAACTTGTTATTGCTCGTTTCAAAAGCCGTCACGCATCGCAGCTTTACTTTGGGATACTCTAATCTAGTGTACAGAAATGAAGATCGAAACAGAGACTATTTCTGAGACGAATTTTATATAAAACGAAGATTTGCGACTGCATTTCCCATTGCCTGCTAAAGCTAGAAAATCACTTCGTAGTGTGAAACAATGCAACGATCTAGAAAAAATGACACGTTAATCACTACTCCTGATATGCCTAACACTTCCGTTTCAAGTGTCCCACTCCTCCGCAGTCTAAAAGCAACAAAATTGCGAACACCTACCACATGTATTGAGATCTGTGAATACTTTTCTCATGATTGTGGGAAGCTCGGCCCTTTTCTCAGGAATGTGGAGAAAACCGCATTCCTAAAGCGACCAGTGTATATATGAAACTATGTTCAGATATCAGGTTATGACTTCTTTCAAAACTGCGAAAGGAATGCAGGTACATCAAAACCATACCATTTCTAAGTCAACGAGGTACTCAGCAAATTTTTGCACTAGAGGCTCGTACATACAATCGATCGTCGATTCTTTCGCCACAACGAAACAGATATTGAAGTTCAGCTGCCCACGCCCATACCATGTTTCGTGTTCTGAAAACGGACAGAAGAATGACAACTTTTGCTTAGGGAAATGAGGGGAGTCAAGAATTCTTTGAGATATTGCAAAAATAACTAAGCTTTAGGACGTAATTAGAGACTTTCCTCAAGCTCAAAGCGGCTGCTTCGGAGCCTACATGCTACGTTACACGTAGGTTTTGTTGCGATCGAAACTGTTCCGCCAGGCGGGACTCGAGCCAGCAGGCTAGTCACCGAGGAGAACACTAATTCACGGGCGCAGTTGGATCGCATGCTACACCCTGGATAACTCGCTGCAATGACCCATCAACAGCCATTCGCGATATCGGGATGCGCCGTCCTATGACAACAGCACGGAACAGGGGAAGCTGAACACTTTTATGCAAACGCTTTTTACATTTTTGCTCAAGCTGACGCAGTTGCAGAGGCCATATGATGTTACAAAGATGACTTGTTGCGATCAAGATTCTTGCGTTCTGCGGGACTAGAACTCGCACGGGTTCGAATCCTGGCTGGCGAAATAGTTTCAATCGAAACAGAACAACCCTGTTAGAACATATTAGCACCCGGCATCCAAAGAAAAGAAACACTAACGTATAGTTCTTTATTAGCCAAGCCTAATACTTTCAATACGTCTCCATACTGAGAGACTGTCAAATTGAATGCCAAACATGTAACTCCACATCTATAGGGGGAACAGGAAGAAGACTAGCCATCCGAGAACATCTAGCTAGTAAACAACGTGGTAACACCAGAACATCTTTAGGAAGGCACAGAGCTGAAGAGCATAATGGTCACGATTTTGGCATTAAGTACGTGTTGGCAGTAGAAACAGAAATTTCGGCAAGGAAGGCACTGGAGGCGTTCTGGATTTTTGCAATAAACTTTGCCCGTTTCTATAGTATATCCCCGGTGACCTTCCAATGGTCGTCAATTACCAGTCTTTTTTAGCGAAAATATATGTTATTAATCTTGGATATTTTTTTTAACGACGGCAAATACTACGTTGGGCAATTCTAAGACACGGTTGGTATAAAGGGAGATGTTGTTGTGAAGAACCCTTTTGATCTGCCGTCCATTTTTGTTTTGTCGTAGTCTATTTATTGTTTGTGTTCCATTTGGTCTGATTGGATTCTGGTTTATGGATGGTTGCTTATATTAGACTGCTACTTACCCGTTACTTAGTGGAGTTCTAGTGCCTTTTTCTTTTTGTTTTTCCTTCTAGACTACTATAATGATGATAGCGTTAGGTGGGGGTGCATTTCTAATAGTTGCAACATGTTCAGGTCTTTGAAGAACGTCGAGACCTTAGACTTCACTAATAAAGTTCCATCACAGCAACCTCGCAAGGCACACAAGAAACACTGACAACAACCAATCGAATGCCCAGGTTTTATGACGACACAAGCTGGAGACCAACGTATAGATTTGTCATCCATATATATAATTTACTTCTATAACGTATATTGCTACTTAGCCTGCTTAAGAAGGGAAACACAGACGTATAGGCTAGCTATACTAGCATACGGCCAATCTGTTCCCATTCCTTCCAATTGTGGTGGGACCCACGCCCCCAATGTGGTGGGAACCGCGCCGAGGAAGATGCCGCCAAGTTGCATGCCGCTGCGTGCCGCAGATATAGCTGCAGTTCTCGGAGGTGCTCTGCATGACCTCACTGAAGGGCATGGCCGACTCCCTGTTAATGGCGGCAAGGCGGCATGCCGCAAAACTTTGTTGCAGGCCTATAATTTGCTTTTATAACGTGGAATGTGACGTGTATCTCAAAACCAGTTCACTATCGAAGACATCCTGTATTCGACTGCAGGAAATCACATCATGACAGCGGACAATTGAGGTAGACAAGAGCAAATAACCTTAGACCGTTAACTACCGTGTTACACCGTGCAGCAACCATACCGCCCGTACATTGGAAATGAAAGTCACTCAACGTTCATCATGTATTCAAATACGTGCAACATGATAGAGTGGACATTAAGGACCGATTACTTTTTGCATAAAACACTGAAACAAAACTTTGGCTGGATCAGTAATTCATTTTTCACGAAAAAGAAACGGACATGAGGAGAACCTACTTAAGCCAATCGGATGTCCCATAACTTTGTAATCGCGAAAATTGAGTTTGATCAACCGATTTAGCATCTCATCCTTAGGAATAATGGCAGCCGAAAACGCAGAGAATCGTTCGGGTGAGACGATGGTTTGATCCTCAGGAATCTGCAATGTTAATGTGCGCGCCCGAAAATTAAGCTAGCAAAGAAACACAAACTCTACCTGAAAGCGTATTACAGGTCCTATATCGATATCAAACTCAGCATAAAAAATCGCTTTCAGCTTTGGGACGTCGGTAAAGCGGTACTGGCCAAATAACCCTTCCAACGGCAATGGGTCACCTTCGGAAGACATGACTTCTGAACATCAACAAACAAACTCGACGTACACCAACAACACGTCTACGATCAACGATTTACAAAAGCTGCGAGAAATGGTCTCAATTTCGATCAAAACTCTTGCGCCAGGCAGACCTAGTTCCCGCAGCCTCTACTTTCCGGGGAGGATGCTAGCTCAACGCAGTACCAGCTCTACTTGATCGAACATTCCATGCACGGAATTTCCACGACATCCTCGTGTAAAGATCTTCACATGTTCAGGCAAACTGAATGGACGCTTTTGCAGCTGAGTGAATTTATTCGCTTCGAAAAAAGTGGTAGCACCAAAAGATAGGTTAGCTGATGATAGTAAACCTCGAAACACAGTTTCTAGCAACTTCCAGATAACAAGGTACATATTTTGTTAACCGAGGACATATTCAAAACTATGGGCTTAACGAAGCCTACCTAGAGCAATTTTTCCCTTCGGAAACGGCGCAAACACCACTGCGTTTCAGCTGCCAGCAAACCAGCCAACCACCCACACGCCGACCCTACAAAGTTCGGAAATGGATAGCGCTGAAAGAGAACGACTTTCAATCAAGGCATTACGATGCGGGTTGACCTAGGACAAAATAAAGCACCTGCCACCACCTGTCCCAGTCGAGCGGTATAACGAATGCTCCCAGCCAGGCACCAAGTACTGCTCCAACAATAGCTCGATGCGCAGCAAGTTCAACTAGATTTGCACACCTTAAACAAAAGAGACGGGTAGGTACTCATTTGAAGAGATGGACAACTGACAACGAGGAAATCACCTCGAACGTGGAAATAATGCTGGCTCAAGAAACATCTACGTTAAAACATCTACGGGGATCAGCCACTGAGAAATTCTTCCAAACTCATTGAAATAACATACACCACAGCTGAATATTTCCTAATTTAACAAAACTAGGATGTGGGCGTATGGCACAGTTTACAGAAAACACGATTCCCACGCATGCTAGGCGATCTCTTCGTTCGTCTGGCGTCAAGCTATTATCTAGGCCAAACACGCAGTCCTTACAACATCACCTAGGAGTAAGACAACACGAAATTATTACGTTGACCTTAAAGTTCTGGCAGCTTTTGTGCAACCGCTTTTCGTTGGTTTATTACTGAATCAACATTCAACTTACTTCGCATTTTTCTATAACATCTAATACGGAATTCCCAACGGTATTTTACTTCAATTTTAAACTGGGCCAATCCGCCGCCGAAAGTCCAGCAGATCAATTATGTGTGGGGCCGAATAGTGTTGGAGAAAGGACCGTACAATGACGGTTCGAGAAATTTCGCCCTGGAGTTTTCAACATATAAGATACACCCTGAAGCGGCAGACCTGCAGCAATCCAGGCCGACGATTTGAAGTCCTTTATGGAGGCTACTCCATCGCACAGTTCGTGAGATTTCGGCGGAAGGTCTAGGTGTTAGTAAAACTGCGGTTATAGATAGCTCGAAACGCCTCGGAAAGGTGAAAAAGCTCGAAAAGTGGGAGCGCCACGTTTTGAAGGATCGCCAGAAATTGTCGCGTTTCGAAATCTGGTCTTCTTTGCTTCTTCGGAATCAAAATGGGCTAAATCCGTTTGGACACCAACTTCCCAACTGGAGACTTTTCTGGCGTGTTGGATCGACCGCCAACACGCGTCTTTACGCACAAACCCCATCACGTCAGTGATGCTGCGTCGACGTAACACGTCACGTCGTCTGCACGTCATGTAAACGGCCGCTAGCTGCACGACTAGCGGTCGTGACCTGCTTAGTAGCGGACTACGCGAAGTTAGCTGGGCTCGGATCTATACCAGAAAGAACGGGGAATAGGAATTCCCTAATGTGGTGCCACAAATGCTGCGAAATCCAAATTGCAGATATACACCCTAGAATCATTAGCTGGATTCAAGCGTATCTTAAAGACAAATCTTTTCAAGTAGTTGTTAACGGGGTTTATTCCAAAGTGTATCCTGCTCCCAGTGGAGTACCTCAAGGCAGTGTACTGGCACCCATTCTTTTCAGCATATACACCTATGATATCCCGGCAGTGATCAAACCTTTTGGGGTATCGTGTAGGATGTTTGCAGACGATGTAAAGATTTTTACCAGTATCTCAACGCCCTCTTCTCGTGAGCAGATGCAGAAAGCTCTGGATGCCCTCTTAACTTTGTCCAAAACTTGGGAACTTCCCATCTCTCAAACCAAAACCAAGGTAATGCACCTGGGGCCCTATCCTGGCCGGCCAGCGTACTATCTTGATGGGCATGAACTATCGGTTGTTGCTGAGGTAACTGATTTGGGATTCTCATACAATACAAGGCTTGAGTTTGATAGCCACTGTAATAACATTGTTAACAAGGCCTGCGCACAATTGTACAAGCTCTTTCGCTGCTTATATACCAAAAATACCAAGGTCCTGCTCAAGGCGTTCACAACGTATATTAGACCTATCCTGGAATATGGTACCACCATATTTAATCCAATGAAGAAGGGCCTGATTAATCAGTTGGAAGGAGTACAATTTAGTTTCACAAGGAAAGCTCTATTAAGAACCGGCAATTTTGACTACAGGAGCTTACCCGGTGGTGCTCAACGTAATGTTGTTCTAGGACTACCAAATCTGGAATGCAGAAGGAAAATCTTTGATGTTGCAATGGCACGAAAAATTGTGACTGGTCATATTCGTCTCAGTGGCTCCTTCTTCATCATGCGTAATTCTTCTACTAGAGGCGAGATTGAGAAGATCTTCCTACCCCTGACTAAGACCTCAGTGAGAAAGGCTTTCTTTATTCACAGGGCAGGATCAGAATACGAAAAGCTTGCAAGCGGGGTTCTTTTCGCATTTCGTCTGTTCATGAGATTCCGAATATCTAGCTCTTGTTTTCATCCTAACACTGTATTATTTTGAGTATAATGCTATAGTTAATGCTGTTGCTGTTCAGTTTTCTTCCATGGTTCTGTGTTACGCAATTTTTCTCCTTATTAGTCATACATGTTCTGGTAGCATGTAATAAATATCAATATCAATATCAAATTCAGCAAATTATACTGTGCTGGCTTGGAGCACTCTTGAGCTGGACAATACTGATGCAGTACTAGCGTAGAGAGGCATTTGGTTTTCTCGTAGGTGGACATGTATCGAACCTACAAGCCCCTCCGGGCAAATGGGTAATCGACATAGTGTTTTGAAAATTCCTGTCAGGAACACGCCACCGTGGGAATGCTCAATCCATTTTCTAGCCGTGCCAACCACCTTTATCGAGTACTAGATATTCTTAACGTCTTCTTCATCGCGCTGTTAAGCAAGAAGCTCGTTAGAATGAAAGCGCTCTCCACATATTGGACAGACAACACCTTCGGCGTCGGATACAATAGCTATCGCAGCCAAGCGATTCAATTCCATTTTCTTCCGATCCATCTACTCAGCAGTTCGTTTGTGCGCTGTCTTGTGATGACGCAGACCGTTCGATCGCAGTCCCCTGTTAGAGTTCTGCCAGGTTCGACTTCTTGCCATTGCCAAAACTGTCTGCCAAAAACGACTCATACTTCTTAATTACGATAGCAATTGTGGGAAGATTTTTTAAAGACGTGAGCGAAACCTCCAGCGTGTACTATTAAGGCTCCGAAGGTGGGCGCAAGTCTAGAGCGGTGGGTCCACCCTCATGCTCCTTCGCAACATCCAGATTGCCCAAAAAACTGTAAAACGGAACCCTAAACACGTTTACCTATTCAGCATAGATCTAGAAGGATACCTAGCCTCGCTTCTTCGGGGTGAAGCTGTCAAAAATAGAATAAGAACAGGATAGACCCCCTCTCTAGGCTTGCACCCGAAAATGAAAGTGCACCGTCTATGGGACCTGTAAAGACGTGTTGAGGACGTGGATTACACCAGTGCAGCGTTGCTGACCTTGCACTTGAGAACGTGTGTTGGACGTGGATCCAACACGTCAGAAATATCTCCAGTTTAGAAGTTGGTGTCCAAACGGATTAAGCCATCAAAACGAAAACGTTTCGAGTCGTCACTGGTGATGAAAAAGGGGTTTTCTACGATAACCGTAGACGATCGGGACAGTGGTGTGATATCAACGACACTGAGGAGATGTCCCATTCCTCTGCGCGACAACGCCCGACCACACGTTTTGCAAATCACCATGCGAACATTAAACGAACTAGGAGTTGAAGTTGTGCCTCACCCGGAATACTTACCAGACCTGGCGCTAAGCGACTACGACCCTTTTAAGCACTTTCAGAACTTCCTCGCTGGTAGAACCTTCGCAAATCAGGGCTACGTAAAAACATCCCTTTTAGAATTTGTGGCATCTTGACCACCCAGTTTCTTCGCTGATGGAATTAATCTACTAGTATCGCGTTGGAATAGTGTGCTGTTTCGAATGGTGCTTACTTCGACTGAATTTTTACAGGCATTTTATAAGCCACCCTTGTACAGCATAAAAAATGAGGAAGGGAACTTACGCTTGCTAGAATTAAAGAACCTATGGCAACGTGTAATTTCCTTGTTTGTTAGAAAATATGAACTCTCACAAAGGACTATTTGTGTGTTGTAAAGCGCTGATCAGGAGGAACAAATGAAAAGATTACAAAACATCTGAAGACGGCACAACCTACTTGAGCCAACGCAAGCTTCTCGGTAGCTTTGAAACTATAATTTTTGGAGTTCGTAGCTCACTGCCTGTTCAAGAACTTACATGAAGCAATGCTTTCAGCTAAGATACCTTTTAGGCCTGGTTTAGGGTGCGTTTAGGGATCTCTTACAAGATCATCTAGGGACCCCTTACTGTGCACGCGACGCGATGTTATGGTAAGCTCCCATATCGATTCGTCGTATCGCGCGATCGATATTGGTGCTTAGCATTACATCGCGTCGCGTGTACAATAAACGCTCGAGTTCGCACGCTAGTGCCTCCCTGAGTTAGCCCTAGTTTATACTTGCGCCGCCACGCGGCGCGGCACTACGATCTTCTTAGATATCGATTTTTCGCGCTGCCCGGTCGATATCTATCACGAGCATCGTGCCGCGCAGCGCAGCGGCCCAAGTATAAACTAGGGCTTAAGGCCCCCACAGAGTTCTGCGGCAACGCCGCTCGCCGCTATGGTTAAGGATAAGCCGCGTGCACACTCCGCTGCGGCATGCAGCAGCCACGCTGAAGCATAGCAGGGAGGGGCGGATCACACTGCGGTAGCGGAGCTCTGACAATTGTGCAACGCGAGCGCTACCGTCTGCGCCCCCTCCAACCGTCTTGCAACCGCAGTTGCAAGCGGCAACTGTGGTTGCAAGTAAGGTGGAACGGGGAAACTGCGGTTGCAAGTGAGGTGGAACGGGAACAGTGTGTTGCTGGGCGGTTGGAAGCCCGCAACCCACTGTTGCTATGAAGGCGGCGCGGTTAGTGTGTTCCAATCGCACACGCGCGCGGCATGGAAGAATTTTGCGGTTAGCAACAGTGAGTTGCTATCGGAGTGCTGCCCCTTCGTCTCTAACTGTGCTCTGTTGTCTGCGCTCTGGCTGAGCCGAGCGCCGCGTCTCTCTTGCTGTCGCGCAGTCTGCGTCTCGTCGGGGCGCGCGCGACCGGGCGGGTCTCGCGCTCTGGCCCCCTGCGTCTCCGCGCTTGCGTGCGTCGAGACCGCCTCGCGTGCGCCGAGGGCGAAGCGGTCTCGACGCACGCAATCAATAATTGCGCGGCCAGGCCAGTGCATACTTGCCGGGGACGCCTTTTTTGATGTTTCTAGATGTTTCCCACTGTTCGCTGGAGCGCCGCAGCTTCCTCGTTGTCTAGAAGACGCCCTTTTTGATGCTTCTGATGTTTGCAACTGTTCGTTGTAGCGCCGCAACTTCCTCGTTGGCTAGAAGACGCCCTTTTTTGATGCTTCTGATGTTTGCAACTGTTCGTTGGAGCGCCGCAGCTTCCTCGTTGGCTAGAAGACGCCCTTTTTTGATGCTTCTGATGTTTGCAACTGCTCGCTGGAGCGCCGCAGCTTCCTCTTTGGCTAGAGGACGCCCTTTTTTGATGCTTCTGATGTTTGCAACTGTTCATTGGAGCGCCGCAGCTCCCTCGTTGTCTAGAAGACGCCCTTTTTTGATGCTTCTGATGTTTGCAACTGCTCGTTGGAGCGCCGCAGCTTCCTCGTTGGCTAGAAGACGCCCTTTTTTGATGCTTCTGATGTTTGCAACTGCTCGCTGGAGCGCCGCAGCTTCCTCTTTGGCTAGAAGACGCCCTTTTTTGATGCTTCTGATGTTTGCAACTGCTCGCTGGAGCGCCGCAGCTCCCTCGTTGTCTAGAAGACGCCCTTTTTGATGCTTCTGATGTTTGCAACTGTTCGTTGTAGCGCCGCAGCTTCCTCTTTGGCTAGAAGACGCCCTTTTTTGATGCTTCTGATGTTTGCAACTGTTCATTGTAGCGCCGCAGCTTCCTCGTTGGCTAGAAGACGCCCTTTTTTGATGCTTCTGATGTTTGCAACTGTTCGTTGTAGCGCCGCAGCTTCCTCGTTGGCTAGAAGACGCCCTTTTTTGATGCTTCTGATGTTTGCAACTGTTCGTTGGAGCGCCGCAGCTTCCTCATTGGCTAGAAGACGCCCTTTTTTGATGCTTCTGATGTTTGCAACTGCTCGTTGGAGCGCCGCAGCTTCCTCGTTGGCTAGAAGACGCCCTTTTTTGATGTTTCTGATGTTTCGAACTGTTCGCTGGAGCCGCAGCTCCCTCGTTGGCTAGAAGTCGTCCTTTTTTTTATGTTTCTGATGTTCGCCGACCCGCAGTTATAGCTCCCTGCCTCTTTTGTGCTATACTCAATTTCTCGCCCAAAGCGCTGCTCGTTGCGCTGCTTTTTTCTGCCGGAGCCCGTTTTCCTCACAGTTTGGCTGTTCTTTAAGCTACTGCTTCCCCCTTCTGATACTCGCCGACCCGCAGTTACAGCTCCTTGCCCCTTTTCTGCTGGAGGATTACCATTCCCTCTCGTCCTTCTCACTCCTCCCCTCCCCCTTTCCCCGAGCCACTTTGGACCGCTATGGGTTTGTTGTGAACTAGCAATTGCGTTTACCTTCAAACGTAATTGCTTGAATTGTTTTGAATTTTGACATTCACAATGAAGAAAGAAGTGTAGCCGTGGCCTATATACCTGCAAGTAGAAGGCCTTCCCTTCGAACTTGTATTTTTAGGAGAGATCTTCGCAAGTATGTGCTGGACGAACACGGCCGTCTAGTCCCGCCTCCGGTGCGTCTTCCTGTCCTTAGAGGAATTTTTCCAGGATGCTTAGAAATTCGTTAATTCATCTCTTTTCAGGAGGTGAAAGTAATACGCGCCGACGCCACGCGACCACGAAACAGGCCGCCCGCCGCTTTCTGGATGACGAGGACGACGACCAAATCGTCGAGTAGACTGCACCATGCTGCCCCTTCAGGAGGAGTGCAATACACGCGAGAGTTTATCGATTCGTTTTCCTCATCTTGTTGCCTTCGACTCTGCATCCTCATTGTATTCCTTTTGCTCTTTCTTGTGTGTTTAATATTATGTCTACTCAAATTTTGTAGAAAAATTTATTTTCGGAAATTTTTGACACTAATCAGTTTTGCACTGACACTTTTTTAGCATTTTTTGACGCTAATCAATTTTGTAGCGACTTTTATATTCGGCAATTTTTGGCGTTAATTTCGAGATTACGTAAGCCTGAATTTCGCTAATAATCGATGCATTTCCATCCACATGTCTCAATTATATGTCTCAGCTTCAGGAAACCGAATTTTTGTTGTCTAGTTCGCTAGCTAGTTCCCGTATGTGGGGAGTTGTCCGAAGCGGTACAGCTTCTAGCATTCCAGCAAATTCGCACGCCATCCACATTATTTCGATTAAGCTTTTTCCCAGGTGAACTTCTTCCAGTCGCTCCTCCTCGGTTCGGTGCCTCATCTCCGGTTTCGTCTTCACACCTTCCGTTGGGTTCACGTTACGCTCCCTAAATTTTAGCCAAACACTACGTTACGGGACGGCACTTGTGCATAAATCTATTTCGAGATTGAGATCTCGTCCAAAATTTCGCTCTAAATGCGTTTGCGTTACAAAAACTTCGCTAAAATAAATGAGCAAAAAGTTGAATAAAAAGTTGACTAAAAATTGGGACGAATTTCAGAAAGTTGAAAAAATTGAGTAGAGTTTAACGTTTTCTCATGATTCTAAACTTGTTTCTTTTTCTTCATCTCTATTATCATGTTCATTTTATTGTTATGTAGTACTGTTATGTAGTTTGTCGCTAGCGCTTTCTAGTGCTTTTTCCTTAAACTTGAAGTTGTTGTGTGTACTAGATTTTTCTCCAATGATTTAATGATTTCCCAGTGACCACGTAGCCTTATTCGCCATTCCTCGGTTCTCACTTCTAATCTCTGCTAGGTTCTCACTTACATGCGTCTGGTCTCTCTTATTCTTATTTTTTAGGTCTTCTCTTATTTTTCTTTTAGACTCCTCAATTTCTTATACATCTGCACATTTGTACATTTTGCTACTTCACTGGTAACAAATTCGATTACATCAATAAATTTGTATTTTAAAAATTGTGTTGTGAGATTGTCACTTTCCATTGAAATGACCAGGTATATCGATATACACGTATATCTATATCGATATATCGAGGTGGCAGTAAATACATGCATGTGTGTATATATGTGGATACATATATATACATATATATGTACATATACATATATACATGTATACACATATACATGTATATGAATACACTATATATATACATATATATGTATGTACACATGCGTATATGCATTTACTGCCACCTGGATATACGTGGATATGCGTGGATATCGGATATCTGGCTCCCTAAGCAGCGGCGGTGCGAAGGTACGCTGCAACACAATAGCAACCGAAGGGCGACTGCTAATTTGCAACAGCCCGGCAACACGAGCTACCCCTTCTATCCACCTACTGTTCGGGACAGCAACCGCAGTGCCTCCCCCCCCCCCCAATACCTCGAGGGTTCCTACGACCGCGAGGGTTCCGTTGCTATTCGTCAGGAAGCGATACGAGAGGCCACAGTGAAGGGGGTGTACACACTTTTGCTGCCGGCAGCGGCCGCAGCGGCAGTGGCAGCGAGGAATGACCCGGGCATTCCTCACTGCCACTGCGTGCGGCCGCGGCGCGCTCCAACAGTGCCGCAGTGTGCGAAACCAGCTCCGCCCACATTCCACTGCCCGCTGCCCACTGCAAACTGTGCACGCGGCTATAGCCGCTATTCGTCAGGAACCGGTACGAGAGGCCGCAGTGAAGGGGGTGTACACACTTTTGCTGCCGCCAGCGGCCGCAGCGGCAGCGACAGTGAGGAATGCCCTGGTCATTCCTCGCTGCCGGCAGCACTGCGGCAGCGAAAGTGTGCACACCGCCTTCACTGCGGCCTCCGCTGCCGCAGCGGAGTGTGCACGCGGCTTATAGGGCAGGGACGCCGCCGGCGGCGAGCTCTGCGTCTCTGCCCTATGGTTAAGCATAAGGCCGCGGCGCTGCCGCAAAACTCTGTGGGGGCTTTTACGGTTGTGGTCCGACGCCGCTCGCCACCGCCCCCGATTACGGTAGTGTGGCGTGTGGTTGGGCCCGGCTTTGACGAGCTGTAACGGATGAACAGAGCAGACTTTCTGTCGTGGAGTGGTAATTGAGGATTTTATTCGTTTTTTGCCCTGCTTTCTCTTTGCATTTCTGGTATTAATAAGCTTTGGAGCGTCGAATGACACCCAGGGAGGGGTTCGCGCCTTGTAATACACTTCAGCGAAGGCAATAAAGATTGAATTAGCCACATCCACCTGGTAGTAAAGACTTCTGCTTCACGTTTGTTGCTGCTAAAGCAATCGCAGCGCTTCTAACCTTACGTGAATTTTTGAAACAAGAGGTCTTTCTCGCTTTTCCTAATCAGTTTGAGCTCACGAGTCTGAGGTTATCCCAATCAATAAAATTAGTCTTCGCGGTTCATGACTATAAATATGTGCTGTCCATTTTTCAGTCGAATCAACCTAAGTACTTCTCTCAATTTAGATTCGAAATGAGTTCCGAACGCAGCACAAAGCTGCTCCTCGAAGTGAGCTAGAGAATAAGATGACGTTACTGGAGGAGAACTTAGCTGAGGAGAGTCGATTCACCGAGCGAATCACCATCATAGGGGAATGACCTTGCTGACCAATGACCTCTAAAGCAGCAATGGTTCCGCAATGGTTCTTAACCCCCGGCGGCGGCGAGCTCTGTGCCCTGCTCTTTGGTTAAGGATAGGGTCGCGGCGCTGCCGCAGAAGTGTGCAGGGGCCTTAAGGCCTATGGTATACTCCCGCGGAATCGTCCACGGACTGGCACGAATGCAACCGGCACCCTGTGCCTGGCCACTCTTCGCGGCTCGCTCCCTCATCGTCCATCGGAGTCCCGCGGATTCCGGCGACAAAAATGGGCTCCAATGCGACGCGGGCCACCCCGGTCGACGACAACCGTAGGCGGCGCATTTCCCATCCGCAGACATGCAGCGGACAATACTGCGGGAGTATACGGTAGGCCTTAGCTCAAGTCTATACTTGCGCCGCTGTGAGGTGCAGCACCACGATCGCTATAGATATCGATTTTTCGCACCACCCGATCGATATTTGTTCTGACCACGTTGCTGCGCCGTGCTGCGGCGAGACCATAAACTAAGGCTTAGGCCTATGTTATACTTCGGCGACGCTGTTGTCGGCAACAGTGTTGAACGGGTGCTACGCAGGCATAGCAGCCCGCGCTGTTGCCGAAGTATAAAATAGGCCTTACCAGGATACTATCTCAACGGTAGGTCGGAACGGCGCAAGTGTTGTATATGTGCAGAACCGCCTCTTCCTGGGAAGTAACAAACTGCAGGTATCTCGACTCCAATACAACTTCGCGCAGAGTTTGGGGCGACGGAAGTCGCGTGTTAGCGCCACGTTGATTCACGTGTTCCACAGCTGACGGGCGCGCGCGGGATGAGGGCTCGTATCGCGACTCTGCGCAGTGCACAGGTGGCGTAGTAGGGAAGCGCTCGGACTCGTGAGCGGGGGGCCGAGGGTTTGGATCCCACAGACTGCGCTTGTTTTGCACTTTTGCAAAATCCATGTTTATCATATAGGTAATCCAACTAGGGGTACTATAGTGTGTTATAGAGCATGTTTACATATAACATATGCTTCAAACTACAGATTAGCTAAAACGTTCACTTCTGTGTGTCACTTATTTTAAGCCTATTTTGTGTGAAGCTATAGTTATGTAACGATAGATATTTGGTGGCACTAGTAAAAAGTTCCGACTCCACCGACAAGACTTCGGTCAAAAAAAAAAATTTTCGCTGAAACTTTGTCTAGGGGGTTATTTGGGGTGCTGATCACGAATCTGACATCCGTTTTTCACGATGCGGTCGGAGACCACCCATACCGTTAACAAGGGTGGTCCAGGCAGGGTCACCGATTTCGCTGAAACTTCGTCTAGGGGGTTATTTGGGGTGCTGATCACGAATCTGACATTCGTTTTTCACGATGCGGTCGGAGACCACCCATACCGTTAACAAGGGTGGTCCAGGCAGGGTCACCGATTTCGCTGAAACTTCGTCTAGGGGGGTTATTTGGGGGGCTGATCACGAATCTGACATTCGTTTTTCACGATTCGGCTGAATAATATAGATACAGGAAGGCACAGGATTACATTCTTAAAGTTTCTGCCGATGACGGCAGGTAGAGACAGAATCGTGAAAAAAGGATGTCAGATTCGTGATCAGCACCCCAAATAACCCCCTAGACAAAGTTTCAGCGAAATCGGTGACCCTGCCTGGACCACCCTTGGTAACGGAATGGGTGGTATGTTATATGTAAACATGCTCTATAACACACTATAATACCCCTACGTGGATTACCTATATGATAAACATGGACTTTGCAAAAGTGCAAAACGAAGGCAGTCTGCGGGATCCAAACCCCCACCCCTCGTTCACGAGCCCGAGCGCTTCCATACTACGCCACCTGTGCACTGCTTTGAGTCGCAATACGAGCCCTCATCCCGCGCGCGCCCGTCAGCTGTGGAGCACGTGAATCAACAGGGCGCCAACACGCGACTTCTGTCGCCCCTAACCCTGCGCGGAGTTGTATTGGGGTCGAGATACCTGTAGTTTGTTACTTCCCAGGAAGAGGCGGTCCTGCACATATACAACACTTGCGCCGTTCCGACCAACCGTTGAGATAGTATCCTGGTTAGGCATGAAACAGTCTGCAGCACCCCACCGCGACCTCATCCGTTCCGCTCCCATCGTGGTGGGAGCCACTCCCCCACTGCGGTGGGGGCTGGCGAGTCGTCACGATGCCGCATGCCACGACATGCAATGAGTTCAGCTGCAGTTTTCAGCGACATCGCTCTGCTAAAGTGCGTGGTTCACTTAAACCGTCCCAACTGTGGGGTAGGACTAGGAAATTCTAAGTGTTTCAATTTGATGATATTTTTAGGGGGCTCTCATTCTTCGCTCAACCCTCATCCCTAAATTAAAACCATTTTTCTTTCAGCTGAACGTTGTGTTGAGGCAGGTCGTGTTTGAACAAAAAGCGCCAGTAGTAATGCGAAGGAGTAACCGCGTCGCCTAATTTAGCAGCAACTCAAAGTGTTTCCCGAAAACACAGACATGAGAAGAATGACCACCGCCCTAACCTTGCCTCCAGCACAAAATCCTTGACCTGACTGTTACTTCTGTAGACGATACACAGTGGCAATCCAGTGAGAATAGACAACCACAGCGACAGGGTACAGGTCGAATAGAGTTCGTTGAACGCAGGCGCACCCAGAAGCACACAGGCGACGTAGAATATGGAGAACAGTTGCAACAGACTCAATAGCGCCCCTGGTAGGTAGCGCATAGAGCACTCTTAGGACGGCCCTCTTGTTCTCTATATTTAAGTAATTTAAAAACCTCAAAGCGAACGCCCGCAGAGTATTCCACGCGAATAGGACGCCAAGATTCAGACAAGTCAAAAAAGCGAAAGGTAAACTTCATTAACACTTTATAGCCGTAACGAATGTCAACAAATGGAATTCTGCACGAAAAATGAAGGAAACAAACAGAAAAATAAACCATCTTCACCATCTCAACATCAAGTGGCCAAAACTAATTAGGGAAGAAAACTGACCATTTAAAACTTCAGGTTTAGGACAAAGTCTATGCTTCAAGCGCCGTGCAGCATGGTAGCAATAAAATCACCTCAATATCGATTCAAATGCGAGGAGGATCGATATGAATAGTTTATCTACGTCGCGTTATTCGGGTACTGGAGCACAAAAATGTCTCAAGAAGACGTACCTAGGAGAAGTCGGAAACATCGGACTCAGACAGAAACACGTACTACCGCACATAAAGAGCCAACGCCAGAAAGTGCCCGAGTTTTGTTTCCATTTTCAGCTATTCTTCTCACTGCTAAGGGAGTACCACATCAGCATAAGCCTTCCGCTAAACCTGCTGAGGATAAGCCGTTATAGTCTACCTAGACAACCTCCATTAATAGACACTCATTTACAACAACATTTTATAGGAGAATCTTACAGGGAGCGAAACAGACACTATTCGACATTGAGTTATAAACAGGGGACCAAATAGAGCAAGCCAACCAAACCAGCTACATTAAAAACCACCCGTCAGAATCACACCAACGTTGCAACTAAACCAACGAGCAAAAACAATAACAACAATGATATCTTTAACAAATCAAAAGACTAACTAAATCGGGACGCGGCTTCACACCTTCAGACCAAATTCAGGCCTCATGAAAATAGGAATCCCCGGTGAGATATCTCTGGGTTCCGGCAGTTGCTGATGTAACTTGAACATACCAGTACCGATCGATATTGGAATTCCAAGAATTATACACTCGGATACGCCATGTATCTAAAAAAAACTCCTTCTAATGTTGAAATGCGAATGTAAGGTCTACAAGAATTCAAGTGAAACAATAATTGCTTTTGGAGATCAGATGGCAGGAAAAATATAAAAAGGCTTACGGGATCCTTCTGTGAATAGAATGCGGCTTCAAACAGATGGTCCATGGTTTTCTCGAACGAAGCCAGAAGCAAAACGGACTCCTTCATCTTCACTAAACCATTTCTAGTGATGCCGAGCACCACTCCCCTGAAACGGCATGTTATGCGGAATAGAAAGTGGCTTGGAGTAGCTGTGCAACAGCACTTCAGTCAAACCCACCGATACGTCATAACATCAGCCAGCAGCATGACGTGCCTTCTATCAAGACCAATACCGTGAGCCTCCATAGTACCAATAATCTCATTGATAACGCAGGTTCGCGCAGCTTCGATCCCGAGGACCTTAATCTCCTTCAGCACTGACTGCAGGACAATAACCGGGGAAATCAGAATAGGACAAGACTCACTTCAGCCACTACCAACGCATTATTGAAGTTGGTGAAGCGACCGTCTATACCAGGCTGAGACAACACCCCACGGAAGTCGTTTCCTTCGACAATGATGCTGTACTCGTCTCCATGTTTCTCATCTGCATGAATCACACAGCGTTTCACGTTAGCAAGACCTTAACAGTTTAGGAATAGAAAGCGAAGTGTAACGAAGCAGTAACTAGGATAGCGAAAATCAAAACATGTGTAGAAACAGCACAGCAAGACATCCAGAAGATGGTATAAGACAAAGCCGTACATGCCTTCTTCGAGAAGCGAAATTAAGATCGACAACAGACCTCTCCACTCGTTTTAAAAGTAGTCTACATAGATAAAGCTTTGCTACACTTAACGAGGTATTCCTGAAGATGAGAAGAGCGGTCGACCCACTACAACATCCACGGAAGAAGATATACTAAAGGAAGGAGTTCCACCCTCCAAATAGTAACAAAACATGCTTTGTTTTTGCCGAATCCTCACGACAAATGAGTAGGAGGCGCTGAGAGCTCCATATGGTCAACAACGGCTAACGGTCTCCTGACACGAGCTTACCATTAAGGGGCGCGGCAATGGCAACCTGGCTTGTTGCATAGCGCAGTGGCAGAGGTCCTGCCTCAAGAAGCAAGGAGGACCCATTGGAGAACTCTGGCACGCGACAGGGACGAATGGAGATGCCGCTGGCGCCCGCTCGACCAAGTCGATGATCGACGGGACGACAGGTGATACAGGTGAAGTAATCCATAGGTCATTAACTTCGTTAGTCACCTGGCTTTCCAATGCCAACGACTCGCATTTTTTCGCAAGAGAGAGGTAGGCCATTGCAAGGCAACAATTCACCTACTTTGCTGAATGTTGGATTCCATGCCAGTTCCGAAGGCAGGTTTAAATATTTTGATGCCTCGGCATACATACAACAGGTGACTGTAAAAGGGAAGATGAGAAGTGAACTCGATCCACCTACACCACATTTCGACCCGAGACACACCGTTCGTCAGACGCCAAAAGATCATGCTGAACCTAACACCACTCACTACACACTATGCGTCACAGTTTGTGTCGAACGCAAGAGGTACCGAGCTCCTAGTGTTGTGGACCATGCGAATTAGCTGGTGAGTAGAAATCGATGAGATATTGCTCAGATACCTTTCGTTGACCGCGAAACAGCCTACATTAGACTCAAGGAATGCAAGAACACAGGACAAGTAGAGGAACTTCCTGATCAAGCAAAAAGGAAAGGATCTGAAGACTCGAGGTAAACGCCAGAATGCAATGCGACGTTCGAACTCCAAGAAAAGTTTGCTAATATACATAGTGGAATGTGGAAAGAGTAGTCGTTCCCTCGGCACTTCTTCAAGGGTGGGGGAGAAGCAGCTCATTACAGAGGAGTGTTGTGAACAACAGGACGATATGGTAGCGCTATAAGAGAATATCAATACTGAAGTGAGTAGCCTGATGATGATAGGAAATTTTTGTTTAGAACGCCTAACGATCCGGCCAATGGATACTGAGGTTTTACTTCGTATTTCAAACTTTATCCCTTCTAATCACCACCAATCGATCCCCGTTCTTCACGAACATCTTTGAAAAAAAATCCATGAAAAGGGCAGCTCAAGGGACTCTTAACCAATGTTCGTAATTTTTCAGTCTCGAATACTGTGGGCAGTCATGTCAAAGTGCTTTTACTGAAGTTCGCCATCCTCTCTAAGATCAGAAGATCAACAAACTATCAAGAAGTATGGCTTCGGCAAATTAACCGTATAACATTAAGCGTCGAAAGCTAAAAATACGCATGCCGTCCTGCCAACGGTACCAGCTAAGCACCACTTTCCAATGACAAACTGCCGGACCAAATAAAGGAAAACTTACAAACGCACGTACCCTTTACAACAACTCTTTGCAAAGTTTGCTTCATTATCTGAACAGTAATGGATTTGCTGAACTTCGATTCGCTAGGAGGTCGAATAACCATCATGGACTTGCCAACGATTGTAATCTGAACCACTGGCCATTATAAAAATTCGAGAAAATTACAGCAGTTCAACTCGACCGAACTTGAACTTTAACTCGCCTGTGGTATCTTGAATGGAACAAAACTCTTCGTGGTAAGGATACTATGCACAATGCTGTGCATAGTGACCTGAAACTGACAGCTCTCCTGAAGCAGGCTGTGAATGAATAAAAATCAACGCACAATACCTCCAAATGAAGGATACGGATTCGCTTCGTGCTTAGTTTCAGAAGAAGGAATGTGTTGTCCGGCATATTAACCTCCTCAATATAGTCACAAATCTCCCCTGCAAAAAGGATTTCATTACAGAAGGTTCCTCTGAATTAAAAATCTTCTGCAACAGAATCCAACCGAGTGTGGTAACATCAATACGCGCTTTCACTTGCCGAGCCAGTTTCTCGTCTTTGCAATTCACGAGTTTAGCAGTGATGATTGGCGTCGAAATCTGCAAAATAGTACTAAGCATCCCACTGAGCATTCGTCATCAATCAACCACTCAAACTTACAGCTTTAACAGCGTTGATAATTTCTTTAATGCGTGGCACACCTTGAGTGATGTTCATTGATGCTACGCCCGCAAAGTGGAACGTCTTCAGCGTCATCTGTGTCGAAGGCTCACCTACAGAACGCTCGTTAATATTGGTCATAGGTTCCTAGCACAGAAGAAGTCAAAAGCGAGTAGACCTATGCTAGTAGCTGCTATAGCTCCAACTGCTGTTCCCGGCTCAACAACAGCTTTTCGTAGCTTGAGGCAGCATGCTTCCAGAAACGCGACGAATTGTGAGTGAGACACACAGTGAGCATGAACTTGCGCGCTCCTGAACATGTATCGGTTGATGGAATCCTCTAGTATATTGGAAAGGATACACTCGTTAGCTCCTTGAAAGGAACCTAATGGAACTATCGACAAGCTAGCAACAACTGAAGTCATCTGTCAGGACCTTGAAAAAAAAAACGTAAGAATAGAAAAGACCTGGGTGAATGGAAACTGGTAGATTATGTGCAGGAATTGCTATGATTTGTCATTCACTGTTTTCGTTCCGCAAGCACAGCGCTGCGGACATGTAATAATTATTTTTCCGAAGAATTTCTGACGGTTATGCGTTTTTTTCTGTTGGTACCACCTCTACCCGCCTCGAGAATCGAGAGCGTAAAATATCGAACACGTCAGTCCACGCTGAATCTCACACATTTTCTCTTTTTAACCCATTGACGACCGCGCGAGAAATCGCGTGTCTGCCGCGTGGGACCGCGCGGACTCGTGAATCTCATGGAATCACTACTTCACGATATTCCAAATGAAACTTCCTCTTAATGGTTTAGCCAAATATTGGAGAAGGCTAGAACAGGTCCGAAAGCAGGACGTGGAAGATCTATTTGCTGCTATAAGAAAGTCTGCAAAGAAAAAAGCGCAGGTTCGCCACGAATCGTGCAAATAAGGTGACTAAACGATATAGCAAGTGTTTGAAGTATTTTAGTCTAGATTGTTTTCAAAAATTTCACAAGAAATGTCTTTAGTTCTGTTGTGCATAACCACTTTTGTAAAATGTGAGGAGTTTGTAAATAGTATCGATTTTTGCGAAGCTTGAATAGTGTGTAGTGTTAATTATTTCCTTTTATCAATGCTTAGAAGTAAATAACTCCCGAACCACTGTGCAGATAGCATTGGTAGGATACAACATATCTAATGAATACCAGTAAACTATGAAAAAGCGAGAAATGGGCCGCAGCGAACCCGTTTTATAACCGCGGGCCAAAATCGGTCCGCGCGGTCCCACGCGACAGAAAAACTGTGACCCAAAATCGACCCGCGCGGTCGTCAATGGGTTAAACGGAATTACACACATAATACAAATTCCGGTTCGGGTTGGCGCTTTAAGGAAGTGATAGCTCAAAAAGTATTTGTAGTGTTTGGTTCAAATCAAACCTACCTTCGTCAAGTACTACATACATAAAGCCGACAACAAAAATTAAAAGCAATAGATAGTATTACACAACTGTAAATTCTCAGTAACACCCTGACATACCTGTACTTTTGCTGGCTTAGACATTGAGCGCATAGACCTTTCCGGTTGGGGGGAATTCTGTAAAGTGTAATCATATCTATTAAACGTAACGTACAAAAACCCACAAATATAAGATTTCAGTCATGACCAAGACATTTCGTTTCAAAAATTCAAAGAGACGAAAAGCTGCTTGAAATTCGGGCATATATCTGGAGGATGGCACGTGAAAACACCCCCTGTGCAATCGATTGGGTCAGGCCTGAGCGATGGCGCGCGCTTAGATGGCACGTAAAAACACGTTGCCGGAGAACTGGTCCGCTTGGCATAGTGCCGAGGCGGCGCGCGGTTTTTCGTCGTGTCGTCTCGTGCACTCCACGCTTCCCTGTTCGCCACACCCCGGAGTCCCTTCCCTAGCCCAATCTGGGGAGTCACTCTGTTCGTCTGACTCTCGCCGCTCGCGCGTGACGGAATTTTTCGGGGACCAGTTCACATGTAATCGTAAAAACACCCCCACGTGCAATCGATTGGGTCAGCCTTTCGCGATGGGGCGCGCTCGCGCACCGTGCACTGGAGCCGATCACGCGGCATAGTCCACTGGCTCAGCAGCGGGGAGCAGGAGTTTACATTACGGAATACAGTGCCAACCTAATGTAATTCGGAATTACATTCACGGCCCGCCGTATCTGGCCCGCCGTATCCGTACCTTAAACGCTAAGGAAAAGCACTTTGCAAGAGCTGTTACGAAACTGAGGCACGGTAGGTGCTAAACAAATGCACTTTGGAACTGCTCTTACGATTCGTGGTTGTAGATGCAGTTGCTTACTGAGTGTATGCGTCACACACTTAGTTTTGCTCATACAGACCTCTTGAAATCCACATTTTTTAAAAGAATCGCATCAATTTCGACGTTATTATATGGGTTTGGTCCAAAATGCCGGATTTAAACAGTTATCTCTGCTCAGAATTAATCTTAATGAAAGCTAAAGGAACCTACATGCCTTGGTGATAATGTCAAAGGTTAGAGTTCCACGGTTATGAAATGGAAGGCTTCCAGGGATGAAGCATAGGTGTTTGAGTTGAATTCATCATTTTGGCCTTAGGGTTAGGGTCTCCGATCTCCACTACTGGTCTTACATATGTTTTATATGCGTGCACTAAAAGTTGTCTAACCAGGAAACTATCTAGGTCGGAACGGCCCAAGTGTTGTATATGGGCAGAATCGCCTTTCTCTGGAAATCAACAAAACACAAATATCTCGACCCCAATACAACTCTGAACAAAGTTAGGGACGACGGAATTGGACCGTTGGCGGCGTTAACCCTATGCCTGGAGGCGGAGGGCGGGCTCAAGTTGGCTGGAAACAGCGATGACGAACGAGTAATGGTGGCGCAGTGCGTAGAGGGGCGGCATAATTCCCATAATCGCTGTTTTCAGCCAACTTGAGCTCGCTCTCCACGTGCAGACGTAGGGCTAACACCTCCAACGGCCCAACTTCTGCCGTCCCCAACTCTGCGCAGAGTTGTACTGGGGTCGAGATATTTGCATTTTCTTGTTTCCCAGAGAGAGGCGATTCTGCCCATATACAACATACAACACTTGGGCCGTTCCGACCTACCGCTGAGATAGTCTCCTGGTAAGCCTCCAAGCTTCAGGTGGGCTTTGAATTCGCACTCCTCCGCTTTTCAAGATGTTTAGTATATTACTACTACGCTACGGAATCTCCAGGGGCCAGATTCATCGACGATTTACGATTTACGTAACTTTAAGTGAGAACTGTAAGCGAAAAGCTCAGATAACGCGGCTTATCGCTCACTATTTCGCTTGATAAGCCGCGTTATCTAAGCTTTTCGCTTACAATTCTACGTTCTGACCTACCGTTGAGATAGTTTCCTGGTAAGACATCTAAAGATAAGGTACGTGAACTGCAACGCTTATCGGAGTGCTCTGCTTATCAAGCAGAGCACTCCGAACAGGGATGTGCGGAAATTTTTCTGGAAAAAGCGGAAGACGAAAGACGGAACGGAAACGCTCAAAAATGGCCGGAAACCGGAATACGAAACGCGGAAACGGAAATGACACATATTCGCCATTTTTTCAGAAGTGCATCTGAAACGGCGTCAGAAGCGGCTTCCATTGCGCCTTTATTGCTCAGAACTTTGCGAGCAGCAGAATCTTCTACAGATTAATGCACATTCTCATCATAACATAGCATAACGAAGCATGAATTCATAATATTGTTATGATAACCTTTTAGCTATGGCTAGAGCAATAAGCGAAAACAAATTTAGGGTCTTATCTTACTATTTCAGATTGCAGTCTCTCTGCTGTTTCCATAGCTAGTTCCTGCGACGAGTTTTTCGCTGACTTTTTTGATGCTGCAATTTTCTGAACCTTAACTGAATTAACCAGTTGAGGCTACTTACAGACCCGCATTAAAAAACTGACTCGGGTGAAGTCTAAAACTGGAGTAGCCACCTAGATCATATTCCGACCAGGAAAGAGATTCCTCCCAACATTTTTGGAAACCTGTGGCATCATGGACGACAAGGTGACTGCAAAGATATCTGCATACCCAACATTAGCAGTTACATTACAGTCACCGAAACTAGTACTCAGAATTTAGTCTGGGATCTAACAATAAGATGATAACTGGATGACTGATTCGTCATGATGGGTCCACTCTTCCACAGGAATATTCCATATGTGCCAGCCCGGAACCCCCACGCCCAAGATGACACAGCTGGACAGTTCCTAGATGGTTCTCGAAGCAATAGTTTTGTGTCAGAATTCAACAAATCACCCTAGTCAATCAAAATAACTTCTCCTGGTAGACAGTCGTGATGATTCATTAAAAAATACATTGCATAACTTCATATGGATAAATATAACACCTAACGAAATTAAAGGATGAAATTTACACCTTCAATCAGGAGCACTGATGTAATCTTGGGGCAGACAACCGCATGGCACAACCTCTACTGAACCCTTTGTTTCATGACACTGAGCTATATGCTTACAAAGTTTTTGTAGCTGTTTATAACTAATGGATCAAGAATTTTATGATCATTCAAATGTTGAGTACACTTTCGTAGCACACAATGCACACATAGCCATTGCTGGCCCATTAGTTGTGCCCTGCACTCAGCCGTTCCCATTTTTGAGTACTTTTTTGGTAGTCCAACTATAATTCCAAGAAAATTAATACTAGAGTTGTCTGACAGTATTTATCTCACAATTATATGAAGAAGAACCCTTTTTAATTGATAAGCTGATTGTGTTCAATGTCCATTTCCGTTTCCGCCTTCCGGTCCAAAAACAGTCGGAACACGGAACGGAACGGAACATCCAAAAATGGCCGGAAACCGGAATTCGGAACGCGGAAACGGAAATTCCGCACATCCCTGACTCCGACCCTCCCAATCTCATGTGTAAATTTTTCTCGGAGGCAAGAGGTAACTTCTAGATTTGACCACTCATAAAACTTTTCCAATGCACGATGTATTCTCTCCACATTCAGTTTTCCTATAGATCTTGATATCATTTGCAAACTGCTTACAAATAACGCCCCTTCCCTAGAGAATTAACGCCAGTGCAGCTACATATATATCGAAGAGATTTGAAGAAACGGCCCCTCCCTGGGGAACTCTGCTCTTCACTAGCTTGCAGACTAAAAAAGTACCTCCTATCTTGACTTGAACACTACGTTCTGAAAGTTAATTCTGTATCCATTTACACACTGAGGGGTGGAACTTCAGATGTTCAGGTTGTGCATAAGTCTAGAACGGTCGACGCTATCGAATGATTTTAAAAAATCGAAGTAAATTACATCTCATGTATCATTGTACATGGACATGTACATTATCAAAGTAAATTACATCACATACTACATAATACTACGCGTTATCCGTTGCTCGCACGTTGCGCGGGTTACTCGATCTCCAGTAATACTGCCGTGTGCTCATAAATACTGCACCAAGTGTTGCAATCGTTTCCAGTTCCATCGAAGCTGCTAAGCCAGTGCACTATGCCGCCTCTCGGCTCCACTGCTCCACCTCCACTGCACGGTGCGCGCGCCCCATCGCGAAGGCCTGACCCAATCGATTGCACGTGGGGGTGTTTTTACGTGCCATCGCGCGCTTACGCACCGTGCAGTGGAATCGACGGCGCGGCATCGTCTGCTGGCTTCTAGCTTCGAGGGGACTGAAAATGATTGTAACACTTATTGATGTAGTACTGATGAGCACACGATTCAGTAGTAGTGGAGACCGAGTAACCCGCGCGATGTGCGGGCAAAGAGGAAGGAATCGTGTGCTAGTCGACTGCTTCTATGTCCAATGTGCATAAGGACGCAGAAGATGCACCGCAGACGTTATCCGGCGCCACTGGAATGAGAAAACCTGCCGCTGACATCGTCCAATGTCCGCAGGGGTTCAGAAGACGTGCAATACTCATAAACTTACCTCAGCGCGACATGAGTAATCGGCTATAGTTTCTACTGTAACCAGCCCAAATTTCAAAAACGGATGTCAGATTTGTGATCAGCACCCTAAATAGCCCCCCCCCCTCCGGGCGAAGTTTGGGCGAAAAAGTTTCTCGACTTCTCCTAGACCGCTGGAGTCCTGAAAGTATTATAGTGCCATTTTGTTTGTTATTTAGTTTTGTTGTGTTCGTGTTTCGATCCGTCTTGGATGTCATCAGGGATGAGCTAACAGCGCCGTCCGACTTGTTCATTAACGCGCTACTGCGATTAGCTGAAGACCGCAGCTCTGCGAGCGCTGCGAACTGACTCATGAAAGTAACACAAATACAGGGTGCGTAAAAAGTATTGACGCACCTACATTTTGTTTCAGCTCCAGCCTTCTCTTTCTACCTTTCTAGGTTTTTGTGTGTTATTTTTGTTTCCTGTATTGTGCTCAAAAAACACTCACGAAAAAAACTGATGAAACATGACCATCGTCGCTACGGTGGCCCTTTTTTGTCTGTTACCCAGACAGCTGAATACTTCCTTAACAAGAGAATTAGGCGCTGTCCGAAACGGTTGGTGAGGAAAGAGGCCAGCAACCCAAACGTCAGCCACGGCTCTGTCATAACAGATAAAAAGTATTGACGCACCTACATTTTGTTTCAGCTCCAGCCTTCTCTTTCTACCTTTCTAGGTTTTTGTGTGTTATTTTTGTTTCCTGTATTGTGCTCAAAAAACACTCACGAAAAAAACTGATGAAACATGACCATCGTCGCTACGGTGGCCCTTTTTTGTCTGTTACCCAGACAGCTGAATACTTCCTTAACAAGAGAATTAGGCGCTGTCCGAAACGGTTGGTGAGGAAAGAGGCCAGCAACCCAAACGTCAGCCACGGCTCTGTCATAACAGATGATGATTACAATACGTTCAAGCACGATAACGTTCAAATCCAAAATTATCAATTTCTGTCCGATAACGGCAAACGGATAAAGCGCGCAGATGTGGACAGCTTCTCAGACGAGCACAGCTTAAAAGTGAATCCGCTGGATTACTCTTTTTGGGCGATTTTGGAGAATGAGGTCTGGGCTACTTTCAACAGAAGTGACCAGACGCAGAAGGCTACCCTGTTCAAAGCACGGAACGAAATCCAAGCGAGTACTTGCGGCGCGTGCTCATGAATCTTTCCGTCGTTTTCGCTCCTGTATTCACAGTAAAGGAGCCAATGTCAATTACGAGTTACTCTATCGTGTTCGCAAGATCATTTTCCATATTTCTCAAATGAATATCTTAAAACTTACTGCGCATTACTATTTCCACAACCGCCATTTACTGCGTCAATACTTTTTACGCACCCTGTACAGATATTCCTATTCCTTCCACATTTGCTACATTTCTTAGCACAGTAAGAATCAGCGCAATTCAGAGCATGCAGATTCTTTTAGTGGTAATTGAGATTAACTCTGTGCGAAGGCAACTGCTTAAATCCGACATTTTTGGACCAAACTCATGGGATAACAGCGTCGAAATGGATGCGAATCTTTTGCAAAAAAATGGATTTAGGAGGGCTGCACGAGCAAAACTGACAAAACTGACATACTCAGTAAGCACTAAGTTTCACAACCACGGATCGTAATAGCAGATCCAAAGTGTATTTACTTAGCATTTGCCGTGTCCCAGTTTCGTAACATCTGTTGCAAAGTGCTTTTCCTTAGCATTTACCGCGAAATACGGCTTGTCAAGTACGCCGCACGCCTAATTTCGAATTACGTTCAGTGGGCACTGTTCTGACGTAACCTATATTTCTGTTTCCCTCGGGGCTGCTAGGCCAGCGGACGATCCCGTGTCGTCGGCCCCACTACACGGTGCGCATGCGCGCGTCATCACTAAGGCCTGACCCAATCGATTGCACAGGGGGTGTTTTTACGTGCCATCATATCTGGAGGAACCATAAAGGTCACTTTTTGTGACAATTCTGAACAGCCCGCGCCAAAAAGATTATCTCTCCTTCATTACCGAACGCCACTACCTGCTGCAGTAACTTGGGGCAATAGCATAAAAAAACGCGCTATAGCACATGGGGGAGTCACCTTGTAAAAAAAATCGTGGCGCTATGGTAGTTGGTGGGGGGTCACCTTGCAAAAAGTGTCACAGACACGAAAAAAAGAAACGGTAACACACTGATAGTAAAGGAAACAACCAAACAATGCTATAGCTCTGTTCTGTGCTCTCCTCCGCTGACGCGGAGGAGAGCATAGATTTAGGCAGGGGAAGGGACTCTAGGGTGTGGCTCGAGTGGCGCACCCGTGCTAGAATTGCCTACATCCTGGAGTTCCCTCCCTTGCCAAATTCGGAAGCACGTAACACACGGATCTGTAATCGAAAAGCGGAGATAAGACTGCATTCACATTCGCTATATGTAGCTACGCGCCGCGGCTGCTCGCCGCGGCAGGCCATGGTGACCCCCCCCCCCCCCCAACTACCATAGCGCCAAAATCGTAACGCGAAAAATGAGAAACGTACATGGTATTAATAAATAAAACGGGCAGACAATAATATTGTCATGTTCTGCTCTGACAGAACAGATTTAAGCAAAGGAAGAAACTCCGGGGTGCGGCACGAATAACGCACCTGTGTTAAAGTTACCTATATCCTCTCAGATCACTTTTACATTTTTCACCGTACATACTTCTTACTCACTTCTTTGCTTATCTTACATTTCTCTGGGCGCATTTTGTGTTTTACACTTTGCCTCCTTATTAGCTGAGGTCGAAACGTTTAGACCCTCCTTGCCCTATGTGGACGACGAATCGATCTCGCGCTGCAAACGAATTCCGTCCGCAGTTCACACGTCCTTCGTAGCGAACGAGTAGCTACATCACCTCGTTGCCCCCCTACAACTCAAGTCATCACAACAGAGCGTCACCCCTCCCCCCCGCCCCCCCCCCCCCCACAGGTATTGCAAATAGCTCACAGCGTAATAGAGAAACTGATTAAGCCATTTCCCATCGCAACCTCCAACTCGTGCGTAAAAATGCGAGATCAAATCACAAAACGCCAGCTGAACCTCGAAAATCGCGCTAGTAGATCAGTTTCACAAGGATGAAGGACTGAACTCAAGAATGTCATCGTGAGAAACGATTCCGGCGAAGACACCCCCGAATGGTTACCGTATACCGGCTGTCTGCGCCCTCCTGCTTAGAGATCGCGCGCGATCGGCGTCCACGTTGCCGATTGATCGATCGATGTCTTGTGCGACCGTGATAGCACCGCTGGCAAGTGGGTCGCGGTGCAGTGGGTAACGGGCTTACTTTGTGTGAGGGATGTGGGGGTTCGGTTCCCATGCGTCGTGGCACTCTTGCATTCCAGCTGACTATCTAAGATCTGATGAGTTTTTTTTTTCGCGCATTTTTTCAGCCGTATGCGCTTCGCCGCTAGAAGAGCGCAGAATCCAGCTGCGGAGTCCCCCTGAGCGACGAAAGCAGTTTCCACACGAGCATCTTGGATGACACCCACCCTGAGTCCCTTCCCTAGCCTGATTCTGCGCTCGAAGAGGGCAGAATCCAGCTGCGGAGTCCCCCTGAGCGACGAAAGCAGTTTGCACACGAGCAGCTTGGATGACACCCACCCTGGAGTCCCTTCCCTAGCGTAAACTCAGATCCGCATTCCCTGAGCCACGAAAGGTTCGCACGTGTAATGCTAGGCATGAAGGATTTCGCGCGCCACCGCCAAGCCAACGCACGCCTATATGATACGGTAACCATTCGGGGGTGTCTTCGCCAGAATCGTGCTTGTCTAATTGCGACGACCTATGGCGCAACGCGGCAAGTCCGCTGCTACGTCTGCCGACTCGCCGCCTTGACCCGTCGCCAGCGCAACATCCTCCACCGCAGCCGCGACAAGATTCAAGTCTATGGGGCAGACGAGAGGTGAAGAAGAACCAGGATAGATTTCTACAACACATTTCAACATTTCGAATCTTTAAGATCCAAAACTACTCTCATTAGGTTTCCTTGTAGTCCTTCTGATTTACTTTTACCCTTTCCACTTCCCTCATTTATCTTCTTCAGGATTATTTTCAGCCGTTCTTATGTTTGCTTACAACAGTTTGGCAACACCTCAATTTTTCTCCTTAGGTTTTGCTTATTAGTTTGGATTTAGTTTCCAAAAATAATTTCGAGTCCAAAGCGCTTTGAGGATTGATTGATGAAGATCGTTGTCGCCGCGAAGGAGCGACTCTATCACTTCTTCTCTGCGTATGCTCCGCAGACTGCCTGCTCGGATCAAGCCAAGTGTAAGGGATGTAAGACGACACGGGTTACTGTAGGCTCTAGGTTAGGAGACAGGTGGCCGTAGAACTGCTGGAGCTTCGGCTATCCGTGCCGCGTTGCTCTGTTGACCTTTTGACCCTCTTTGTAGCAGCTGGCCGGCCGCCTCGCCTATTCAAACGGCCAGCGAGATAGCGAGCCTAGCCTACATCTCGCTGTTAGCTTAGGGGGCCCCGCCTTCGGTCGAGAGGGGAGATAGTGAGTAGAGTTGTTCCGGTTCGGACGACGGTGACTGTTTTCCCGTCTCCGAGCCTTATATTCATGTCATGTATTTATGTACCTATAAAGTCATGAGAGATCTTTCACATGTCCTATGTAACCGTCGATCTTGCACGTAATATCTCGGATGACCCAACCGCTACACCAAATTAAAGCGGGGATCCGACGAATATTATACAAGGAAGAGTTTTGTAGCCTGCTTGATGAAAAGACAGCAGAGGTACCTTCAAAAGATGTCATCATAGTCGCTGGTGACCTTAACGGGCACGTCGGCGCGACGAAAGACGGGTACAGCTGTCATGGTGGGTTCGGTTACGGGTCGCGTAACGCAGATGGTGAGCGTATCCTTGAATATGCGGAATCGCATAACTACACCATAGTGAACACCGTCTTCCGAAAACGCGATTCCCACCTCATCTCGTTCTATAGCGGGAACACCAGGACTCAGACTTTGTCCTTGTGAAGGATCGAGGCCGAAGTCTTGGCACAGACGCGAAGGTCGTGCCGTATGAGACGGTCGCCCCACAGCATCGACCGCTGATCTGTACTTTAAAGATCGCCCCTCCGAGGCTGAAGCAGGTCGAGCGATGCGGTGTACCGGGAATCAAGTGGTGGCGAATGAAAGAGAAGGAAGGAGCTGTGATTTCTCGCGTGCAGCTACCGGCAGTCACGACTGTCGATGAAACTTGGAGGAAGGCGACCGACGCGATACCAAAGCGACTAGTTTCCTTTTAAGCGGAGTGCATCAGAAAGCTCACTCGAATTATTGCTTTGGTATCAGCGACAGATTGAATTACTTCAGGTTTCCTCAGCTAAAAAGGCTGATCTTGTCCGTGCTCTAACACCTGCAAATATAAAGCGACCTCTCCCGTCTCCTTTTAGATCGTATTCCCAAAAAAAGTGTCATGGTGATCCAGTTTGCAACAATGCCGTAAAATATGACGACAGTTTCTTTTTTGGTGCCTGGGCGCAAGTCGTTTAGTCCGAAACGGAAGAATTCATCGAAGCAACTAACTACAGAGCATTACTACTGTTATTTAATATTGGGCTGTTCAGAAAGTTTCCCGTCACTTCTGCATTTTTTCTCCTACAATACGTTCAACATCTTAATGAACACATGCACCATTATCACCTACAACATACTGCCACTCAACAGGTAATTTGCGGATGCCACTTCTACAGAATTCCTGAGAAAAAAACCAATGTGTTTTGAAGACGCCTAATATCTCGAATTGTTTTAATGTCTACACTACCGTCTGCAAGATGTATGCGTCTGTGAAGACTTGAACTTATACTAGTTTCTTTGAAATATGGAATGAATCAAACTGCTTGCACCGTTTCGTAATATATTGTTTCATTAACATTGTACAACTTTCGACATTACTGTGTAACCAAAGCCTGACAGCGTGAATGCTGATTGGAGATGCAGGCCTGAATTTGCAACCCTTATTATGTTGCGATTAGCTACGACATTTGCGTTCCCTGTAACAATATGTCCAGAATGTAGATCCATGAAGTTTTTAATATAGGGCTTACCGCAAATGCAGTGACTTTAAATAACAGGGATAATTCTACGACAATCAATGTTCTTGAGAGTGCAATTATAATTAAATATAGTTTTAAAGATGGGTGGGTTGCAAGTGAAGATTATTCAAAAGGGAATGAAACCTATCTTCGAGTTGTACTCAGTAACGTTTAGGACTCTCTTTGTGGTAACCAATTTCTTTAAATTAGTGTTATCTAAAAACCTGTGTAACAAATGTAAGAAAGGAGACTTTACACTGGAATAAGAATTTTGAGAAACATAGATACGTTCCTCTATGTTAATAAATTGGAACTTACACAACAAACAGAGGAATACAAAGGTTTTTCCTTGGGGAGCTGATTTGGATAATTGCCTTCGAAGGAAATTTTTAGAATAAAATTAATCACTTTCTTTTCGTGACTGTATAAACTGCTCCTGATTACTCTGTCACTGGCGTCTAACAACATAAATGAATGATTGACTTAACTTAACTATTATACGCAAATGCTCCAACACGCCTAACGGCGTGTCTCTCCCCTTAACTATTATACGCAAATGCTCCAACACGCCTGACGGCGTGTCTCAGACGGGAGCGCTTCGCGTGACTTTGCAGCATCACTGACCTGGAAAGTAGTTTTTTGTAAAACAAAATTCGCTCACATCTAGGACAGGGATGAGCGCATTAACCGTTATCCGGTTTCCGGTGGGGTTTGGCCTATCCGTTTTGTTGTTCGTTATCCGGGGATTTTTTTGCCGGATAACGAGCAACAAAATGTTCAAGCCTGTGATTACTTAGTTTAATATAAGGACAATTTTAACACATTAACGACGACAGCGTTTTCGCGACGACCGGCTACCATTTTAGCGCGCGTATGTGCGTTTATTATGTCTCTGTAATGGGAGACGTTCTGTCTTGTTAGTTACGACGAAACCAACCATATTTCTGTTTACGCAAACACAACATTGATTTCTTACTACAATTTGGGAATTTGAAAAGAAAATCGAAAAAACATCAATAAAAAAAGTTCTTCCCAAAACTCCGCCGTCCACCCAAATGAGTAGACATCGTCGCGAATGTGTTAAAAAAAATCGTCTTGTCTTTTTCCACTGGCAGTAGAGACACGCTCGCAATGCCAGGTCGGTGCCTTCTTAGAGTTCTTAATGCTATAATTAGACTAAACTATCTAATTGCCCATAGCGCGCTTTGAAATGCTGAACACTGCCTTGCTCATTTCTATTTGTGGGGTTTTCACCAAATTTCTTCTAGCATAATGTACAAAAAAAAAACAGTCGATCAGGGCAGAAAAGGACAAACAAATCACTAAGAATCACTTCGTTTTAAGGAAGTACCAGATACTCCGCATCAACACAACCTTTTACCGCTTTTTGAAACTATGTTTGGCACTAGCAGCATTTTACAATTTACATTTCCAAAGCAATAGAGAGTTTTACTTTTTTATTTGATCTGGGCAAGAATTAGTGTTCTATTTAACTGAAGAGTAAACAGAAAGCTACTCTCTTTTACGACTGCCCCACCCAAGCCCAGAAATTCCCGTGGGATCTATCCATAGTGACTTTATTGCAGCTGAAAAACGAATAAAAGATATAAGGCGACGGTAGTGCGACACGCATTCTACTTTTACGTTATGTGCTGGAAGCACTTTGAATGCGTATTTGGCCAACACAATGACTTGCGATGGTCAGCCGATGGACATTCCAGTGCATTATCCTCCCCGGACAAGCTTGGTACCAATACATTGAGCCCGAAAGGATGGAAGACTTGGTTGACCTGGAGGGGAAATCCGAACCAAGAACATTGAGTCGGAGAGCATGCACCGCCGCCTCTTCCGACTGCACCACCACGTGCCTTGAAGAAAAACACCAATAAGCATGTTAAAAGTAGCTTATTTGACATGTGACATGGACTGTGTGACAACTACCGATCTACCATTGGAGGAAGAATGGTCTAAAAGTAGTTTTAATTTTTGTTCTTTGTTCGTTATCCGTTTTTTCGTTATCCGGCAATTTTTGGGAAAAAATTATCAGTTATCCGGGCTTCAAAATTTTATTATTGATTTATTCATTGAATTTTGCTTCAGTGACAAACTTGGAATCGAGAAACACTTTAGTTCGTTAATTGTCATGTTTTTCTTCGATTACATTCCTTTTCTGTATAGCGCGCAAACATGTGCAATAAATCTGATTTTTGGCAAATTTTTTACGATTTACGACATTTTGGGTAGTAAATCGTAAATTTTCGTAAGTGTGATCTTCGGTCCACAGTTGACAAACGCCCACATAACATGACACAATTCGGATTATGACGATGTACCCACTTTTAAAGACTTCCCTCATAGCTCATTGCTATTCCCTATTTACATTTCTATGTTCTGCTGTGGCGCTGTGACAGTACAACGCAGCTTTGTGGATAGGCCACTATAGTTAATTCCTGGCAATGGAACGGGGCTAGCCTTTTTCTGACCAAACTCTATCACAACATCTTACATCCGAATTGCCTGAGAGCACTTCGTTCCTGTCCACAGAAAAACACGCAAATTCTCCTTGCACTGGAATGAAGATGATTGCCTGCTGAACCATATTCTATGCTGCAACCAGTCAACTTGTAACTTTTTAACCACTTGTTCACCGAATAGACGGCTCTGTCCAACGCACACGAGTAGAACTCATGCAAAGCCGTCAGCGATTATTGGACTTGATTGGAGTCTGTGGAATGACAGCTAAACTGTTGGAAAGAGTAAAACAATCATGTTTCAATCTGATTATGACTGCATGTCACGGCGCGGAGTCTATTTACGTATGAGGTGCGCTTTAAGCAAAACGTCTGACATTTTCGTGAAAACGTTTTGACACTTTTGGTCTCGTTTTCATTGTTCTGAGTGGGGTTGTTGCGTTCGCCCTATGCGAGCGAAGTAAATACCGAACATAATTGGCTGGTATCGTCGAACGAAGTTCTTTCATTCCAGAAGTTATGGATGCCTTCAAAAATGATAAAGGACAAAGCATGACGTTAATCAGTTCTTGTTTGAGATGCGCCATTCATTCTTTCTACCTCTGTGGGATATCGTAGAGGTCATTTGAGTGTGAATTTGCCTTACAAAATGAATTGCGGTTGCCGCCGATATAGAGATCAGTGTTTTATCATTCCCAGGCAAATCATGTACCAATTCACAACCCAGCAATTACTTGACGGCCCGTGGTAGGATCCTAATCAAGAACTATTCTGGAACATGCGATAGCCATCCTCCTCCGACTTCTCTACCGTGGGTTTCCCCGTATATGTTTAAAATGCACCTTGTACGAATCAGTTAAACCAGTTTCAATTCAAGCTGCATCAATTTCAATTCAAGAATGCCACAAAAATATCTTCTTTTATAATTTTAAGATAAAAATCCGACTATGATGAGTGAATGTGATCCATGAATGTGATCATACTCTTTCAGTCCTCACACAGTTCCTTCTCGTCTGCTACAAAAATGCTGTTGCGTACAATCCAAAATGTGGGAAGGCTTAGAACTTTAGGTGTCTCATACCATAGAAATGTGCCGTGCGCTAACTCAGTATGGGATGCTTGTTGGATTATATGAGCAAATACTGTTTTCATCGAGTTGGTCAGCAATCAATATTTTTTTGGTTTTGGATGGAATGGTTTTTGTTGGGTTACTCGGAGTTGTTGCGGTTGTTTCTACAAAGTCATATTTATATATGCAAGCCAACGGCTAGTAGAATGATAAACATTTTTGATCGTCTAAACAGTGTAAGCTTTTTATTTGGGCACCACGTATAGGCGCGGTGGCGATGTCCGTTCCTCCTCGTGGTGCCACTGGAAACTGCTCGCCTCTGCGAGCTAAGCCAAGCACGGACATTCGAATGCAGGCGACAGGCCCTGGTGACAGGCCCGCCTACGAACAACCCAATGTCACATCGTATGGGTGTATGTCAGTTCATGTTTTTCGAGATAATGCTACGGCGTCCGCGGGAGCCGACGCGCACTCGCAAAGCCCGGCGAGTGTGAGAAGTATGCGAGGGTCCCTGGTGCGAGGACGGCATCGGGGGGCAACTGAGCTAGTCCGAAAGTCCCGTAACGTAAGCAGGACCCGCGTAGCAACGCTGAATGTGGGTACGTTGACGGGCCGCTCGTGCGAGTTGGTAGAAGCACTGGAGCGTAGAAGAGTTGATTTCTGTGCCGTGCAGGAGACGAGGTGGTCCTGCCGCAAGTCAAGGGACATAGGACGTGGCTTCAAGGCTGTTCTATGTGGAAGTCCCAGGACCACCAGTGGTGTTGGTATAATCGTCTCCGAGCGTTTCCGAGACTCGATTGTAAGCGTCGAGCGCTTTGACGATCGATTGATGAAGATCGTTGTCTCCGCTAAGGAGCGACTCTTCCACTTCTTCTCTGCGTATGCTCCGCAGACTGGCTGTTCCGATCAAGCCAAGGATGAGTTTTGGAGCCTGCTTGATGAGAAGACAGCAGAGGTACCGTCGAAGGACGTCATCATCGTCGCTGGTGACCTCAATGGGCACGTAGGCGCTGCGAAAGACGGGTACAGCTGTCATGGTGGATTCGGCTATGGGTTGCGTAACACAGATGGTGAGCGTATCCTTGAATATGCGGATTCGCATAACCTCACCTTAATGAACACCGTGTTTCGCAAACGCAACTCCCACCTTATCTCGTTCTATAGTGGGAACACCAAGACGCAGATAGACTTCGTCCTTGTGAGAGATCGTGACCGAAATCTCGTCACAGACGGGAAGATCGTGCCGTATGAAACGGTCGCCCCACAGCATCGTCCGCTGATCTGTACTTTGAAGATCGCTCCTCCGAGGCTGCAGCAGGTTGAGCGATGCGGTGCTGCGAGAATCAAGTGGTGGCGAATGAAAGAGAAAGAAGCAGCTGTGATTTCTCGCGTACGGTTACCGACAGTCACGACTGTCTACGAAACTTGGAAGAAAGCGACCGACGCGATACTTCAAGCTGCGAGGTCAGAACTTGGCACTACGAAGCCTGGACGACGAAAGGTCGACATGCAGGCATGGCTGTGGACGAACGATGTGAAAGAAAAGGTTCGAGAGAAGAAAGCGCTTTATCATGTGTTTCTCGGCGACAAGACCGCCAATAATTGGCAAAAGTACCACGAAGCGAAAAAAGCTGCCAAGAAGGCTGTGGCCATAGCAAAAGCCACTCATTACAATGATGTTTACGAAAAGCTTGAGTCGCGCGATGGCGAGCGGTATCTGTACCGACTTGCGAAAAACCGTCATCGCCAATCCGAGGATATAGAGAAGTTCTTTGGCATCTTTCACGTCCCAACTCTGCACAATCCTGCTGACGTAGGAACAAGAGGCTCGACTGCAGATGCTATCTCAGAACATGACTGGGTGAGAGGACCAAGACGGTTAAAGAACACTCAGAACACCTGGCCACTACGCTCCATTAACAGCATAGGCAGTGCAGAGATTCAAATGGCCAACACTTACTCAATCAGTACAGCGAGCAACAACGGATGCAATGCGACGTCAATGAAATCTCAATTAGCATTTTCGTTAAGTTTGCATTAAAAAATAAAAACTCAGACGTTGCCATTATTGAGTTCTTTCTTTTGGTACCCTAACCAATTTCAAGAATATTAATACTGTGGTTGTCACACAGTATTTCTCTCACAATATGAAGGACAACTCTTTTTACGTGGTGAGCTCATTATTTACAACAGAGAACTAGTGTTGGACAGCGCCAATTTCCGTTTCTGCCTTCCGGACCAAAAACAGGCGGAACACGGAACGGAACGGACGGAAATGGCCAGAAACCGGAATTCGGAACACGGAAATTCCGCACATCCCTGCACATTATGCTCGTTCCTGGAAGAGGCTCGGGGCACAGTGCACTGTTATCGACAAACCAAAACAACAAAATACTGTTGCTGGAACTATTGCTCCTTACAGCATGAAAGCTGCGGCTGCCAAAAGCCGAATGTAGGGGATGTGGAAAAAGGCATCACGTATCAGTGTGCTTTAGGCCTATGTTATACTCGCGCGGGAGCATCCGCGGGACGTCCGCAGACGGAAGGTGCACCGCGGACGGCTGCCGTCCCGCGAGCGGGAAGTGTAACAGCCCTCTCGTCGTCTGTCGGCGACGATCCGCGGACGGCGGGCGTGACGGGGCGCGGCAACTGGCCAGCTCAGGGATCCCGGCGCGATTCCCGCCCGTCCCCGGATGCTCCCGCGGGAGTATAACATAAGCCTTAAAAGGGATCCCAAGGAGAGCGGAAAGGGACTCGATGGAATTCATTGCCAAGAAACCATCAAAACTACCATTATCAGGCACAACTAGTAATAGTCATTTAGAAAGCAGGTCTTATCGTATAGAAAATTTAGCAAATTTAAACACTGTTTTCGCTAAAAACTAAGCCCCTAATCATTCCTCGGCCACCAATTCGCAAGCATTCATGACAGCCGAGGGAAGTATACGGAATTGCAGGAAGGAGGTAAAAACCATTTTCGGGCCTATAGGAGCAGCAAGGTCATGGCAACACTCACAGAAAAACCTGTAGTGTCACCAACTAATAGAATAACTTGCAAACCAAAAAGGGCTCAAACGAACAATAGCTAACGATGTACAGAATCAGTCACTGAAGCAAGGACCAAAAACATCAAAACGTGAGAAGGGCGCTGTGTCTATCAAGCAACCCCTGCCGTGGGGTTTGCCCTTTCGCGCGAACGTAGGCCAGGACACTACTTTATTAGCTGGACCGGCAAGAATATGCCCTCAATTGTGCAACAAACAGTGCCGCAAAAAAATCAATATTGAAAGAAAGAAGTGATGGGTTACGCTGGAGAAGTTACTGGATCTACGTTGGAAAAGCTAAACAGGGAAACTCTCACAAGACCATATGTTGTTACAGGATGTTTTGTTGCGATCAAAACTCTTGCGCCAGGCGGGACTCGAACCCGCATCTTCTGCTTTCCGGGCAGTGATGTTCGCCTTACACCACCGGCGCTGTTTGACCGCACGTAACATCCGCGATATCCTCGAGGTCTGTCAGCACCCACCCGTCATACGGGATGGGCCGGCCGCTGATATCAGCATGGAACCGTTAAGCTGAAGACCTTACTAGTAACAATGCTTGAACACATTTGATGTTACGTGCGGTCAAACAGCGCCGGTGGTGTAAGGCGAACATCGCTGCCCGGAAAGCAGAAGATGCGGGTTCGAGTCCCGCCTGGCGCAAGAGTTTTGATCGCAACAAAACATCCTGTAACAACATATAGCCTCTCTACCAGCCGCTCCAGGCTTAGTCAAATGTTCAAGCATTCTCACAAGACCGCCTGAATTACACATGTTCAGTTAATTACGCTTTCCGGTTAAAGTTATAGATCTGTCATGTTTCCTTTTCTTCCACATCGTCGTCGCCGTCTACAACTCTCAACTAGCTGCTCTACTTGCCCGTCGTACGGTCTTCAACATTCAACAAGCAGTCTGCAGCCTCAACCTCAACCAGTCAGCAGCCACTCTTATGAGTAACCTACACGTTTGGTCCTTATGGTCTCCAAGAGTCTATCAATCAAGCGGATCGCCGCCGACATCGTGATGCCATACTTTTCATGCCTATTATTTATGTCCTGCGTGAATCACATTTTTTATGTAATTGAACGATTTCGTTTTGGCCTCGCCGGGAATATCATCGTCTGCGATGATGCTCAGGCTCTGCCAGGCCAGGAGGCGTGACGCTGCCACACAGCGAGCCCACGCGAGTTCTCGCTCCACCTGTACATAGACCAGTTCTCGCAATAAACTCTTGTCTCATCCCTAAACTCGCTCCCAACATCCACTGAACCACCGCATTATTAGGGCGTACAATTCCTAGGTCGTGTCGTTATTGACACATATACAGTTATTACAGTTAGCGAGAACAGCGCGCTAATCGCTAATCTCTGATAGGTCACAACAAGAACCGATAAGGGCACCTTTTGATGGGTTACGGAAACTGCAAAAGGAATATCAGATGCACCGCTGACAACGCGTAGAACTAGAGGGAAAAGGGGAAGGCCTCGTAAAAATAGAACACCTTCATGTTCCCGAATCCTAGCGTTTCTGTTTCCAGGATCCTCCTTGGAGTGGATAACCAGCTGCACCTTCGTCATCGATGTCAAAGTGCTCTCTTCAATCAGATGGCTCACGTGGCACTCCTGAGCTTGACCCATCCGATGGCTAGGTCCAAAAAAGGTCCAGGACATGTTTCGGCTAGCAAACGTCGCCTCGATCTCAGAACAGACCTGCTGAGGTGACGAGCGCAAGAAGGAGAAATTACGGAAGAAAAATCCCTCGTACATCACATCGTATGGACTCGCTCTTGCTGTGGACGCTCATCGCCGTCGGGGTCATCCATATGCAGAGGCAGTGGAGCGGGCACGTGGAAGAACATTCGATCACTCTGCTGTATTTGAGACGCGAGTGCACTACGACCTGGGAAAACATCTTACGACGGCCATCGCAATGCTCGACCGCGTGAGATTACCAGGAGCGATAGCCAATGACCAGGGAATATTTCTCGCGGTGCCACAACCGTTCTCTAGGGTGCATCCCGACATGGACTACCCTGACGTGGTTCCTTTTGTATATCAGGACTGCAGCGCGCTCACGCACAAGATGATCTCTATGCCGATTACGACGTCCATTATTGCTGTTTGCCCAGACACCACATCCGAGAGTCGAGAGAGGCGGCAGGTCCTGATAGCGCTGGAACGTCACCTACAGTGTAGAGGGGCCCTGCCCTTCTTCCCCTCACCTTACGAGGACAAAAACATCAAAAAGTGGACACACATGGGAAGAGTTTGCGCCGAGTTCGTGAAATATATGACAGCACCTGAACGCTCCTTCGATGTCGTTGTCCGCGACCATTACAGCGACGTACTGCAGCCAGCACCGTTCACACATCCGACGCGTTTTCTCGGCACTCGCCCCCGGAGCGGGAAAGCGCTGATATCCGGCCGCCAGATCCTCCTGTTCCTCCAGAACCATCAATTGAGGCTGACGGTGAACGATTTGATCAGATTAGAAGAATTCGATTTCGCGTCGCCGGAGCTTAATGACCATGCGCAGGGAAAAGATGCTCAGAAATAAGAGACGTCGAGACGAGCATCGGCACAACCACTGGGTCATTCAGGACCTAAAGCGACGCCGCCGTAAACTTCCGTTAACCTTCAAGGAACCAGGACGCCAACGCCACTACCAACCAGCGAGGAAGGATTGATAAGCTATCACCAGCATCTCTGAAGGCCGCCACAAGCCGAACAAGGACTATCCCAGGAACAACGCCCCTTCGAAGAGAATGGAGCCAATAAAGCGTTACCATAATTGCGAGAAGTACTCACGAAAAAAGTTCTGTGAAGGACGACCTAGACATTCGGTACCCCGGCCACCCCACAATTACTTGTTCGAAAGTCAGAAAACTACTAAAACACGCTGATTTTGGACCACTACATTGCTTCGAATATGAAACGTGGCCAACTAAATAAGAAAGTTGGAAACTGAAATTTAGTTCGTAAACAACGTGTGAACATGAAAAAAATCTGCAAGACCTCACGAACCCCTTAGGATGGCTACTGCAGAACTGACGCGTCTTGTAGATCGTGGTTGTCTTGCTTATCACTTCGCTGACGAATTTCTCCAATTGTTCGCGGAATCGGGGATGAGCTCTGCCCAGCTCGGCATCAAGAATGGTTTTTGCTAGCGTCTAAAGCAAATTTGATGAATCGGGTTGTCTCTCATTTCTCCTTGTCCTTCGACACAACTCGCCGTCATGTCATCGCTATCCAACTCTTCATCTCCATTGAACGGGTGAGTATTGCGTACATGTTCCAGCTGATGGGCGAAATCTATAACACTGCCATTCTTCGCCTCCATCAACGCGGGATCTAAAACACTGCAGAATTTCATACTGGAATAATAACTTTCAGTAAAAGAAAGCCTACCTAAACCATCCTCCCCGAAGACAAACTCCACAATGTCCCCTAGTGATGAGCGTACTGTGCCATCGTAGCTGGCGCAGAGATCCTGACAACAGCAAAACTGTATTACTGAACCCACTTGCGGTTATGTATGTATACCTCCAGACACTTAACCAAACGCCTCTGCATGTACCCAGTCTCGGCTGTTTTTACAGCAGTGTCTACCAGTCCTTCCCGACCTGAACAGACATGGAAATTACTGAATTATTTTTAAAAAAATAACAAAACAGGCAACATCAAACTGCTCAATTTCATTTTAAACCATACAGCAGCTAAAACGACTTTATGTTCGATCTAAGGAAAAATAATGACTGTCTTAAACACACTTCGAACAACTGTCATCCAACTGTGACGTAGAATAAAAAGCGTTGACCCCACCGTTTTCATAAGCAGCTATGTTTTTCACAACCGTTTATTCCTGCTGCTTCGATCAATTGCTTCGTGCATGCATGAGCTCCGAATTTCACACTTCGGCCTTCGATATTCGACGAAAAACATTTGTTTTTGAAGCCACTCCCTATCAATCTCTCACTACTCAGAAAGGAATACGGCAGAGATTAGATGCTATACAAAATGATGACGATAAAGAAGCTGCTTTATAGTGTGGCCGTTTTAAGACCTGAGAACGGAATTTTGAATAAAATAAAAATAATAGCCACGCAGAGATTTGTTAAATCAAAACAGACTGATACTACAGAGTATGGCGGCTGTCCGCCTGTCCAAGGCGTCTCCAAGGCGTCGTGCAACCGCAGTATGGAGTGTTACCGTTGTCACGCAGCTGGCCGGGAATGTGGATTCAATACACGTGTCGCCCACGTCGTCCCACTAGCGTCTGAGTTCAGAAGATCGTAAGGGGGAGCCAGTAAGAAGGGACCATCAAGGCGGTCGGTAGGAGAACAAGGAAGGGACCTGTATGCTCGTATACCCCGACCCTATTCGATCGGGGATTGGGGACTGAATGGATATGCTGGTTGGTTAGACTGGACCCCCAACGGCGGTACACGAGCATACGTCTTCAGGTGTTACCAGGAAGGCGAACCAGCAAGACAAAGCACTAACAAGGGAGATCAATGAGCGTCCCGTGACAATTTTAAAAGTGACCTATTGAATATTGTAGGGGACTGTAAGAGAAACACTGTAGTAGTTTTAAAATTTCCCGCGGACACTTGGGTAGGTCAAAAATTGCAGAAAACCGTATCACTTCAGTGCGGGCCTATAAAGCCAAACTGACGTCTGGAACTGTCATGTTGTGGTTAGAATCTAACCTGCAAAAGGTTTGGGGCTAGAACAATAGCGGAATTACAGCGATGTTACAATTTGCTTATTAGCCGTACAGTGACCGACGTGGAACATTGAGGTGCGTCGCTCACGAACATAGCCGCAGCGACTGGGTGGCCGAGTGGATACGAGGACGGACTTGTAGGGAAGGGATCAGGGGTTGGGATCCGGAGGGTGTGTTCCTGCATTGCTGGGCTTGCTCGATCCGATTTTGTCGATGTAAAGTGCATTTCGACCACGGTATTGTACCATACTGACATTGTAACCTTATTTTAATCTGGATGTTACGATATAAAAACAAAAAACAAAGCAACAACGTTCATAATACTCAGTTCGATTGGCGTGGGCGACATAACTCCAACGCCGAGCGAACTCCACTGGCGTCGCGCACGCTGCGCGACGAGATTGGACCAGTTGTCGCGGTCCGACCGCCTCCGAGAGGAATGGCTAGTGACTCGCGCTAGAGTGCGCGCCGGCGAGGTCGAACAAGGAGACAGGAGATGAGGATGAGACAGGTTTCATGTCTAATGGTAGGGAAGTGGGAGTAACTGTTAACAGAGCTCGGAAGGAATCAGACTCAATCTATTTCAAATGAGAAGGAAATGGTCAAGGATCTGGTGAGGGAAAATCGGAACAAGAACTGAGACGGGATTACTAACTCGTTTTGGAAGCAAGTGTTTGCAAGTTTCTATTGGGGGGGGGGGAGGGAGGGAGGGGATGAGCACACTAATCCACAGCTTTTCCCTTAATTCTAACTTTCCGCTACACTTGAACGTCACCTCACCTGTCATAGTTCGCTTGCAATGCTTTTGGCAAGCACTCCTTAACAAATGCTAACGATATCCTTATTCTCCAATCATTGCTGGGCTTGCTTGATCCGATTTTGTCAATGTGCCTATGCTATTCTTCGGCGACGCTGTTGTAGGCAGTTGTTAGCAGTCCACATCCTGCGCTTCGTTCAAGTCAAGCTGACATCACGAACGAGAGGACGTTAATGGAATAAACATCAAACAAAAAAAAAAAACTACCTGGAGTGTTTCCTCCTCATCAACATAATCAATATCCCATACATTTTCAATTATGCCCCGAAAGGCATGTGCCACGGCGATCTCCATAGGAGTAGGGGCAGAGTAGTCGGGAGGAAGGCAGTTAGCAAGACAACCAATAACTCGGCACCGAGAACACACTGTATATTACAACTGATGTCAATTACTGGAAGAGGGTTGTTGTTGACACAGCGCCTCTCTTGGGAATCCTTTCATCCAATTTCAACTGTTTCCGCTGTGATAGAAGCAACAGAAGAGATGGAGGTATCGCTGTTATTGTAAACAAATTTCATTCTTGCTCCAAGATTTTCTCTGAATCTGTCGCTGGGGCATATGAAATATTGGCATGTGACATTTCGCTTTATTCGATGGACATTCGTGTTATCGTACTCCAGACTGCCCCTCTACCAAAGCTGAAGTGCTCATAAAAAAAGCCTTAAGTGATTTATCCGCGTGTCATGCTAAATGCATTATTGCTGGAGACTTCAACTTACACCACCTTGGTTCAGTCCCTCCTGTCTCATGTAAGGATGTTCTTTGCAAAAAGTTTAAAAGCTTTCTGTCTTCCTATGGCTTCAAGCAACTCGCACTTTTTCCGTAGAGATTCATCATTCCTTGATCTCTTATTCTCAAATGACTCGTCTATTGTGGGCTCTGTGTCCCCTTGCCCGCCAATTGGTACTTCTGACCACTTAACAATTAGATTCTCGCTGTTAGTTACTAGAAAGCCAAATCTGCGTCTTCAGTTTAGGGACTATGTAAAAGGAGATTATGTCTCTTTCCGTGCATATTTGGCTCGGATCGATTGGTTGGGTTCATTTGGTTGTTTAAATGATATCAATGAATTATATGAAATGTTTCTTGCTACCTTGCACCATGCTATTGAGCTATTTGTTCCTCTCTCCTATAAATCCTGCACTCCCTTCTAACTCCCATCTTACTTAAACAACATGTACACTCGCCTCCAAAATCTCTGGGGAAAAAGCCATCAAATCAAATTCTATCGGTGATTGGACAAATTTCAAGTCTTCTAATGATTCATGCAATAGGAAACTCACTAAGTATAACGCTTACGTCGAAAACAGTTTCTTGAAAAGAGAGGTTTGAAGGCCCTTTACAACATCCTCAAGCACAGGATAAATGATAAACCTCCTATTGCAACCTTAGTATCCAACGACAGTAGGGCCATAACTGATCAGGACAAAGCTGACATGCTTGCAAACTGTTTTGCCAAGGTATTCAGCAAGTCGGCAGCAGATCCACTGCTTCATCATTCTAGTTATCCTGCTTCATGTGCTCCTGCTCCGTGGTTTTACAGAGATGACAGTTAGCGTGCTCAACACCTGGACATCTGCGGCTTCGATAAATCCTGATGGCATTCCATTTGCAGTCATCAAAAATATTATTGTTGAAATCGCGGGTCCGCTCGAGTTTATTTTTAATAGGTCGTTCACCACAGGTCAGGCTCCGTTGAGATGAAAGCACGCCAAAATTATTCCTTTACCTAAGAAAGAACCACTTTCGGATCCGAGTAACTACAGACCCATTAGTCAGACATCAATTTTCTGTAGGGTCTTCGAAAAACTTTTGAAGAAGCACATTTTATCTCATGTTGAGTCGCAACAGATCATTCCGTCAGTTCAACATGGCTTCCGCTCTGGGAGGTCAGTTGAGACGGCTCTTTATCTTGTTTTAATCAGTGGTGCAAAGCTTATGACGCCAATAGTAACGTTGATGTTGTATTTTTTGACTTTAACAAAGCATTTGATAGAATCCCTCACCACCTTCTAATTCATAAACTCGTCAGTTTCGGTTTACATTGTCGTATTGTAAATTGGTTATCCTCCTTCATCAGCAATAGAACTTTTCAAGACCGTATACGGAATTCCCTCCCTGCTATGCATACGGTCACGAGTGGGGTCCCTCAAGGGGGTGTGCTTTCACCGTTGTTGTTAAACATTTTCACCTCTGACCTACCGAAGCTGTTTCTTGATCTTCAGGTTGATTGCTGCATGTACGCTGATGATATTAAAATTTAACACTGTCCAAGTAAATAACTTAGTCTCTCCGGACTCTCCGGATTCTGGTATACAGAAGGCTATCGATATAGTCGCTAAATGCTCATCTAGTAACGGGTTGCCTTTATCTTGCGAAAAAACGTGTGTTATGAGCATTGGTAAGTCACAGAGGACTCCGAAATACACTGTTTCCGGAGTTCCTCTCAAGGTTGTAAACAAAGTTAAGGACTTGGGCATATTATCTTATAATAGCAAATTAGGCTTTGATGAGCACTTCAACTCTATAGTCAATAAGGACAATCGCAGCGTGTACAACATCTTCAAAGTGCTTCGCACTGCAGATGTGGGCACCTTGCTCAAAGTCTATAAGTTATACATTCGTCCCTTACTTGAGACGAACTCTACAGTCTTCTGCCCGCACAAGAAGATATTCTCGCAATTGAAAGAGTTCAAAACACGTTTACACGCAAATTATTCCTACGCTCATTCAGGCTGTCATGTGCTGATATTCCTAGCTCACGCGATAGAAACAAGAGATTATGCCTCCCTTCTTTGGAATGGAGAAGAGATTTGATTTGCTTATGGCCTTCAAAATGTTAAAAGGTACTACAAATCTCAGTATTTTTCGGATTTCTTCATACTGGTTCCTTCATCCACAAGGGGCGCCAATATCAAAGCCAGTACAGGTGCTGCCAGTAACTCGGTGAGAGCAAGGTTTTTCAGCTTCAAACACGGGCTAGTTTTAATAGAGTTCTTAGGTCTTCCAGTTGGTCACTGAGTTATGCTTCTTTCAAAAAGCGGGTTGCCAAGTTCGTTGATTGATTTGTACCCTTTCATAATTATCGTGGTTTTTACTGTTTCGGTTCAAAATACCGCTTCTCATTTTGTAGTATTGAATTGTCACTTAATTCCTAACATTGTGTTTTAGTTCTTGTTCTTGTTGTCTCGTTTGGTTCTTCTTGAGTTTTGTCTTCTCGTGCCGATTTCGGCACCCACAATAAATAAGTAAGAGGCCTCATATAGTGTGCCGAAGTATGACCACAACAGTCGATCAAATATAACTATATACATTAATTAAATAATTGAAAATATAAATAAAAATAAAAATTATTAATCAATAATCAATATATAATAAATAAAATAATAAATATATAATTAATAAAAATTAAGATAAATCTTTTTCATCCATTATTTCAGTCTCTCCTCGACTTTTGGAGTCATGAAGTACAGTAGTGCTGACAGACTCACCGTCAATGCCTAACGAAGGCGGTCAAGATAAAGAATATTATCTATTTTGTAGTTGGGATAGGCCCTGGCACGCTACCGAGGAACTGCGGAGAAAAGTCTCCTGTTCTCTCATTCGTGATGTTAGGTTGACTTGAACGAAGCGCAGGATGTAGACTGCTCGTAGTATTACGTCTTCTTGTAGCAGCGAGGAGGTTGCCGTATGTGACGGAGATCACTAGCAATATGGTTGGTTGAGAATAAAGAAGACAGATTGGTACTGTTACTCTTTTCTCCAGAAGTCGAAGTGGGGTCAAAAAGATCAATCATAAATATTATAATTAATTAAATAATTAAAAAATAAATGTAAATAATAAATAATAAAATATGATAAATAAAATTAAAATTAAAAACAATACATGAATGAATTAATAAATAAAAATTAAGATAAATCTTTTTCATCCATTTTTTCAGTCTCTCCTCGACTTTTGGAGTCATGAAGTATAGTCGTGCTGACAATCCCACCTTCAATGCCTACCGAAGACGCTCAAGACAAAGAATGTTACCTATTTTTTAAGTAGAAGGAGGGGGGGGGGGGGTTTACCACAGGGAGCGCCAAATTGAAATGGAAGAGGAACTCTCTTGGTGGAGGCGCTTGGAAGAAGAAGCCAGTAAAATACCTCTGCCTCTGCTTGTAGATTGGAGAAATAAGGAGATCCTTAGCGTTTGCTAAGGAGTGCTTGCCAACAGCATTGCAAGCGAACTATGACAAGTGAGTTGCTGACGTTCAAGTGTAGCGTAAAGTTAGAATTAGGGGAAAAGCTGTGGATTAATGTGCTCATTCCCTCCCCCCAATAGAAACTTACAAACACTTGCTTCCGAAACTAGTTAGTAATCCCGTCTCAGTTCTTGTTCCGATTTTCCCTCACCAGATCCTTGACCATTTCCTTCGCATTTGAAATAGATTGAGTCTGATTCCTCCCGAGTTCTGTTAACAGTTGCTCCCAGTTCCCTACCATTAGACATGAAACCTGTCTCATCCTCATCTCCTGTCTCCTTCCTTGTTCGACCTCGCCGGCGCGCACTCTAGCGCGAGTCACTAGCCATTCCTGTCGGAGGCGGTCGGACCGCGACAACTGGTTCAATTTCGTCGCGCAGCGTGCGCGACGCCAGTGGAGTTCGCGCGGCGTTGGAGTTATGTCGCCCACGCCAATCGAACTGGGTATTATGAACGTTGTTGCTTTGTTTTTTGTTTTTATATCGTAACATCCAGATTAAAATAAGGTTACAATGTCAGTATGGTACAATACCGTGGTCGAAATGCACTTTACATCGACAAAATCGGATCGAGCAAGCCCAGCAATGCAGGAACACACCCTCCGGATCCCAACCCCTGATCCCTTCCCTACAAGTCCGTCCTCGTATCCACTCGGCCACCCAGTCGCTGCGGTTATGTTCGTGAGCGACGCATCTCAATGTTCCACGTCGGTCACTGTACGGCTAATAAGCAAATTGTAAAATCGCTGTAATTCCGCTATTGTTCCAGCCCCAAACCTTTTGCAGGTTAGATTCTAACCACAACATGGCAGTTCCAGAAGTCAGTTTGGCTTTATAGGCCCGCACTGAAGTGATACGGTTTTCTGCAATTTTTGACCTACCCAAGTGTTCGCGGGAAATTTGAAAACTACTGCAGTGTTTCTCTTACAGTCCCCTACAATCCTCAATAGGTCACTTTTAAAATTGTCACGGGACGCTCATTGATCTCCCTTGCAAGAAGAGAACAATGAGGGGGGATACCAGGCGTCCGGATTCAGAACGCTTGTCATCGATGTTCCGCAACGGGCGTCCGGATTCAGAGGACGTTTCGCCACGTTGTGCCATCAGTGAGGGGGAACAGCAAAGAGGGCTACGAATGGGAAACCAGTAAGGGGAGGGCAAGACGAACAAGGAGTTGAGACTAGGAAGGGAGGGATCAGTAATGGGAAGCTAATTAAGGGTGGTTACCAATAAGGGAGATCAGTAAGGGCAGACTAAGAAGGAACACTCGAAACGCAGTCAATAAACATCGACTTCGAGCTTTAAAATATCATTTAAATTCTCCCCAGTTTATACATCTCGTTATGCGCAACAAAAACTAGTATTTCTCAGTGATTTCACTTCTTTTCTATGTATAGTGCTATCGTTGTTTATAATAGGCGTAGCACAAAAGGGTGAATATCGAGATGCTATTTGAAAAGGTCCATCAAGCTGACGTTTGCCAGCCGGCAGACATTTTGAACCCGTTGTCCGTCAGACGCTTTTTCGAACACATCGTACTACAAGCGCCCAGGTACAGAAGACGTTTCATTGGCGTGCCACGAGGGTCTGTGATCAGAGAAGATGCCTCCGAAGGGGGGGGGGGGGTAACACTCTAAACATCCCTTTCAGAGAAAGCATACGCTATACAGCTTACCGCCCATAGTGTGGAAGAAGAACTCTGTCGGAGTGAGACCAGAGAAGAAACTGTTTTCGACGAAACCCTTCGCCTCTGGAGTCTTTTGCAGCTTTTCGAAATGCGGAAGTGAGCGTTTCTGGAAGAAGGCAACAATACTTCACCAGAATGAATGAAATGGAATGCAAAACTCACGTCAAACCCATCCGGAGGACGATGTCCAGAGATAGCCTGTTGACCCACACATGCAATCATCTGCGAGATGTTAATGAATGACCCTTTTGACCCACAAACTGCCATGGTAAGTGGTGCATTGTACCTAAAGCAGGATTTCACTAGAAATGAGTTCCCGGCGCGACCACTGCCACGCGCCTTTTCGCACGCTGCACCTCTGAGCGTTTGCTCACAGTGAGAGACGACCGCGGCCGATCGCTTCCGAAAAAGACAAATGATACATTCCAATTTTTGCCGGACAATCGCTCGACATGAACCGATTCGCGCGCTTTGTACGCGAAACTCAGTGGCTTTTGTTGTGAACTATGGTCAGGCCTTCACTTCCTCATGCTGAGCACATGCACACAATCTTCTTTACATTATTCGATAATGGTGTGTCCTCCTCAACACCTCTTGCTTTTGAAAAAAAAATTAATGTGCAGAGATTTTGATGGCTGCTGCCGTCGTAAGACGCAGTGAAACTGTGTAGCGTCTAAAGTCCCTTTCAGACGCGTCTCAAGGGCGGCGGCGACGGCGGTGGTGAGGTTTTCAGGATAGCCATTAGAACTAACCACTTGCTCCGCTGGCAATATGACAGCTCCTGCTGGAGTACCACGCAAACTTGCACATCAATCGGTGCCGAGACTGCTTTCGTCGCTGAGGGGGACAGGAGATGGGTTGTGCGCTCTTCGAGCGCACAACTCGGCTAGGGAAGGGACTCCGGGGTGTGGGCCATCCAGGCGGCTCGTGCCAAGAATGCTTTCGTCGCTGAGGGGGACATCGGAGATGGGTTGTGCGCTCTTCGAGCGCACAACTCGGCTAGGGAAGGGACTCCAGGGTGTAGTGCGTCCAAGGTGCTCGTGCAGGAACTGCTCCCGTCTCCCAGTGCTCTCCTGTAGCGGCGGTGGAGGAGCCGCGATCCGCCACCGACCGCTCAACGACCCTCCTCCATATCGACTGACCATGGTGTCGGTGGATATCGAAAATGGCCACGTCGATATGACGCGACATCAGGCGAATCTGGTTAGATCTAAGTAAGACCGGTTTTCAGACGTCGAGCGTCGAAGTCGCCGCAGCCACCGCGCCACGCCCCAAGCGGCGCCACCGCCGTGGTCGCTGCTCGAAATTACTCGGGTCATTTTTGAACGGCGGCGAGAGCCACAGACAATTTGAGGGGTGCTCTGTCCGACAAAATGACGTTGCGGATGCTCTGAGGTTCACTTTTGAGGGCGGTCCTCAGGGAGGGGTTTACTATGGGTCGTATCGTCGTTCGCGGTACGCAACGTGAGCAGTCGGTCAACTTTGAGCCTAGCTAGGCAGCAATCAATATAGACAGACGGCTGATGGCTATTTCGTTCTCTTCAGCCGTTTTTCTTGTCTGTCTTGTTTATCTCAAACTATGTGGGCGTTGACTGCGTTTTCTTTTAGTTTAGGAGTGCACTGATTCACACAGGACGCTCATATTCGATAACGTTCGATATAAGTTTTAGCTTTAGAACCAACGCAAGACAATTCTGTCCTTCGCTTGTTGTATTTGCAGTGTGCTTGTTATTTCAATATCTATATTCTATCTGTAGCGTGTCCCCTATCGATTTTATGCGAGCTGAATGACTCGGACTAAAAGTTCCTTTCTATCTTCACCCTGCAGTCTGTCGACAATGTGAAAAGGTTGGCTTTTACTCCATTTCTATTTTTTGTGCGTCTTCCATTGGAAATTAGTGGACAAGCTCAAATAGCGACTGTTTGATACATTTACAACAGGAAGGAACCCGTGCGAGTCGCTCACCGTGATTTTGAAGTGAAACTCAGGAAAATCGTTGCGGAACTACGCAGTTGTTTATTCTTGTCCTAGTCAGTTGTCGCGGCTTAAGATATTTGCAACTTTTTCTTCAGTTCTGCTAGTGAAGGGTAACAGAAAATAGAATAAATGGTAAGGGACGATGTAGCAGCTGAATACGTAGGACTAAAGAAGGAGATGCAAATAGCGTGAGCCGCGGCGACTGATTAGGACAGGGATAAACAACTGCGTAGTTCCGCAACGATTTTTCTTAATTTCTCTTCGAAATTACGGTGGACAACTCGTACGGGTCTTTCCCCGTTGTAAGTGTATCAGCGAGTCAAATAGCGCTGGTTTAGGATTTACGGACAAACTACTGCTTTGAACTACTGCGAGATTCAAAACTGCAGCGTGAGCGACTTTTGAGCGACTTGAATGGCCAAGGGCTTCTGACAGGTATGAACATCACCCTTTCTTTTTGTTAGCTAAATGCGTAGCTAGATACTTACTTGTATATTTCAGGTTTTTTTGGCAAAATGTCTGCCTCCACCCTGTTCTACGAGTCTAGAAAGCTTTTTAACTTGAACTGAAGTACTCCAAGCAATTTTCTCTTCATCTATAACCTGCGAACATCCACATTGTCAGCTTCCGCAAGCGGTAACCGTCCGTATTGCGAGGAAGTTGTAGTGAGAAGTAGTCCTATTTTGAATTGTACGCTGTTCCACTTGTGTTGGTTTTGATAGGAGTCCAATATCTGTGCGATAGCGTAGCAGATCTCCTCTAAGTTAGCGAATTCATTAGACCTTGGTTGGTTTCAACTACAAGGCCCTTCGAAACGGAGACTAGCAAGCTTCCTTTTGCCATATAGGTTGCTCTGTAAGAATGGATGAAAAACGTTGAACTACACATGGAGACTGATCCGCTGCCGTCTCCCTGTCTGGACCCTCCCTGGTTAGAGGTCATTCGCGCTTACGCTAGCCCCGTCACGTTTCCTCAGTTGTCAGACATGGACTGCCTCGTGGAGCATTTTACACCAATGGGTCTTACAATCACCGTCGGTGATTCTAGCTTCAAAATGATGCTAGAATCAACATTTACGAATATGGTCCTGATTTTTGGACAGGTAGTAAGTATGCCGTATTTCAACAGGGAATGTGAGGCAGCTAGCGTGGCGCGATCTCTACGCAGGGAGGGCGCATACGCGTGGGTAGTGATCTGAACTTCTATTTAGTCTGCACTCAATGCTTAGTGTATTATCGCTCCCAGACGGGATTACCATCAGTTCACTTACGGTGATGAGAGGATGGCTCACCAGGATACTATCTCAACGGTAGATCGGAACGGCGCAAGTGTTCTATATGAGCAGAACCGCCTCTCCCTGGGAAGTAACAAACTGCAGGTTTCTCGACCCCAATCCAACTCTGCGCTGAGTTAGGGGCGACAGAAGTCGCGTGTTGGCGCGCTGTTGATTCACGTGCTCCACAGTTGACGGGCGCGCGCGAGATGAGGGCGCGCCCGTCAACTGTGGAGCATCGCGGCTCAGCCAGTGCACAGGTGGCGTAGTAGGGAAGAGCTCGGGCTCGTGAACGAGGGCTGGGGGTTTAGATCCCGCAGACTGCGTTTGTTTTGCACTTTTGCAAAATCCATGTTTATCATATAGGTAATCCACCTAGGGGTATTATAGTGTGTTATAGAGCATGTTTACATATAACATACCACTCATACCGTTAACAAGGGTGGTCCAGGCAGGGTCACCGATTTCGTTGAAACTTTGTCTAGAGGGGTGGTTATTTGGGGTGCTGATCACGAATCTGACATCCGTTTTCACGATTCTGTCTCTACCTGCCGTCACCGGCGGAAACTTTAAGAATGTGATCCTGTGCCTTCCTTTATTTATTTTATTTGGCCGAGTCGTGAAAAACGGATGTCAGATTCGTGATGAGCACCCCAAATAACCCCTAGACAAAGCTTCAGCGAAATCGGTGACCCTGCCTGGACCACCTTGTTAACGGTATGAGTGGTATGTTATACGTAAACATGCTCTATAACGCACTATAATACCCCTAGGTGGATTACCTATAATGGTAAACATGAATATTGCAAAAGTGCAAAACAACCGCAGCATGCGGGATCCAAACCCCCGACCGCTCGTTCACGAGCCCGAGCTCTTCCCTAGTACGCCACCTGTGCACTGCTTTGAGTCGCAATACGAGCCCTCATCCGCGCGCGCCCGTCAGCTGTGGAGCACGTGAATCAACAGGGCGCCAACACGCGACTTCCGTCGCCCCTAACTCTGCGCAGAGTTGTATTGGGGTCGAGATACCTGCAGTTTGTTACTACCAAGAGAGAGGCGGTTCTTTATTCTTTATTATTCTTTATTCTTTATTCAGGACGTAACGATGACTACATCACGTGTTGTTTAGAAAGTAACATAACGGAAAGCAAAACCAGTGCCTAGTAAAAACAGTAGACTCTAATGTCCAGAACAAACATGAAGTTTAAAAAAAAATGCAACCTAAAAGATTAGACAGTGCAACAGGGTCAACTGCAATAGATGTCTGAACTCTACCTTGCAATCTGTCTACGAGAAAGATGAGACCTAAGTTGATTTAACGTCATACTGAGTATGCGGTCCTTCATCAACATCCTGAAGCGTTCAAACACCCGGTGAGAGAAGAAAGTTGACCTGGGTTGGCATCTACTCATCGAGCCAGCTAGCCTTATACCGCCACTTCTCGTATTGGTGTCAGCGAAGTAACAAAAATCACTTGCGTTGACATCAACCCTACCAGTAAGTATTTTGAACATCATAATTATCTCGTTATTTTCTCTCCTGTTTTTTAAGGAACGCAAGCCTAGTTGTTTCGCCATTTCCGCGCTGTTTGGAATTGAAGAATAGCTAAGACCAAAGCATCTCATTAGCAGCTTACGAGTGAAACTGTTTTGCACACTTTCTAGAAAATCAACGTCCTTGTTTTTAGTAGGATTAAAGACTGTGGTGCCACCTTCAATAATTGGACGCACGTAGACCTTGAATGCTCGGGTAAGTACTTAAGGGTCACGTGTTTTTAAAATCTTGAATAAGTTGTATATGCGAAACATGGCTTTATTTACTATCACTTTATAGTGGGTTTTGAAGTCAAGTTTATAGTCAAAATGGTAGCCCAAGTCTCTGACCTCACATACAGTTCTTAGCCTTATGCCATCCACCAAATACATTCTCTCTGAAGAACAGTTACCAACAGTCATCACGTATGTTTTATCAACGGCAAGAGGCAAAGCCCATCGCTTGGACCAACAGCTGATAACATCAATTGCTGACAACATTACTTGCTATAGTCTTATATAGTTTGATGTCATCAGCATACATTTTGCGAGTAACGTTGCAGGTAGAGACCAGCTCGGGTATCTCATACGTGTATATCAAGAACAGAAGAGGTGAGAGGACTCCGCCCTGCGGAACTCCGCTAGGGGCCGGATAGACATGGGAAAAACTCGACCCAACTTTCACTTGGTATGTCCTGTTAGAGAGAAAACTTTCCACCCATGCCACTATCATTGGATAAACACCCACGATCCTGAGTTTCTCTAGCAATTTATTATGAGGCACTCTATCGAACGCCTTAGCGAAATCGAAATATACAATGTGCACGCTTTTCTTGCAGTTTAGAGCCGCAGTCCAGTCGTTTAAAGATGTTAGTAAGGCTGTCTCAACTGATCTGCCATTTCTGAAACCATATTGCTCTTTCGGGATAATATTATGTTCTTCTAGATGGTTTAAAATCCTCTTCTTCATGATTTTCTCAAAAACTCTCGCAAAAATTGAGGTAATGCTCACCGGCCTGTAATTCTCGGGATCATCGAGAAGAGCTTTTTTTGGGTATAGGACTGATAAGAGCATGCTTCCAACGAGCCGGTTCTGCCCATATACAACATTTGCGCCGTTCCGACCTACCGTTGAGATAGTATCCTGGTCAGGCCTGGACGGGTGACAAACTCGATCTAAGGGTTTCGTATGCATAAAATTATTAGATCCCTTACGAATAGCGAAACCGCACCGGCCTGCACAATGAACCTGATTTGTTCTACTTATTTCTTAACGTTGCTGTTTTGATCAGGTTCTTAAGTCTCGGGAAAAACGACGGAGGTGTGCTATCACTAACGCCTCTGTTATACTCCCGCGGGAGCATCCGCGGAAGGGCGGGAATCGCGCCGAGACTCCTCACCTGGCCAATCGCCGCGCCTCGCCACGCCCGCCTCCTCCGTGCACCATTGGTCCGCGGACGTTCCGCGGATGCTCCCGCGGGAGTATAACAGATGCCTAAGATCTGCTCGATGGTCCGCGCCTCACAGAAACATGTGAGTTTGATATGGTATCTAGCTGTCAAGACAATGTACAATGTGGCAAAATGAATTTTGCTCCCCCTTCAGGAAATATCTCCGCTGCTAAAAATGCGAGCTTCAGCGGCGAATGGACAACTCTGATGGCTGCTGAAATGGAAGAGAAGACCACGACAACTTCATCACATTTACATTCTTTGTGGAATGTCTCTTTTATCTCCTCTTCGTCAGCATTTTGTTGATGCTCTATGTTAGAAGCAGTTATTGTTTGTTTGTTGGTGTTGTTCATAGATTGAGAGTTTCTGTCATTTGATTCGCCTTGCAAACGCAACTGTCTTGATTGTACGAGTAATAAAGAGTTAGAGTTAAATCTGTGAATCCACTTGTAGTAAAATTGACATAGAATGCGTGACGCAGACTGGGCAGACTTAGCCTGGGGAAGCATTGCCAATTGGGTCCATTTTTCCTCGCGTCCCACTACCGATTCGCCCATAAAGTGATCTCGTAGCGACGCAATTATTGGATTCACGAGAGGAAATTCAGGGAAAGAAGTGAGATCCCTCGACCCTCAAAAGGAATGTTCAAAACTCCCGCCAATCCAGCGAAGTCCGGTCATCTGTAGGTCTACGCCGCTCCTCAAAACCCCGTTTCGAATTCCCGCCAATCCACCGTTTTTCCGTCATCTGTCCGACAAAATCCGTAAATCTGTCACTTCCTCCGTAGTTTACGCGCAATTGTCGGACAGAGCACCCCTCAAATTGTCTGTGGCGGCGGCAAATCGAGACGTAGAGTGAGTTGCCTTGGGTGCGCACTGCGGAGAACACGCTGCCTCCACGTCAGCCGAGGAAATTCGGCGAATTTAACCGTTTTGCGGAGCGAGCCTGCCATTAATCACTGCTACCGGCAGGATTGGAGAGGAGAGGAACCGACCAGGGAAAGGTTTCAGGCGTAGGTCTGAACGGGGGGAATGGATAGCACTGCAAGAATCTTCCCCCTTCATCTAGTAAAAAAACATGCTTCGCTTTTGCTGAGTCCTTGAACCAAAAGAGGTACAAGCACTCGAAGGCGGGGGTACAGTAGCGCACCGTCGGCACGTGCCCACGTGCATGCGTGCGCGCGATGTTGTATGGGAGGCGGCGAAAGGCCCAGCGGCAAGCGAGCGGCGCCGCAGCAGGGTACGGGACTGCTTCAAAGATGCTAGGCCAGATGTTCGACTCCCGCGCTAGCAGCATTTTTGCATTTTTTCATAACTGCTGCCTCCTTCAAAAATTTGCTTCCTACACATCTCCTACACATTTATTGCACTCTAAATTGTCAAAAGGACCAGATTCGTGATCAACACCACATGATCTCGACAGCCCTAGTCACCCGTACCTGCTGTAACCTACCGTAAACAGCCGAAGTTTCAAATGCGAATGGCAGATTCGTGATCAGCACCCCAAATAACCCCCTAGAAGTCTGGGCAAAATCGGTGATTATTACCTTGACAGCCCTAGTCATCCGTACCTGCTGTGAGGTCACTGTTTCACAATCGCTGAAAAACACAAAACGTTCTATAATTCAGAAACTGGGAAAAGTAAGTGAACAACAGCTTATAATAAACCCTTACCTGACAATTTAGAGTGAAATAAATGTGTAGGAGATGTGTAGGAAGTAAGCTGATTTGAATCACCATCAAGGCACTATTATACTTTCACGACTCCAGAAGTCGAGGAGAGGTTGAAAAAAATTGGCCCAAACCTCCACGAGGGGAGTTATTTTGGGTGCTGATCACGAATCTGACATCCGTTTTTAAAATTTATGCCGATTACGACAGGTTACAGCAGGTACGGGTAACTAGGGCTGTCGAGATCATGGAATGTTAATCACGAATCTGGGGTGTTGATCACGAATCTGACCTTTTTTACGATTTAGGGTGAAATAAATGTGTTGGAGATGTGTAGGAAGCAAACTGGTAAAGGAGGCAGCGGATATGAAAAAATGCAAAAATAGCGCATAGCACGAGAGTCGAGCATCTGGTCTAGTACCTTCTTCCCCACCTTCGAGGGCCCGTAGCGCCTTTGGTTCAAGGACTCAGCAAAAACGAAACATGTTTTCCTACTATATAAGGAATGGAGATTCTCGTAGTACAATCCATTTCCCCTGTTCAGACCTACGCCTGAGACCCTTCCCTGGTGAGTTAAGTTTCAGTCTATTGGTATGTTTTTTTTGTTGGTATTATTCTATTGGTATTATTCTATTTTTGGACTTCAGCGCATCATTTTTTTTGCTCAAGCTTGTCTTTAGAGGATATCTGCGCGTTGATTACGAAAATGACATCCGTCTTTCATATTTTCCGATTCCAATCAATTATCACTCACTAAGACAGTCAGGTCAGGATCACTGATTTCACTCAAACTTCGTACAAAGGGACTATTGAGGATGCTGATTGTGAATATGATATTGATTTTTGAAATATCGGCCGATTTCGATCAATTATCACCCGCACAGTTTTCTGAGGGAAACGGGTAAGGATCACCGATTTCGCTCATACTTCGTAAAAGGGGTTATTGAGGATGCCGATTGCGAATATGATAATAATTTTTTGGATATTGGCCGATTAAGTCAGTGGAGTCATTCAGACGAAGCTGTGGATGAAAATTGTTTGAGCCCGGAGTCCTGAAAGTTGAACGATGTATTTTATTTTTTTATGCGCTCAGTAATGTGGGTCAGCCTTGACCACATCGCAAGGTGGACCTGCCTAGCCCAATATAGGTAAAGCAATTGTGAAACATCCCCAGTTACTTCACTTTCACTTTCAAACAAATTCCAAGATGAAAAAGAGATTTAAATTAGAGAGATCTTCAAAATCAGTCAAATATGTTCAAACAAGCGCTTATAGATTGCTTGGCAAGCATCAAGGATTGCGTTGTCCCATTGCGAGACTGCTGCGCGAACGCGCGCATTAAAAGGAACTAGCGCTGGCGGCGGCAGCCTCCCATAGGCGGCGAGAAAGGACTCCGTCCTCCATTTGCCGCTGGAGGGGCGGCCGCCGTCGCCGCTACCACTGGACCGGTCTGAAAGAGGTTCAACAAGGAAATAGTGTGAAGCGTATGTCGGAACGGGGAAAGCGAGTCACCCGCATCCTTCAAATAGTATTAAAGTATCTGGCTCCAGGACGTAACTCCAACGCGACGTCGCGGCGCTGAAAGTGCGCCCGGTGACGCTCGGTTAGCCCCGGAGCACGAAATCTTGCCAGTGTTAAAGCAGCAATTGAACTATGACAGGTGTGTTGGAGAAAGGTGACGGTCAAGTGTGGAACGAAGGTAGGATTAAGAGAAAAGCTATGGGTTAGTGCGCCTTTGAGCTACCTTTGAATCCTAGCAAAGGTCTCACGTCTCAACAATTCCTGAAAACTTCAAACGATTGATAACGAGGACAATTTTTCAAAGGAAATTTGTGAAAAATTTCAAGAATTTACAAGCACTTGCTTCCGAAACTTCTACTTAATAATCCCGGCCCAGTTCTGGTCTCGGGAAAAAAGGGATCTTCAAGGTCGTGAACTTACGAGTAATAGGCAATACTCGTAAGTTTACGCGCGATGGACATGTATGGAGATATAACAGCTAACTTCGCTAGGATTCTATGCACTCTAGTTTGCTACCGGTTAACAATACACTAGTACAGCGTGGTACGCATAAATTCCCTGCTAATACGCATAGAATTCCCTTCCAGGAGATATCAGACGTGTCTCACCAAACTACTTCCCCCCCCCCTACGCGAAAAACGCGATCGACAGTCGCCGACATACAATTTCGCGCTCTAGCGCGAGTCACCAGCCGTCTCTGTCGGAAGCGTTAAGGCCCCCCCCCCCCTCAGACTTCTGCGGCGAGCGGCGGACGGCGAAATCGATTAGTTACGCCCCTCAACGGATAGATCAGCGGCAACGCCGCAGAAGTCTGGGAGGACCTTTACTCGCCGTTACTGTCGGAAGCAGTCGGACCGCGACAACTCATCCAGCGCGATGCCGAAGAGGGTTCGCGCGGTTTGGGATTTGTCTACCCCCCCCCCCCCCCCAAGTATCTTTCGTTTTTGCCAAGTAGCTAAGCCAAACGAGTGGGGTCGTCAAAATTTACCAGCGGTTTCATGGGAAGAACGTCGGGGTTCGGGTCCACTGCCCTGCAGTTTTTTTTTGCATTTCCACTGTTCGATTGAGATTTGAGGAGGTCCGACTTCTGCACAGTTTTGAGGCGGTTTCTGCACATTTTCTAACAGTATGCTGAGAGAAGCAACTGTATTGTGACTCGTTTATTACTATCCGGTCTTTAAGCGCAATGCAATCAGAAGGATATTCAGAACAATGATACACGAATGATCAGCACTAGATACATAAGCATATATAAGCATGCCTGATATAGCATGATACACGAGCAAAAAGTGCTCGAAACAAAAGGATTGGGCACAATACGGATAATGCATGAAAGCTTCAGCCTTCTGACCCTCGTTTCCCTGCAAGGACCAACGACTTCGGGAATAGCCATCCTGCTCGGATTCTCAAAGAGACTAGGATTGCGACTTCGTGCACACAGCTTTGAAAAAGGCATAAGCAATCTGCCCCTCCATGCGAGAATGACAGAGCAGTCGATACACCAGTGACGCAACCTTCACTGTTATTACAACTGCTTTGACGTCTTCAGCTTCTCGCGTACCTGACTTTTATCTTCAGAATGTTATCTTTTTTGAACTCCAAAAGAAGGGTTGCACAAAAAGACGTGGAAATGAAATTGCTTCATAAGCGGCCTCACGCTAGTTGAAGAACCCCACATCCGCTGGATGGATCTGGCCGATCACAACACAAGGTATAGCCCGAATACGCACCCTTTCCTTGCGACATATCGTTTTGAATCGTTGCATGATTCGTGAAAGGCGTGGCCCAAAAGGCGTGTGTAAAAATGCAGCCATCATGAATATGTGGGACAAAAAGAATCACAGAAAGCGAGCACCGCTCAAATCAAAGACATCAATTCAAAGAAAGCGCACATAATAGTCACAGCACACGGAAAAACGTGCAGAAAACGCCTTAAGACTAAGCAGAAGTCGGACTACTTCAAATCTCAAACGAACAGTAGAAATGCAAAAACGCCGTATGCGCGGGAACCGAACTCTTCGAAATTCCTCCCATGAAGCAACGGCGCTATTCAATGTGCGCCGAACCGCTTGCGGTCGCGCGCATACAGGCAACTCACACCAGCGCCCGTGAGGACATGAGGGCGCCGCCGTGATTTCATTGCAAACTTTGAAGACCCTCTACTCATCCGGATTAACGACTTGGAAAAACGAAGCATAATTTTATACTAAACGAAGGGTGCAGGTTCCTTTTGTATGACTTGATTTTCCCGTTCAAACAGATACTTCAAACCCTTATAATGTAAGAACAAAAAATCATATAGCAGCATTTACAATATACAATGACGGTGCATAGGATGGCCGTACGGATTGCAAGGATTAAAACATTAAAAATGCTGCTATTGGGTGGAGAGCAGTTCCGATGGGGCAGTTGAGGCACACACCTTTCGCACATATTTTTCCTAGGTAATGGAGCAAACAGGATGATCTCAAAGGGACAAAATACGACGCACTTCGATAAATTCTCGACACACGCCTTCCCTGCCTTGTCTCGAATAGATGATAGCTCTCGAAGGATCAACGCTTCGAGAGTCTCCTCGTCGGTGCAACCTGGCTGAGCCTTTAATTGACCAGATTTCAGTTGGGAAATGTACTCGTGACACTTTTGATAACCTGAAAGCACAGCAGATGAAAAGCGCAAGGTGTACAATAGAATGGGAAATTCCACCCAAACCGACCGTCATTCAGCAGCGTCATTTTCTCTCTGAGCAGCTGCGGACTGGGATGTACGTCACCGATTCCAATTGAAAAGCCCCGATTCGAAAGGTACAGAGGCATCATTCGGGCAAGTCGCCACCTATTTTATGACATCTTTGATTTTGTTCTCGATAACACATAACAAATATTCTACACCCACATTGCATCCACAGCTGCATCTTCCCCAAAATCTCGTAGAAGTATATAAAAGATGTTCGTCTTCGAGCTAGACCCTAATAACGACTTGTCTAGCACTCCAGAGATCAGCTGTCCGTTTCGGAAAATTACAAATGAGTCCTTAAATAAAAAGATCGACGACTCATCAAAGCAGGGGTTTAGTTCAGTGCTGTGAGATTCACTAACAAGTGAAAACCCCGAACAAAAGAGATCTGAAAGAGAATTTACCATACAACAAATCGCTGCGGACTCCATTGCCCGCCTTAAGACTTAAGAATGACGCACGTTACTTTCATTAGTACATTCACTTCACGCAAACTGATAACATGTTGAGAAAGTGAAGATGAAAGCCACAACGAGAGAAACACAAACCTTAACACAGAATTCACGGTTACCAGTGTAGCTTTTGTTGGGCGTTGTCAAGTTTAGCTTCTTCGGGTTCTTGAGATCATCGGAAACGATGAGTTCCATTAACTATACATGTGAATATCAATGCGAATTTTAACCGAACTGATTGCAACGACTAACCAACGCACCTGCTTCCCCGTCCACAACTTCACCGGCCTCCAAATAGCTGGAGCAGGTAAATGAATGCGCTTCTGCTTCTTGGAAAAGCTATCAACTATCGAAGCAGCAAGCCGGGAGGCCTAGAAAGGATAGCGGCCAGTATTTTTACGGATAGTGCTTCAATGTGCGAGCCTACCTCACTCAAAGTGAAGAACGTGTCCTTATGAGTTATTAAATACGCGCCTGTGATGAAGTCCTGAAAGTTTCATGAACTGTAGGCGGACATAAGGAATCGCCACATAAAACGGATCTTCTCTAAAGCCTGAACACGGTCATGCATGCATCGTGTTCGAGTGATGTGCAAATTTTTAAGGCACGCCTGTATCATGGTTAACGACATGAGGTAACAACGTAGGGAGACGCGCAACTTATGTTTCATCCATTCACAGGCCGCCTTCGTGGTTAGTGGTGCTTCCACTTCTCTGCTCTCATCAGACCGCAAGTTTTTGTCTTTTTCACATCATACCATAACGTCTCAGAAAATAGTCCGTTCAACTAACAAGGAAGGTCAAAGGATGACTGTGAAGATCCTCAAAGCGGCCTAAATAGGATTGTAGGGGCTTGTCTGGGAAGCACCGTAGTGGTTTCCGAGCTTCCTGTGGAGTTCTAAGTAGGTCAATCATGGCGGAAAACTGTAACGCCTCGGTGCAGGCTGATAGCGCAAAACGGATTCTTGGAATACCCTCGCCGTACTCAGAAATACCCCTGCAAAAAGGTTGGAGCTTCAATCATTGCTAGAACGCAAGATTTGATAAATTCCTGATAGAAGCAAAACACCGCATTCACGGGAAGCATCCACCTGTTGCGCAATAGCGACCGCATGGCCGAGTGGATAGTACGGCGGGTTTGCAGGTGAGTGATCGCGGGATCGATTCCGTGGTGGAGTTTATGTGGCGACGTCTACTTTTTACCAATGAAGAGTGCATTTTAGCCTGCACAGTGTTCAGCGTTCGTTTGGCAACTTCGTTTATAACCTCTTGCAGAACGTCAATCAAACTAGCCTTTGTACATTAGAGACACGCCACTGGCCATTAAACCGTGCTTGTATTATTGGAGAAGCTCTCCTTAGATGCTATCCATGCATGATCCCTTTGTAATGTTCTCTACTAGTTTTGAAAGTGCCTCGTAGAAACCTCATTGAAAGCATGATCGACAGCTAATACTTTGATCCATCAGCAAAACGTGCTTAATCGCCTTTCGGATTTCTATGGAGAGCACTTTCCTTGTGACTTTTACTAATGTGAGCAAAACTGGAACGTTTTATCCATCTTACGCTATTGGTCGCATTGCTGCTTCTTTTTGTACCGACCACTCTTCCCTACTATAGGGGAGGGGTTCTGTTACAAATATGAACATAGATACTCTCACGACTGCAGAGTCGAAAAGATTTTTAGCCATGGCTCGCCTAGGGGGTAGTGGATATTTGGGATCCAGCTACTCACGAAACTGGAATCCGTTTTTCGTGTTAAGGTAGATTAAAGCAGGCTACGACGTAGGCAGGGTAAGGGTAAGTGAAAGGGTGGAGACAGAGTGAGGGGATCTGCGCTGAACTAATGAGTGGGATCTGCACTGAATTTATCCACGTTTGCAGCCACATCTTACCTCAAGTCACCCCCCCCCCCCCCCGTTTTGAACTACGCCGACGCAGGAGTATGTATTTTTTTTCGTCCTCCGCGCAAATTTAGTGGCAGATGAAGTGCGCATATTTATTTCAAGCGCTGTCACAGTGCTTTTTCTGCCACTACGTGACCAGGTCCCTCCAGTTGTCACCAGCGACCAAAAGTTAGCAAGAGCTAGGGCGGATGACCGCTGAAACTTTCGTACGAATCCCAGTGGGATAAAAAAAAAACCGCGTCCATGCTTCTGAACCTAGGACAGCCCAGGAATGAAAGTTGGTGAGACCTACGCTGGGTTCGGCTACGTTTTCAGCAACGTCCTGCTCCAGGTCCCACCAATTTTCAGCAGTGTTTGACCAATGTCCTTGCTATGTATAGAGAAGGATAGTAATTTTGGCCGAAGTCACCTTTTCCGAAAATCGTTATACCGCAGCTTAAAGCAGGACAACTAGGCAGAACTGTCAAACATTCGAAACGGCTTGATGAACCTAAGGCCTCGGGCATATTCCCCGTCGCCGCGGGTTGACGGGCAACTCGGCCCCGCTCGTCCCCGCTACTGCTGAGTCACGTCGATTTGCAGCGTGTCTGCCACCTCTCGCTGCCTCTCCGCTATTTCGCGCGCCTCTACCGTCTCACGTGGGAACATGCTCTTTCTTGAGCGCTTCGCACAACCGGCGTCTCATCATAGCGTGACATATTTCCACACCAATCGTACTGTTGGTGATATCACTGAAGAAATAAACCGATTCAACCACAACGGTCACTGAGTTTCTGCAGGATGTTTGGAGACATGTTTGAGACTTGTCTTTTGTTTGAGATAAATACTTTAGGACACCCTCTGTCAAAGCGTTTGAAGTACAAATGGCAACATACAAATGAAAACAACTGCATCGTGTGAAGCATGAAATTTCATTTGTGAGCAAGCAATGCATAGGGCGCTTCAGAGGAGAACGAGGGGACGGGGACACATGAGAGCTAACTAGTGGGCAAGGTTGCTGGCTAAGGTATCAAGGTGATCCTTAAACTCTCTTGTGGTAGGTGGACGACCATCCGCCTGGAGTAACTGTCTGAAGCGCCTCGTCTCATCGTGTATATCATTTTGCCTGCAGGCTTCGCGACTTCGCATATATCTTGTCGCCATTTCTCCATTTGCTATCTGCGATCTGATCATAGTTAACTGTGAGGCCAAAAACTGGCAGGGGTGCGAGTAGGAAACCCCCTTCGAAGTTTACTGTGAAACCGTTCAACGAAGTTGGCAGGTTATCGAACAGTTAGCTGTTCCACCATTGCCATCCGCTCTGGGGCTGTGAAAGTATCGTCTGAAACCATAAATATCGTTCTCTAAACAATATTTGTTCTCATGTGTCTCCTTACCGAAGCGTGGCTGTGCCATATCAGCTACTAAGCCTTGGATAACGCTGGTTGGAGTTCCCGTATAGGGTTGTGCCCTAAATTCGTTGCACCTCTCGATCACCCTACGGCGCATAATAGAACGAGGGGCGCTTCTTGGCTCACAGAAGTGGGGGCGTACCGGATTTGCAGGATCCGTTATGAAGTGTCCGCTTCTGACTTTGCAGGAAGGCACAGGCTGATTGTACACCTCGCGCTCTCGATCCTTAAGCGATTGGTATCCACAGCACATAAAGGTGCTGGTCTCTCCGTCTGAGAGTGTCTTCCTATACGCCCACTAATACACAGCTGACGATCTCGAGGTAGGATATATATCGCTATATCTCTACCCCTTTGCTGTGAGGGAGCAAGCATCACTCGAACCGATTCGAACGACGCCATTTCGTAACAATGGCACTTCCAAATCCCGCCACATCTTCCATTTTGATCTCATGTGAAGTCTCTCCATCGTGGGAAAGTAATCGCATGAATTGCACGGCTGCGGGACATTATGTACGAATGGTCGCCGCGGACGCGGCAAGTCGCGCGGCGAGCGCGGCAGAAGACGTCGCAATTGGGTGACTTCAGCGGCCAGTGGTATCTAGACCTGCATCGAAACTTGCACATCAAGTGTTAGAAAGTGTTTACAAACTCAGTTTCACTGCGATCGTGTGTCATATTTTCAGCTTTTCCTGAAGAAGCATCATATAAAATTGAGCATTAGAACGTTGCTTAGTTTTATAATTCGAACTCAATTCCTGAACCAGAGCCTGTTTTCCCGCAACCCCTGCAACACCCGAAAGGGATATCAAGAACTCAAACCTAGCGTCTGCAGCAAGTCATGAGGCACAGCTCCCACGACCGCTGCGGAGCTCATCGCGCACGCGACAGTCGTCGTCGCGGGCGCGGCGACCATTCGTACATAAAGACCGCCCCTCGAATTGCACTGCGGCTAGAGATGTAGGGTCGGCGGAGGCGCCGGCACTCTACCGTCTGGGATCTGCCCCGCCGCGATGACTCAACATGCTCGGGGCCGAGCTGCCCCGTAATCGTCGCCGCGATGGAATTGCGACGGATCACGTTTAAAAATACCCCCCGTGCAATCGATTAGGTCAGGTGTTCGCGGTGGAGCGCGAAAACTGTGCGCTGGGTCTCTCGCACGCTCTTATACGCCCGCGACTGAACGACATCCGAGCGGCTCAGGGCGCAGTGGGTGGTGGGGTTGCTTCATGCGAGTGAGGGGGGGGGGAGGTTCGGTTCTCCTGCGTTGTGGCATTTTCGCATTTCAACTGACTGTTTGAGATTTGAGGGTTTTTGACGTCTACACAATTTCCTGACGTTTTCTTCACATTTTCCAGCTGTATCCGCTTCTACGCTCGAAGAGCGCAGAATCCAGCCGCGGACTCCCTCTGGGCGACGGAAGCAGTTTCCATACGAGCAGCTTGGATGGCACACACCCTGGAGTCCCTTCCCTAGCCCCAGGCACATTATCGAGATCGGCGGTACGTCTCCAGAACCCCAATGTTCAGCAACGTTTAAAAACGTTGCCCAGCAGCGAACGATCCAAACGCGCCGGGTGCCTTGTCCCGCGCCGGCTACACTGTGCGGTGCGCAAGCGCGCTCCACCGCGAACAACCCTTCGCGCATGCCGACCGCCACTGTTGCGGCGGAATGGCCATGAACTGAGCGCCGCGATGGAATCGCGGCGATAGAAGTATGCCCCCGGCCTAATAGCTGCGATCAGTTGGACACTACCGACGACGGAGCAGGACCGCGCGCAAATTTTGTCTCTTGTCGGCCTTTGCACAGAATCATCCGCTAGCTGCTACACTGGATTGTGAGTGATACTCATCTACGCGTACAACCAAATCGAGGCTACTACAGTGTCAATGGATCTGGCAGTTTCGAAAACTATAATCATTTACAAGGGATTTCAAAATGTCTTCAAACGTGTTTCGTAAACATGGGAGCACATAAAACCTATCTAAGTTCTGCAGTAATTTTCCATAATTAAGAGGCAGCCTTTTTATAGCTACGAACTCTTCAATAGGTACATGCAAATTAGATACGAAGAACTCATTCTCATAAGGGGACGCTTCAAGAAGAATGGCAACGGAAACCAACAAATATGGGGGAATTCTCATGAACTAATCTTCGTAGCGAGAAAAAAAGGCTCTCTTATAAAACACTCGATGCTAAAAACACCGGTAGTCACTGGATCCTATTGGTTGCAGAGTATCAATATTCTAGAGATGTAAATGACTGCTATGAATGCGTCACTCGTCATGCGAGTTGGTTTCGGAATGTTTTGATGAAGCTAAATGATACGCATATCTCGAGAAAACTTTCGAAGCCAGGCTAGCACTAGAGGGAGAACCCTTGCATCAATGAGCGTCCGGTAGATTGGAATCGACCATGGTCACACATTATGATTTCAAGAACAGAGATCGCTTATTGTTTTAATCGTTTGAATTGTGTGGTGGATAGGAGCGCTAGATGCCCTGTAAATGACGACGAGTTTTAAAGAAGTCTATGGCAACATGAAATCACGAGAAGGTAATTCGAAACCACCAGCCAATCGTTCACTCCATATGTTCTCAAAAGCAACTGGAACCCTAATAAGGATACGTACGCCACCGTGGGAAGTCAGGTGAAGAGAAAACAAAGATCAATCAGCAGCAGATGGACTAAACTGACACCAAATACATCGCATCGGACACCGAACATCTCCCACCAGACCTATCTTTCTCGGTGACTTTGTTCGCGCTGTGATTTAATCAGAGCCCACCACAGGGTTCCTAAGCTGCAAGATGAATCAAAGAACCTACAGATGTGAACTGACTGGAAGTCTGTAGTAAAAGCGATTACAGAGACAAGTAGGGAACGGGGAACAATCGTATAGCATGGCATCTGCGGTACGTATTTATGCGTTTTTCGGTTAACATATCACCCAGACCGAGTAACAGGTTAAGAGAAGAAAACTCTTGATGCAGACAGCTGGAGCAGAAACTCCACACACAAATATATAGTCAACAAAACACCAGAGAGAAGATAAGAGTGATGCTAAACAGCATTGTTCAAAACTAAAGAAAAATTTTCGTTCTCCACGATACCTGACAACCGAAAATATAAATTTCATTCTACATACCTCACCCAGCTTTCACAAATAGCGAAGAAAGCATTGCATCACCTATAGATTAGTTGAACTCTAGCTAAAACTCTGAAGGCACCGCAATGTCGACCGTCGCCATATCGATAATTTTAAGTATAACCGTGGAAAAACGCTTCCAATTTTTCATAGCTTCAAAGGTGGTGCGCCAACCTGGATAGCGGCAATCAGTGGCTCGCCCGACCTAGGAGTGATCAGGTTGCTCTTCACTCCCATGAGGAGACTAGCCTCCGCTCTAGCTTCATAGGTCTGTGGGACATGGAGGTTCATCTCATCACCATCGAAATCGGCATTATAAGGGGTACATACGCATTCGTTGAACCTTAAACATATTCAGCAGAACGATCAACCAGAGTTTTGGAACTAAGTTATCGGCCAAAAAAAGGTATACCTGAACGTTCTGCCGGGTACGATTCGGGCTCGATGGCTCATTATGGAGACCTTGTGTAGAGATGGCTGCCGATTGAACAGCACGATATCACCATTGTCCAAATGGCGCTCGACGATGTCGCCTACCTTTAAGCTTGTCGCACATGACTCACGGTTGCCGTACCTGAATTGAACCAGCGGTACAATACTTCGAACAACTACTACTAATAAACATCAAAACATTGATGAGCAGTGTAGTTACTGCACAAACAAGCTCAACCTCAATAGCATCAAGACTCAAATCTAAAGATAAGAATCTCCTCTCATTTGATATGTGAGGCATCGAATCACGAGGTTGCTTAAAATAGTGGGTGTAATGGATGGAAAAGGTTATTACAACGGCATTACAAGTTATTACAAGGCAACTCTGATGTACGGAGAGAACAGATCGAGCTCTGATGGCCAGGATAAGGGAGCACGGGTGGAAAAAAGATTAGGGTGACCATTTATTTTAGCTGTCTCACGGTCAACAATCGTAATCATCCGGATAGAGGATGCCTACCTATGTCAAAATGCAGACGGCACTGCAGCTCCTACTGCATGCTGCACATAACACTTTTTGAGGAAACAGCAGTTTAGTCGACAATTTTCCGCATCCTAACAATACGGTTTTTTAACGTTTCGTAATGTAGAAAATTACAACTGGTGGACATCTTTCTGAACAACACTTAGCCCAAATAGTACACTACTTGTTCAATATTCAAAGGCAGAGGAAAGTGAAAGAACTGCACCATCGTAATCAACGACCAACAGCAGAAGTCGGATGAAATATTCCATATTCAAGAACAGCTAGCAGAACTAGGGTAAGGGTTTCTGTTTGCGTACAGCAACATGGATGTAAACGAGATTACAACAGGAGCTATAAAAAAAGACGTATTCTCCTATACCTGTATCAAATAGACAGCAATTACACTATCAATTAAATAAAAATCGTCACGATCTAGTCGACAGCGTGGCGCGATCTCTTCTCTTAATGCACTGATTGACTGTTGCCCTTGTGCGCTTTAAACCAACATAACTCAGTTTTCCCTTGAAAACAATTTTTTAAATTTCAAACGGTGTCTTCACTTATTGGGGCAGGTGAATTGAAAAATTTCAAAGGAAGTTATACTAAATTTTCCCTGAACCAAAATTATTCCATCAGTCCTGGAGAGTCACTAATTAAATCTGGAGGATGTTCATTTTGATTCAGAAGATGTCCAGTTGGATTTCAACAGCGTCAACCTTGCTTAGAAGAGTACAATTTGATTTGAAAAGTGTACAAGTTGAAAAGTGTCCAAGTTGATGTGAAAATGGTATAAATAGACGTCCAGATTGGAACTGTCTAACCTATACAGGGGAAGGAAAAGGGTGAGAATCAGGTGATGGAGCATAAAGGTGAAAGTCTCATACATATCGTTAACGTTCCCCGCACAGCCAAAAAAAAAAAAGTCAAGCCACTCAGTGCCATCTAAGTACTTGCTAATGTGGCTGTAATTAGCAGCTTTGAAATGCCGTGTTAGGATAGACCGTGAAGTTTGACAGCTATGTTTAAAGAACAAAGAACTATGAAGATTTGACTCCAGTGGGGGAATTCAGCCTTATACTATAAACCGTCGCATAACTATTACAGAAAACAAAATCTAACGCCTGTTTACCTCTACTACCAAGATTCACCATCTGCATGTAATTATCTGGAGCCAATATACCACAGAACATACTAAAACCAGAATGGAACAGGATCTCCCTGATTGCTCCATTGGTATCAGGGATGTGCGGAATTTCCATTTCCGTGTTCCGAATTCCGTGTTGCGCCTGTTTTTGGTTCGGAAGAAGGAAACGGAAATTGGCGTTGTTCAACACTAGTTTTCTGTTGCACACAATCAGCTCACCACGTAAAAAGAGTTGTCCTTCATATAATTGTGAGAGAAATACTGTTTGACAACCACAGTATTAATATTCTTTAAATTGATTAGACTACCAAAAGAAAGTACTCAAAAATGGCAACGTCTGAGTGCAGGGCAAAATTAATGTGCCAGCAAAGGCTATGTATGCACTGTGTGCTAAGAAAATACACTCAATATTTGAATGATCATAAAATTCTTGATCCATTAGTTACAAATAGCTACAAAAACTTTGTAAGCATATAGCGCAGTATCATGAAGCAAAGGGTTCGGTGAAGGTTTTGCCATGCGCTTTTCTGCCCAAGATTACATCAATGCTCCTGATCGAAGGTGTACATTTCAACTTTCAATTTCATTAGGGTGATATTCATCCGTATAGAGTTATGCATCACATTTTTAGTGCAGCATCACGAATATCTACCGCGAGCTATTATTTTGATTGGCTAGGGTGAATTATTGAATTCTGAAGCAAATCTATTACTTCGAGAACCATCTAGGAACAGTCCAGCTTTCATATCAGGGAGCTTCTAGGCTGGCACAGACTACGGAAGCGTGGACATACCATGACTGATAAGTCATCCAATTATCATCTTAGATCCCAGAATGAATTCTGAGTACCATTAGAGTTTTGGTGATTAGAATATAACTGCTAATCCTGAGTATGCAGATATCTGTGCAGTTATCACATCGTCCATGATGCCACAGGCTTCTAAAAATGTTGAAAGGAATGTCTTTCTCGGTAGAAAAATGATCAAGGTGACTGCTCCAGTTTTAGACTTCACCCGAGTGAGTTTTTAAAAGCTGGTCTGTAAGCAGCCTAAAATGGTTAAGTCGTTTAAGTCCTCTCAAAGTTCAAAAGATTACAGCAACAAAAAGTCAGCGAAGACCCGTCGCAGAAACAGGTATGGAAACAGCGGAGAGACTGCATGCTGAAATGGTGAGAAATAATAAGACAGGACCATGAATTTGTTTTCGTTTATTGCTCTAGCCAAGCTAAAAGGTTATCATAACAATATTATGAATCCATGCCTTGCTGTGTTATGTTATGTTATTATGATGACGATGAGCATTAATCTGTGGAAGATACTGCTGCTCGCAAAGAACTGAGCGAGAAAAAGTGCAGTAGAAGCTGCCTCTCACGTAATTTTAGATGGACATTCGAAAAATGGTGAATATGTGTCATTTCCGTTTCCGCGTTTCGTATTCCGGTTTCCGGCCATTTTTGAGCGTTTCCGTTTCGTCTTTCGTCTTCCGCTTTTTCCAGAAAACATTCCACACATTCCTGATTGGTATACTTGAAGTCTCCTAATAAAAACCGCGATGAGGAGAAGCCGTGAGGTCTCCTAAACGATGTCTGACTGCGATCAAAACTCTAGAGTCAGGAGGAACTCGAACCCCGACCCTCTGTCACAGGGCAGAATGGTGCCCCATTACCAACCGCGCTGTTTGAACTAAAGGTCATTATTAACAGCTTATAACCCCAGTAACAGTCACTTGATGCTTAAACAAAAACAGAATAATTTTTAATTAGTACAGTGTTGGTCTACTCTGTATATATCTAGACTTTTAACGGAGAAGATCAATGTCCTGGCATTACAAACGCGTTTCTATTATCAGTGAAAACCAGCTGCTGTTTTTGGGAAGCTGTTCTTATGAAAGGCATTTATTCAAAATAAATTCGCTCTCTTTTATTACATTCATAACTAAACTGCGATATTAAACAGTTGACTTTCGAGAGCCATTCATTAAAAGGACACCATCATAACATCCAATGCAGTCCGATACACTGTAGCTGTAGAATAATAGAGGATATCGAACAAAGCCAAGTGCAAAGCAAATCTTCTTGGGGTACGCTAGTCATGTTACCTTTAATAAAAAGAAGTATCGTGGAACCAGCTGGGATGTATGCATAACCTACATTCTGAATTTCGGATGAACAATTCGGTGTGTAATTTGCCTTATCACTAGGCACAGACGGTCAACGAAGGTATGGAAGGCTTGGTTGCCCTGAGCAGAAGACGAACACATCATTAGATTGACCGAAATTTTATAGACAGAATGCAATGGTAAGACTCAGCACCACATACCTCTACCAGCTGAAGTCTTCAGCAAGCAGGCCTCGAGTATTACTGTTTCATGTCCCCGATGTGTAGTTTCTCCATGGTATATGAAACGTACGACTTCAAAGTCGAACCGCTGTCCTCATGTATAACGCCAGACTACACACAGCGAAGAAGACGCAGGAAAGTTGGAAGCACTCGGGATTAAACTTGAGCCACATCCTTACTCGCTTGATCTTGCACCCAGTGACTATGTTTTCCGCTAACTTCAGTCTTGGCCAAATGCTCTGTCCATAATTTCTTGCTTTCCAAGTCTTCGTAGTTTTTCGCTCATACAACTCAGTTTTTACCGAAAGATGAAAGTATGTGGTAGAACATAATGGCGAGTATTTTGTTGAAAGATATAGGCTGATAATAAAGTTGTTCACGAAACATCTCGCTCTGACTTTTGTGTAGAAAAAATCGGACCACCTAAGTCAACTGTGTCCAACTGAGAAAATGGAAATACTCTGCCTATATACCCTGAATTTAAATGCTTTTTACTGCGGCTCATCATCAGTTCTTTGGCTGTAGAGAATTTTCCCTAAAACCTTTAAAGACGATGTCCAAAGCTAAAGACTTAGTTTGCTGTTCGTTATCCAGCCCAGAAATGATCAGATAACGAACAACAAAACATAGGCACCAGCTATGCTCGAATGACCAATTCGAAGAGCCATTCGAATGATTTTTATTCGAATTTGAATTTTTCTTATTTGAATATTCCAATTCGAGTAGTCGAAAAATAACGTTCATCAAAAGCGTTCGAATTAGAATATTCAAAAAAATCGTTTTTTAATGTAATCGAATTCGTAAATCTAAATATAATAAATATTCGATTTAGTGGAAGCACAACTATAGAGTAGACCTCAGGAGCTCTGACACGTTGAGACATGCTTAGGTAATAATAGCGAGATGTGGGCAAACCATGAGAAAATCGAGGACCTAACCGTCTGAGAGAAAAAAAAAACATACTTTAGTAGGCGTTTCGTCGCTGTAACCCTATCCACCACGTAGTTGGCTCCAGGATGTTTATCGGCTCCTGTCATGATCAAACTTTTCATGCGTTCGATGTTGAAGCTGTTGACCACTTCAGGAAACGTTAATGTCATCGCAATGAACACTGGCACACCGACTTCATCAATGCGCAGATTCGGATCCGGAGAGATTACCTTAAAATACAAATGATTGCAAGGCAATACTCCACAATCTTTCCGCTATGAACATACCGTTCTTCCGGAAAAGTCGACTCGTTTCCCAGACAGATTTCCTCTGAATCTCCCCTGCTTGCCCTTTAGCCTTTGTGTGAAACCGCGAAGAGGCTTAATGCAACTTCTTACGAACCGACGTGTATAAGAACCCAAGAAAATCGAAATTGAAATTCACCTTTTTTGGTTGCAATTCGGGCGGCAAACCAGAGAGTTCACTGTTGAAATACAGCGCAACTTGGATCTGTGAACAGAATCCATGTATGCGAGTTATTGAGAAAACGTAGTTCGAGGCAACGATAGTACCTGAAGATGATCCCAAGTTTCCGCGACCGTCTTCATCGGCGCACCGTCCTTCTTATGCTTCTGCAGTACGTCGTTGATAAGAATAATTTCGGAGAGCTTCATAGTTAAGTCATCTTCAGTAGTACCGGATTTCACTTCTGAATGCAGAAATTACACTGCCAATATAATTTATCTGTTCAAACGCGTTTGCTCTTATCAAACCTGATATGACAGAAGGTCGAACACAAACTGGAGGAACAGGCAACCTCGTCAGCAGGAGATCGTTTGGATGCTTTGTCTCACCACATTTGACCATTAAGATGGGAATATCCTAAACCAAGAAAATGACGTACTCAAGAGATAAGGAATAGTTCTAGCAAGTCACATACCTCCTGCGCAACATTGTTGAACAACTTCTGGACTCGTAATGGATTTAAAAGAGTGAACTTGGACTTCAGAATTGTTGAAGAGAGATCCACATTTGCCTCTGCAGCTGTTGTAAAATCGCGCATCTAAAAACGAAAATGTTCCATGCAATGAGAAAAAGATAATCGTGAAGTGCTGACAGTTGAAAGCGGCGTTTCTTTACATGTGAAAAGCAAGCTGAAAATTAAGCCAACGCACTTCAATCAGAATTTCTAAGAATGCAGAATCTACTATGAGCGGGAAAATACATTTTCACTTTTAAATGTAAAAACCGGACGTTGCGAAAGAGACCGTCTAAGGCTGAACGTACTTGATCCTCACTGACGCCATGCGCGTAGACAATCTTGAGCACTGTGCCCATAGCTTTCTTCACCAGTCCTGAAATCGAAATCGAGAAGTTTATGAAAACGAGGGTTTAAAGAAACTGCGTGTGAAACTAGAACGATCTAATAACACCTACCATTTCGGCGACCACACCTCGGACAAGGATTCGTTTTCTTACATATAGTCACTATGCTCTTATGGAGGGCTTTACGTCGCAAGTAATCCAAATTCGGGTTCGAAATCTGTCTGAGATAGTTGGCTCGCTGCTCCTCGTGCAGCAGCAGCCCGGAACAACTCTAAACAAGTCCTGAAGTATCGGAGAAGTTATGCAATGAACACATTCGTTGTCTGGATAGATTCAACAGAGAGCCGAGGGTGGTCAGATTGCAGCTGGGAGCCATTGTAAAGATCCCTCACTAACTTCTGTACGCCTCCATACAAACTACTGAAACTAGATATGTTTGTAGCTGAATCTATCGGCCGCACGTTTTGCACCTACGACGATGACTGAAAAGGAGGAGTTGAAAAGTATTCTGGTAGACAGCAGTATCTAAATTCTTGAACCACTTTCAGGCGTTTAAAAACGACGATTAAGAGGACACTTTAGGCAACCCAGTAAGACTAGCCCGGCTATTCCTGGTTCGGCACGGAAGGACTTAAGCACTAGGCAAAACGTCGAGATTTTACGAAGAGAGCTCGCAGAACATAATACCAGGTGGATCTCAATATCCACTCCTTCAGAATTCAAAAGGCACCTCGACAGGGTTAAAAAGAGATTGAACGATTTTTGAACCCTTGAGATCCCAAAAGGTATTGAACTGATCGAAAAGAAAAACACATGACACTTACTTTACAGATGCACTGGAGAAGCTGTATAGTTAATTTGAAAAATCCCACATGAAACACAGGAAATTCGAGATCGATGTAACCGAAGTGTCCGACACAGTCGGTTAAATTCCTCGCACAGGTTTTGCATTGTACCGTCTTCGATACGGTTCCCTTAAATAACAGAGTAGGAAAAATACGATATAACTGCACAAGGAACAAGGTCTTAGTAAATGCATCAAGGCACACGGTGGCAGAATAACCACCGATATTGATTGGATACCGAGTGGATCAATATCGGCATCTTCTTCTTTACTGCTCGCCGCGCGGCTTAATAGGAATAACATAATCCAACTCAAAAAGGGAATAGACAAGAACACCACTCCTTTGACAAAAAAGCTACCAAATGGCAAGGAATTGAACGACACAAATTGAAACCAAACCCTAAGGCCCCTGTTATACTCCCGCGGGAGCATCCGCGGGACGTCCGCGGATGGAAGGTGCACCGCGGACGATCGTCGTCGTCCCGGGGCGGCTAGCGTCGCATTGGAGCGCGTTTCCCGCGCCGAACTCCGCGGGACGACAGCCTTCCGCGGTGCAGTGCACCGCGGACGGCTGCCCTCCCGCGGGCGGCAAGTATAACACCCCTCTCGTCGTCTGTCGGCGGCCATCCGCGGACGGCGGGCGTGGCGGGCCGCGACGAGTGGCCCGGCGCGGGGTCCCGACGCGATTTCCGCCCGTCCGCGGAAGCTCCCGCGGGAGTATAACAGGGGCCTAAGAAGAAAAACCATGTTGGGAATTGCTATTTTATCAAACCAAAAACTATGAGAACCATCTTAGCCAACCACAAGACGTTCTTACTAGGATACCACGTTTTCAAAACGGTTACTGTAACTACAATCGTCGCGGACCATCACGTCTCTGGTTCAGCGCCTGCGCTATGCCAACTGCACAGTAATCCTACTATATATATATATATATATATATATATATATATATATACATATATATATATATATATACACCAGACGTTCATCGGCCTAGCGGGCGCCAAACGTCTGGTTGGGGCTTCGCCCCCCAAACTCCGAGAATAGGACAACTCCATCCCATCTGGTTGGGGGCTCGCCGCCAAACGCCAAACCCGGAGAATGGTCACTCTCTCTACCCCACCCCCCCCCCCTCCCGAAATACTTCCTTTACTATGTGCTGGCAAAGAAACGGAGTAACGGTCAAGCACGCACATGTGACACTAAGTACCGATTCACGTGTCACTACGTTGCCACGGCGTCTATGACACTCCTTCTGCACTCTGACACACGTGTCACGACGTCTGTAAACCGTCTTCAGAAACCCGGCGCACACTGGATGATATTGAGGATGAATAATGGTCCCCGCAATAAACGCTCCCCCTCTGATGGTCTCCCTTTGTTGGCCCTCTTCTATTGGTCGCCCTTACTCGGAATCCCTACGCAAGTTGGACGACGTCTTCGGCGCGTCTTCTGAATCCCTACGTACGTTGAATGACGTCTTCAGCACGTCTTCTGAATCCCTGCGCACGTTAGACGACGTCTTCAGCACGTCTTCTGAACTCTTCTGAATCCTACGCACGTTGGACGACGTATAGCGCAGGTCATCTGAATCTTGGCTCACGACGTCTAGAGCAGGTCTTCTGAATCCCTACGCATGTTGGACGACGTTTTCGGCACGTCTTCTGAATACCTACGCATTATACGACGTCTAGCGCAGGTCATCTGAATCTTGGCCCACGACTCTTCAGCATGTCTTCTGATTCCCTATGCAAGTTGAACGACGTCTTCAGCACGTCTTCTGCACGTCGACAACTGTGCATGGCGAGCCGTAGACGTGCTGAACACGGCGGCAACCGTGCATGGCGAGCCGTAGACGTGCCGAACACGTCGGTAACCGTGCATGGCGAGCCGTAGACGTGCCGAACACGTCGGCAACCGTGCATGGCGAGCCGTAGACGTGCCGAACACGTCGGCAACCTTGCATGGCGTGCCGTAGACGTGCCGAACACGCCGGCAACCATGCATAGGCATTTGGGTGACCATGACGGAAGGCCTTCACAGCAGGGGCAATCGATATCGATCGATATTATCGATTTCTTGTGGATGTCGTTCAAGCGGCATGAAACTTCAGCCCCGGGGTAATCAAGGTTGCTGAACACGAATCTGGAGTCGAACAATCGATACCGATCGACATTGTCGATTTTTTGAGGATGGCGTTCAAGCGGCAAGAAACTTCAGCCCTGGGGGTAATCAAGGTCGCTGAACACGAATCTGAAGTCGACCAATCGATATCGATCGATATTATCAAACAACTTTTTGGTGCTCCTTAATGGGTGCCTAATATTTGCAATGAGCTTACGATGGGTTTGTGGTGTGCTGACGTACTTAGTGTATTAGTGTTTGTATGTGCTTTGCGTTTGTAATTTTTTGTTTTCGTTTGATTTTCTGGCCAAACTGCGTCAATTCTTACACTTGCGATTGATTCTTTCAATAGTAATGTTTGGATGCACCTTCGGTGTATTGAATAAATAAATGAATAAATTATCGAGTTTTTTTTGTGGATGTTGTTCAAGCGGCACGAAACTTCAGCTCCGGGGGTAACCAAGGTCGCTGGACACGAACCTAAAGTTCGGTTTTGAACTGTCGACCGCCATCAATCGATATTGGGCAAATAAGCATTTTTGTGGATGTCGTCCATTTTTTTCGTTTTTTTTCTCTAACCTGCCCCAATCGACGTAGTTCTTCCTGAGGAAACCATGACATAGGTGGCAGCTACAATTGATGATGAGAAGTTATTGCAACGGCGAAGCCTTCAAGAAGCCGTCGGTGCGGCCGAGAGGCCGCATTGACGGCCGGTCCTACTATATATAAAAGAGTAAGCGGTTGTGTCTGTCCTTCCGTCTGTCCGTCCGTCCTCCCGTCGGTCCATCTGGCCTTTAAAACGCTGCTGCTTCCACCACAGTGGCAGCGTGGATCCCCAGGCTGCGGGACATTATGAACGAATGGTCGCCGCGGACGCGGCGAATAGCGCGGCAAATATCACCGCAATAGGGCGACTTCAACGGCCAGCAATCCGTGGCCCAACCCATGGTCGAGGATCTCAGAACAACTTTCCTTTCCGGAAAACTCGTCACTGTCATCTCGTCATCACCGCATTTGAGTGAAAACCGGCCCGAAGACCACTAAACCTCGCATTTCCCCTCAACAACAGTGCATTCAGGTTAAGATGTGGGATATTGTTTGCCAAGCGATGTGCGACAATCATTTGCAAGAAAGCAGAGCGTGGAGGATAGCAAAATGGGCGAAAAAGAGAGGGAACCGAAGTAGGGAACACCGGAACGGAGATTTTTTAAATGAAAACGTTAAGCAAGACTACAGAAGTATTATTGTTATGGAAATTCACTTAAAGTTGGTGAGCCTAAGAAAAGCTGCCAGTTTAGAGGGAGATAGAGGATGGGCTCCTATTTGGATCCATCAGAACCTGCACGCGATGTGTTGGGAAGTGTTCACAAAATCGTTTTCACTGCGAAGAAGGCCACACTTCAGTGTGCCACCTTTTCAGCTTTTCATGAAAAAGCACCATCTAAAAATAGGTTGAACATAAGAATGTTGTTTCGTTCTGCAACTCGAACTCAATTTCTGAACCAGACCTGTTTTCCCGCAGCTCCTGCAACAGCGGAAGGAAATATCAACAACTCTAACCTGGCGTCTGTAGCAAGTCGTGAGCGACAATTCGCACGACCGCGGCGGAGCTCATCGCGCACGCGACAGTCGGCGTCGTGGGCGCGGTGACCATTCGTACAGGTACTTGTGAAGCAAAGGGCCCGTGGTGCCGTGGGGTTGCCGGAAAACATGTAAACACGGCAAACCCACGGCACCATGGGGCCGGTACTTATGAAGCACCCGTCCTCGGGTGCCGTGGGTTGCCGCGTTAACATGTTTCCCGGCAGCCCACGGCACCACGGGCCCTCTGCTTCATAAGTACCTTCGTACATAAAGACCGTCCCTCAAATAATTACGGGTCTGATTGATTCACACTTAAGGCCTCCGCACACTTTTGCGGCGTTGCCGCTGCCCTATCCTTCATCATAAAGCAGGGACGCAGAGAGCGCCGCCAGCGGCGAGCTCAGCAACGCCGCTGGCCGGCACCGCTGGGCGGCGCCAGCGCCGCTCAGCGGCAGCGGCGATAATGATAGGAATCATTGTCGCCTCTGCCGCTCCAGCGGCGCCAGCAGAATCTGTCTGCGCTCTAGCCTTTCGCGCCGGGGATCCAAGAGTGGAAACGGGCGCGTCCTTTAAACTCGGCGGTCGATAACGCCGATCAGCTAATTATTTTCGGCGCTCGTCTCTCATTTTCTTATTTTGTCGTGCATTTCTGCTCTTTCACGGGCCTTTTTTGCTTGCTCGGTTGTTACATTCAATTTCAGGTCGCCGACGACCGGCTGCGAGGCGAGGAGCCAGAATATCCCGCGAAGGTGAGTGATTCTTCAAGTTTTAATTTTTGCTGCTGGTTGTTTGGTTTTTGTTGTTGTCTTGTGTTTTTGTACTCTTTGTGTATTACTTGTGTATTGGTTTTAGCTTAATGGTAACCAATATGTTCGCCTTCAGGTCCCTGAAGGCCAGGATTGAGACGAGAAGCCGGACATCAGTCGAGCAGGTGAGTGTTTCGTCAAGTTTAAATTTTTTTAGGTCTCCATTTTTTGATTTATATGTAAGGGATTATGATGGTCGGCACGAGTTTTGTTTCGTTCAGAAGTTTAACGTATGAAGGGTTATGTGGCTGGTTGTGTTTGCTATCTTGTTTGTTAGTTGTGGACGACCTCTATCGTGTCTACTTCCTAATGATCCCCTTCAAATAGTGGTTGTTTTGCTTTCATCACAAACCTTTTACTTAATACTGCCTTTCTAGGTTCTAGTGTTTGATACACTTACAACCGGAAAAAAACTCGTGCAAGTGAAGTTCAGGGAAATCGTTGCGGGACCACGCAGTTGCTTATTCATGGGCTAATCAATCGCCGCGGCTGGTGATATTTGTGCGTGCTTAGCCCTACTGGTTCCTACTTTCCTGGCTTCCCCTCACTTGAGCAGTGGTGGTGGGGGGGGGGGGGGGGGGAGAGAGAGAGAGACCGGTAAGGAGGAATGGCACGAGGGATACTAGTAACGATGAAACAGCAAGAGGGGGACCAAGATCGGAGGGCAGGCTTATACCATAAACGTAGTCAGCAGACATTGTGGAATACAGTGAGTGACGCTTAGAAGGATCAGTAGACGATATAAAACAGCAGCAGAATAAGGAATAGCAGCATACTAAATTAGGAACCACAGAGCCTACACATAGCCTGGGCTCTAACCAGGGATGAGTGGATTGACCGTTATCCGCTATCAGTTATCCAGTTTTCAGGGGTTTGGGTCTATCCGTCTTGTTGTTTGTTATCCGCTGATTCTTGGGCCGGATAATGAAGAAAGAAATGACTGAATCTTAGGCTTGGACGTGGTGAAGGGTGGACTATGTGGAGGATCTTTACGATAGTAAGAGTCAGAAACAGCTGAAGCCATTTAAACATAGAAGGGTTAGGATGTCACGTATCTATGAATGTGTTTGGCCTACACAATTGCTTGCAGTAGCTAGCCTATAGAAAGTTAGTGTTTTATCCAACCCAGATAGTTCCACGCTCAGCTACCTTGGATCTTGGGATGCTATCGAGCAGCATCAACAATAATGGTTTCTATCATGATGTAGAATCAAAATTGTTATGTGGTTATTATTCGTCTGGATGTCTTCCGCCTTCTTCGTAGCACTGAAAAGTCAAGAGACATCGAATGAATTGCTATTCCAATGACCATTCCATTTTTCAACAGCTTTGGTTGAAAAAAGAACGAGGCGGCTGAAAAATAAAACAATCCGACCGATCCTCTGGAAAAGGAGAAGGTCGGGTATGTTGCTATTCGTCTATCTTCCTTCTGATGCGCAGATAATCCCATAAAGCGTCGTTAATGTCCCTCATCCTGACTTCAACGTATAGAGCCTGTGGTAAACGCGCTCCATGGCCAGCAAAATCCAGGTTTGAATTGATTACATGTGAACTGGTCCCCGAAAAATTCCGTCACGCGCGAGCGGCGAGAGTCAGACGAGCAGAGTGACTTTCCAGATTGGGCTAGGGAAGGGACTCCGGGGTGTGGCGAACAGGGAGGCGTGGAGTGCACGAGACGACACGACGAAATACCGCGCGCCGCCTCGGCACTATGCCTAGCGGACCAGTTCTCCGGCAACGGTTTGAATTGCGCGCTGGTGGGCGTGGCGCACCGGACAACTCACACGGTTTTTTTTCCGGTTGTAAGTGTATTCGCGAGTCTAGGTTCTCACCATGGACGAAATTCGTTTGGAAGGAGATGATGTCGCCATTGAACGAGGTAACTTTGGACTCATTTCGTTTTCGTGCTCACGTTCTCCTTGTTTTTTTGTGCTCAAAATTTACAGTATTTCATCGTTGTGCAATTTAATGAGCACATGTAGGCCCGGGGAGGAGGGTCACCATGTTTTCAGTGGACTTTCGTTTTGGTAGGAAGGCACGTGGAAGTCATATTACATCAGAAATGGGAAATGGAGTAGTTCAGTCCACTGTAGTGATAGAATCCGCCAGTGTTGCACAGGATTTTTTTACAACGCAAAACGTTGTATAGAGCTGTCCTATATGGTCACACCCCCCCCCCCCCCCCCGACCCTATTTGCGCCAATTGATATGATTGAGTTTAAATCTATCCTTCTGGAGGGAGCACCACTAGGAAAGCTAAACGAGCAAAAACAAATACGACATCTTCTTTGAACTGTTGATTATATCGCATTATATCTCGTTATGCTACCATCGCTTCAGTCCTGGCAGCCCCACCCTCAACATTTTTTCTTCGAAAAGTTAATGAAGCTCACTTCATAAGTTTCGTAAAGCCGAAACTTCACCAAGAGTAAAAAGCAGTATTCGTCTCTATTTGTCTGCAGTATATTGCACTGCACTTCACTTCAGGTATTCGTTCCCAGTAGACGACAGTCTTGCTCGAGCGCGATCGGCTTGCTGATCATGGCACATACATATGGATCTCCGCAACGTTTCCTACACATCATTGAGAATGACGAGACCTTCCGCAAGCTTATTGACACAATTCAGGTAGACAGAGTGCCGCAAATTGATTGCTCCTTCATGTTATCATTCATTTTTTCGTTTAGACGAAACACTCAGGGGCGTGGAGTTGGTCTCTTGCACGAAAGAACGGATTCCAAGAGCTTCCAGATTGTCGAGAAACTTTTCAGCAGCGGGGCTATACAGGTTTGTTCTGTAGCGCACCGTCTTCGACATAACTATGCCTACCTTTATGCTCATCATGTACGGAACCGCGAGTCGTTTAGGTATGCATTGTGCCGCGTACTATGTACTACCAAGTGGGCACGTTCGCATATCTCGTGGCCATATGTACGTCCAGTTCTACAACGAAAAATACCAGTTCTATGAGGAGCATCCGATTGGCGATGTGCTGCACATGGACTAGCTAACGGGCCAGGATGGGATGTTGATGTTGTGCAGTTTCCGAATGCTACAGTCCCTTTGGCGTATCTGTGACTAATCGCTTTTTCTATTTGCTTCAGGTTAAATGTCCCTATTCCTTAAAGTTTCCGCATAATTAGATAGATGGCCCTAATCTCTGGTTTGAGATACATAGATTCCTTTATCCGTTTTCAGCATATTCCGTATTTGCAGACATTGTTGAGCACTGTGTGAGTCTGATTCACTTGTATACTGACGAATTTATGAACGAATTGCCACATTGGTAGATTACTACTGTACTATGAACGTTATATAATAAATTTCTCAGAACCATTTCGTTGTGTAAAGACCGGACACATTCGCAAGAAAGTGCACGGCGTGCGGATGCAGGTTTTACTAGCAGGGAGCTAGGTGTGGCTGGAAACCCATGTACCGGGATTCCTTCGTACAGTATGAGTACTGCACCGTCACAACAGTCTTCAAATCGTACTTCTCCAAACTACGTGACTCAGTGGCATTGCTGAGGTCACTTAGTAGCACTTGTTTTGAAAAAGACGCCAAACATGGATTGCTTGGCTTTCTGCTGATCGACGACTTGTTCACCGACAGCACTTTTATATCGCCCAAATACCCAAAAAGCCAGCTTCTACGCGTTCCGCCGTCACGGGAATCAGCCTGAATAGCTGATTCACGTTGATGCGGGCGCGCGACTCTCATCGGGGCGCGTTATCCTTCATCAGCTGTTGGTCCCGACTAGAAAGAGTACAGCGGCCGCCGCTCAGCGGCGAAACTCAGCGATTTCGCCGTCCGTCGCCCGCCGCTCGTCGCAAAACTGTGCGGAGGCCTTTAGGCGGACGCTCCGAGTCATCGCCCCGACCAATGGCGCGCGGCCGATGACTCATACTGTCTGTCTTCTAGCGATGTACAGCAGATACAGCAGAAACCGGTGGTGAGAAAGCGTTCTTTCAGTTGCTTTATGTTCCGAAGAGGAGTACGCATGGCTTCTAAGCACTTGTAAACAGTACCCTTTGGAGAAACATCATGTTCTCCTTGTCATGATTTAGTGAACGAAAATGCTGAGTATAATGAAGAACGAGGTTAAAACTTTATGACTCATTTTCTGGTTGGCAACACATGGAGATTGGATCTTCCCAAAGTGAAAGGAAACAATAAGAAAGCAAGATTCTGTTTTGGCACCTCAGGAAACAAATGCACTGTGGACTAGATGAGGCTAATGGTAGCCTGGGTGCTTGTGCTATGGCATTCAGAATGAACGCCTTTTCTGCCCAATAAATCAAGAGTGCTCTCACTATCACCCGCTTCTTGACGAAAACTGAGGTGACGAATAGGTGGAAAATGGACTGAAGGTAAGCAGTGCTACTACTTTTCAAATCTGCACTTCAAAACTAAGGACGAGAAGGTCGGCATAAAGAGCGGTGTAATATTAAAAATTGAAGCAATTTGTTTATAATGACGTTTTTGCGCAGTTTTCGCCACTGCCATTGGAAAATAACTGCGTTTACTTCACGCTCTTCTCCTCAATGCAGCTTATCCGGACTCCCATACCCTCCCTGTGGATGCGGACGTATGAGTCATCCGGCTGGCGGCCGGCCGCGCGCCATTGGTCGGCGCGATTACTCAGAGCGTCCACCTAACGAGGGAGGTCACTGAACTCGGTCCGGAAATTCTGAATGAGACCTATATGGTTTTGTAGGGCATCGGACGAGGATCACAGAACTATGTTTCTTTTTTGCTAAATGTCCCTGGGTTGTCCAAAAATGGCAAAAAACTGAATCACTTCAGGGCGGGCTGATAAGGCAAAAGTCACACCTGGAATGGCCCTGACGTGCTCAGAACTTGACCTACAAAAGGTTTGGAGCTCAAATTAAAGTTAGATTATAATAAAATGATAATTAACGACGTTTCCTAGACGAAGATGCAGTGTGCGTTCAAGTGATTCATTCGCATCGATGGCGGCAGCGGCTGGATGGCCGAGTGGATAGCGAGTCGGACTTGTGGGTGGGGGTCGAAGGTTCGATTCCGGGGTGTCCGGGCGACTTGCTCTGTGGAGTGCTCCCATTTTTGCAACTGAAGAATACATTTTGGCTACGGTGGGGTACCGTATTCACTTGCTAACCCGGGTTTAAAGATCACGCCAACATCCTCTCTGGTGTCCCGGCCGGGAAGCAGCTGAAGTTGATGACCATACCACCTGGCGCAACGAGTCTCTGCCAACCGCTTGATGTCTACTTCTTCCGCCTTTTTAATAGATTCATCCGGCGTATACATGAAGTTGTTATCCACACGAAACCGGAATTCAAATGTTTTCAAGAGACAACACCTTAAAGGTAAGAACGGTATCAGCAACTTTTATATGCTTTAATGTACCGAAATTATTGTTCCCAATTCACAGGTGTTGAGCCAAACATATCGGCAGTTTTGCGCCCCTGTGTTTCACCTGTGTTTTAAATACGCATGGTTTGCTGCCGGTTATATAGACACACACCCAGGACCATTTTCGACGTCAACCGACTACGCATTTAACGAAGTGCCGATCGAAGGACCGTGCCAAGGAGCAAATAACTGTACCTTCCATGCCTTTGTGCGTTGTTGCTGGTGTAACAAACACTTCTGTTTCAACTGCTTTATTGTCCTTTATCATACCTGTTAGCTGGGTCGAGTTTTCATTAATACCGATGCTGTCATCAGTTATTTGTTTGGTGTGCTCCTTTTTTTATTATCAATGGTGGATAAAATATGCTATGATTGGTAACAGTAAGTAGAATTAGTGAGAGTTGCGAGTTTAATAGAAGGAAGTCTATACAGAAATCAGAACAATGATGATCACATGATGAGGTGTCAGAACAATACTAGTAGATCGTATGAGTAAATGAGGTGACAGTGAGAAACACCTCCAGGGTTTAAGTAAGATTTTAAGTATCACTTTTTCCGTCCGATTCGCACCACTATCCAATCGGGCACCACCTCACACCCTGTCGATTGTCTCCATTGCTCTCGAGCCCGCTGCGTGTCGCGGGGTTAAGCAAGTGAATACGGTACTCCACCGTAGCCAAAATGTGTTCTTCAGTTGCAAAAATGGGAGCACTCCACAGAGCAAGTCGCCCGGACACCCCCGGAATCGAGCCTTCGACCCCCACCCACAAGTCCGACTCGTTATCCATCCAGTCGCTGCCGCCATCGATGCGAATGAATCACTTGAATGCACACTGCATCTTCGTCTAGGAAACGTCGTTAATTATCATCCTATTATAACCTAACTTTAATTTGAGCTCCAAACCTTTTGTAGGTCAAGTTCTGAGCACGTCAGGATCATTCCAGGTGCCACTTTTGCCTTACCAGCCCGCCCAGAAGTGATTCAGTTTTTTGCCATTTTTGGACCACCCAGGGGCATTTAGCAAAAACGAAACAGTTCTGTGATCCTCGTCCGATGCCCTACAAGAACATATAGGTCTCATTCAGAATCTCCGGACCGAGTTCAGTGACCTCCCTCGTAAGTGCGAATCAATCGGACCAATAGTCACGTACTCCACACTCCGTCCGCGACGAATGTAGTGTGGAATACGTAATTATCTACGTACACCACACTGTGTCCGTCGCTCCAGTCGCTCAAAGTATGAACAGGCCCTAAAGCGACACAAGTAGGGACGAGTTTTCCGGCGGAGTCGTACGAGTTTCTGCATCGTATGCAGGCGGTCAAAGCGGGACCCAACAAGTGCTCCAATCAATCACCGGGGATCGGACGTACGCTTGCCGCTTTTATCCTCCAGGTCTAAAAAGGAACATAAGATATGGATCTATTTAAGAACGTCAGAAACTGGTTTCAGCAGAAGTTTCATCTTGTTTTTAATCCGTACTTTTTTAACTCCTATCTATCCCTTGATAGAGCCTAAGAACCATAGGTCCAGTTGGAGTTACCTCGCCAGATAGGTCTTACTTGAGTGTAGGCATTGCATTATATTCCACTGAACACTTCACCACATGCACATTACTCCCAACAAATGTTTCTGTATAGCCACAATACTCGCAAAAGCAAGCACAGCGGAAGTCAAAAGTAGAAATCTGCACGTCTTTGGGTTTTCAGCTTCAGAAACCATTTTCTAGTGCTCTCTAGGGCTATTTCTACTAATAACCTTATTTATCGGGGCTCCACATTCTGCCGCTACTACCTGAAAGGAAGGTGCATGCCCACCCTTGATAGAGCCACGAAACAACCTGGGTTCTGACGCACAGCGACCGCGTCACAGCCGGCGACACCGAATGAGGGACGGTCTTTATGTACGAATAGTCGTCGCGCCCGCGACGTCGACTGTCGCGGGCGCGATGAGCTCCGCTGCGGTCGTGGGGGCTGTGCCTCATGACTTGCTGCAGACGCTAGGTTTGAGTTGTTGATATCCCTTTCTGCTGTTGCAGGAGCTGGGGGAAAACATGCTCTGGTTCAGAAATTGAGTTCGAGTTATAAAACTAAGCAACGTTCTAATGCTCAATTTTATATGATGCTTCTTCGGGAAAAGCTGAAAATATGACCCACTATCGCAGTGAAACTGACTTTGTATACACTTTCTAACCCTTGATGTGCAAGTTTTGATGCAGGTCTAGATACCACTGGCCGCTGAAGTCAAAGAATTGCAACGTCTTCTGCCGCGCTCGCCGCGCGAGTCGCCGCGTCCGCGGCGACCATTCGTACATAATGTCCCGCAGCCACACCGAATAGTGCCCTTCTGGTAAGCGTTTTCCTAATGCTTGGTGACTGATTGGAGCACTTCTTGGGTCTTGCGACGATCGGCTGTATACGGTGCGAAAACTCGTCCAACCCCGGCCCGGAAAACTCGTCGCTATTTGTGTCGCTTTCGACACATGTAGCGACGAGTTTACTTTTCCTTCAGTAATATGTTGATTCATTTAAACAAGAAGTATAAATGTTAAGACCTATTTTGAGGCATCTCTAACAAGGGAGGTTAATGAACGTCCCGTGGCAATTTTCAAAGTGAGCTATTGAGGGCTGTAGGGGGTTGCCTGGAAAGCACAATAATCGTTTTCAAATTTCCTGCGGAGGTTTGGGTAGGTCAAAAATTGCAAAAAAAAACATATCACTTCAGTGCGGGCCGATAAAGCAAAACAGACGTCCGGAACTATCATGTCGTGATTAGAATCTAACCTACAAAAGGTTTGAGACTGGAACAGTAGCGGAATTACAGCGAACGCTGGACCGCCGAGTGGGTGAGAGCAGTGAGTAGGCCCAACAATGCGAAACCCCAACCCCGGATCCGAATCCATGACCCTCCTCCTGCAAGTGCGCCCCTACACCAAGTCGGCCACCCAGTCGCTGACGCCTAACGCGTGAGCGGCACACCTCAATGTTCTGCTTCGATTACTGTATGGCCTTTGTCATACCATCGCTCATCAGATCGACGCCTAGTGATATGCTCCCATATCGATCGGGCGGCGCGATGGAATCGATATGTCCTTTGTCATACCATCGCTCACCCCGAGCGACGCCTAATGATATGCACCCATATCGATTCCATCGCGCCGCCCGATCGATATGGGAGCATATCACTAGGCGTCGCCGTGGGTGAGCGATGGCATGACATAGGCCTATGGGTGCATATCATTAGTAGTGATCACTCTGGGAAACTGAGGGCGAATATAAGAGTGGAGCTTCGGCTATTGTGATAGAAGAAAGTGCGACAAAAGATGTCTGAGGGATTTTATGAAACTATGTATATGGGGATCCTGTTTTCTCTTTCCCACATAAGATCCCATAGCAGCCAACCGGATTGGAAGAGAAATGTACTCAAACAACAGTATCGCAGAAGGCAGGGCATATCCGTGGGAAGAATGTGATCCTGCAGCAGGACCATGCTTATCGAGCCCCAGTCGAACGCTGGGTTGCGATGGGAACGAATTCCGGCTGACTTTTGTAATTCAGTGGACGCTCTCGCGGAAAAGGGATCATTGTGCAACAGTTGCTGCGAAATTTCACACTTTGCGCTGTGCTGGCGTTCTGACCATACTCGAGCACTCCCAATCAAGTGTGAGGTTAACAATTTCCTGAACTAGGTGGATATCCACTGAACGCACATAGAGACGCCGGATCCACTCTGAGCGATTGAGGGCAACCTCAACTTACCAGGCGCTGGTCTAGAGGACCGCACTGCGCTGGGACCCACTTTCCGGGAAGGTCTTCGTAGAGTCTGTTGTTTATGATACGGATATGAGCTGCCTGTCTCATAAAATCACTGTTGGCCGATGTAAACTGTACTCCAACACTGAAAGTAAAAGTTGCCCTCCTAAGAGCCAAAAGGCCAAAGATCCATGAGAAACAGGAACATTCACTCACACTTTCCGCGCCAAGTCGGACTCACGAAACTGCTCCTTCCCCATCTTGCCCCTTCTCGTGATGTATCTTCTTGTTCGTGTGAATACTATCGAACCATCCGTAGAGATATAAGGTCTGGAGAGAAGAAGATTCAAAAATAGGACATTACAACGCCAAAAATATGTGCTAAAGAGTAAAATGGGTGACACTTCAGGCTTCAATTGGAGATCAAATGGTATCAAGTGAATTTAAAAGATCTTTGCGACAAAGACTACGATCTTAAAAGAAGGTTAAGTCGTTAGCAGGATGTCGAAATCTGTGAAACTCGAATACATGTTGGAAGGAGCGAGCGGTCAATGCGGGCGCGGAAATACGTCACGATTGGAGCGCTGTACGAGTGCATTCTGATGCTCGCCAACAATAGGCTTTCATTAAATGGTCGCTGTCTTTCTAAATCGGACTAAACGGGAGTTTGATACAATATCACACAATATCGAACCGAAGATAAAATATCGTCGTCTGCGACGATGCGGTCCCTTCTCTTCGCCCCGCCCCATCCACAAGGTGCGAGGGCGAACGGACTTTACTGACTAACTCATCACGACTAGCAATAAACGGTTCGACTCTTCTCTCTTCTACCTAATCCACTGAACCACCGCTTTCTTGGGCAAATAAGACCCATCTATCATAGCATTCATCACATTTTGGTGCATCGGCCTAATAAGCCATATTGTAAGTCTCCGCGTACATCGCCTGAGCAGCAAGTCGATCTATTGCAGATCGCATTCTCTATAATAAAGAGAATCGTAAGTCTCTCGCGTACCTACGCCTAGAGCCGCAAGTCGATCTATTGCAGATCGCATTCTCTAGAATAAAGAGAATCGTAAGTCTCTCGCGTACCTACGCCTAGAGCCGCAAGTCGATCTATTGCAGATCGCATTCCCTATACTAAAGGGAATCGTAAGCCTCTCGCGTACCTACGCCTAGAGCCGCAAGTCGATCTATTGCAGATCGCATTCTCTATAATAAAGAGAATCGTAAGTCTCTCGCGTACCTACGCCTAGAGCCGCAAGTCGATCTATTACAGATCGCATTCTCTAATTAAGAGAAGCACTCTCGGTTCACACCTTGAGTTGGTCTAATTGCGACCGCAGCCTCAACAAGATAAAGAGGACAACTCTAGTACTCAGTACATAGAGGAAATTCTCAAAAATCTGAGAAACTAAGAAGTGTAATAGCCGCAAAATAATGGCCCTATACTTCCACAAAATTCCTATTGTTTTGAGCTCCAAGACGCTCAGTGAGTAAGTGGTACGCTTCCAGAAGTACACAGCTACCATAGAGTACCCATTAGCAGATGAAGAGAACTACGAAAAATGTCGTTCTACTATAGCGCTTTTACATAGCGGTATAAGGCAGATCAGAGAGGGCAGAGAAATTCTGCAAAAATTGTACAACGAAATTAGAGACGACTACAGAAACTGTAAAAGCAAGACAGAGAGAAAAGAGCTAATCGCTGAAATTGAACAAATAGAGCAGGAGTCGCAGGTACAGATTGCGATTGCAGATGCTAGCGAGCTAATTTTTAAACTGACCACGAGGTACGACGAGTCACGAAGTGCCCGAGAAGGAATGGGCATCAAACTTGGCTATATCTCCCTCAAAAATAGTGGTACTGAGACAACAGGAGATCTCGACATCCAAGTTGTTCAAAAAGGCAATAACGAAAATAGCAGCCTCCATAAGCACTTCAACGCTGCCAGCTTCGAGTCAGATACACAGACATCGCCAAGATCTGAGCAAACAAAATTCACTCGATTGTTTTAAGCCAAACAATACAGGAATAGAAACAGAATAAGAATCCGGTCCATTAGGGCAGAAGTATCTCTATCGAGAAAAATTCATAAATGCACCACACCTATTGTTGTACAGTATGCGGAGACGAACCCGCCATGTGACAAGAGTGCGATGGATGCTTGTAGCTCCGTAACCGCATCTTCACAACTGCTGCGTTCTTCGCCCGTGAAAATGCTAAGTTATCTACGATATCAGAGGAATTCTGCAGCTGCCGTCATAGCTACTTAAAGAATGGTGCATGCGTAGAGGAGGCGCACGGGTTTCTTTTTCCAACTGGTGGGAATCTATGAAGAAAATGTGGTTGTTCTATCAGTTACCTGTAGCCTACTTACACGATATTATAATTGTGCTCGAATGAACTACTCGAATAGGCATTCGAATGATTTTAGTTCGAATTTAAATATTCGAATTCAAATGTTCAAAAAAGCGCATTTTTCGAATGTATTCGAGTTCGAATGTTCGGAAAGTCACGTTTTTCGATTATACTCGAACAGGAAACTTCAAAAAAAAACCGAATTTTCGAATGTACTCGTATTCGAATATTCCAAATTTATGAGCATTCGGAACTATTCGAATATTCGAAAAAATCAAGAGGGGTGGCTACTGCTTCGAACTGACCCCCCTTGAAGGCTCCCGTCTTTGCTACCGGTCAATTAGTGCTTGCAATTGGGTGCTGCTACAGTTGTGCTACCGCAGGGTACGTCTCTACCGCCTGTGTGCATAGCCGAGGTCACTGCTCATTCCTGTTCTTGCTACCTTCTCTGTGTTCGGGCATAACCTTCTGATGTGTACGAGCTTCCGCCTTTACTTTTCTGAGAACAGCTCCTGCTGTGTTAGTACATGCTGCCGCTCTTCGTTACTACCTTTGCCACCGTTTCACTTTGTTTCTCTTCGAGAGCCTTTTAAGTTGATGTCAGTGTTGTGGTGAGAAATTGCGGCCCTATTCTAGTGCTCCTCGCTCTACACGTTAGAGTATGCCCTTGGTAGGAAGGCACATGTATGCCCATTCACAGCAGAGGTGACCTAACTTGGTTCACCATAGGGCTAGAACGCACCAGTGCTGCTGATAATTTTGAATTTCATACAACACAAAACGACGGATTGGGCGTTCCTACATCGTGGCCCTCCCGCCCCAGCCTATTTGAGCCCCATTGGTAGTCGTAGCACTTATATCAACACTCGTGTGCTTCTTAAAGAGGACTGATCGGGATTGGAGTTGCCTGATTGTGTTGGTCGACGGGAGCGTTCCACGGTAGATTGGGCGTTTTGATCAGACAGTTGATATCGATCGATATTATCGATCATTTGAGTGGTGCTATCAGTTTTCTCTCAAACCGAACCGACCGGGATTTCTATCTGACACATTGGAGGTAGAGAAATGAGAGACAGAAAATCGCACCATATATAAAGGAGGGAGGCATAAGTAACTGTCTGTAGTGGTTCGTCAACAGCGGAAACCAAGTTCCCGTCCCACCCCCAGTTTACGACTACACTAGGCTCTCGGAATAATTCTTCCCATACGTTCTCTCAAAATTAGTGGCTCATGAAGTCACCTTCACCACACCTAACGGCTCGAAGCACGACAGAAATGTCAGACATTTCTTTTTGGACAGAAATGTCAGACATTTCTTTAGGCTTGACAAGCTGCAACAGGCTGTGAACTCAACGCTAGATGAAGAAGGAGTGCTGAGGACATTCATCTGCGCGTTATACTGAGTGAGTGGTACCAAGCTAGGAATCAATCTCGAGTAGGCGCAAGTTTCAACGTGCTCGACGCTACGGATGCTTCCTTACCCAGCGTTGGTTGCCGGCGAAGCCGGCGATCAACGCTGGGAGAGGAAGCATCTGCAGCTAAGTTTGGGCTACGTCCCTAGCGTGGCCCGCCATATGTAATACTTCGGCGACGCGTCGCCGACGCTGCGACCCGTCACCGACAGCCCGTCACCGACGTCGCCGACGCTGACGTCACCACCGACGTCGCTGACGTCGCCACAGCCGCGTGGTCGACGTCGGCGACGTCGTCAACAAATTCTGTGTCGGCGTCGGGGACGACGTTGACAGGAGAGCATCGAAGCGAATTTTTGGCAGCGGGTTTTCAGAGCGGGTTTTCAATGTCATCATTTGGTAACCAGTCTGCCCATAGAAAGGCTAAGTGATCACATCTGCTTCGAATTTGCATGCATTTTGAGCTTTTCTTAATCTTCAAAAGAAATTTTAATTCTTAATTCTTCTTAATGCTTCAAGACTTGATGATGATTTTTTGTTCTGTATGTACGGTAGTCTGCTCAACCATTGTTGATCTGCCGAATTTTCTCTTACTAACCAAATTTGGCTTTTAGAAGGATGGATAAGTGTTCAAAGGTTTCACTAGCAGCAATGTTAGTTTCACTACTATGATAACGAAGATATAAACATGAAGCTCAGGGAAACAACTGTCCTAAGAAAAATGTTAGAACCATTCAAAAGTACCTTTATTTTTAGGATACCCTGTATTTTTCGCAAGGCATAGTGTGTTTTTAGGTTTTAAACTTTAAAAGAAGCACAAATCAATCAATACGGTCACTTTGTAAAGAGATTATAGGAAGTATTCAATCGAAACACTATCAATAGATTGTAAAATGCAAAATAACAGACGAGTGCATGGCGCAGTCTATCATACGTCAAAAAAGCGTCGGTTTAGCAAAGACCTTCTTCGTTTAATCGTATTTAACTTAAATTTACGGAGAATTCTCGAAGTTCAAAGGAAAATTTAACTCTTAATTAGTAAGAAATCTATCTCGAAAAAGCTCTTCGCAGAGGTTTGCATTACCATTTGAGAAAGCGAGGAAACACTACTTATTTTCTGCACAGTTTTATTTTTTCTAGGACTATTTGCTCTACAAGGAAGCAAATAGGCCTAGAAAATGCGAACAGAACGGCTGAGAAGGACACAAAAAGGAAAAGTGACAAATTGAAGGGGAGCTAAGGTTTAGGGTCCCACTCCCTCCCAAACACTCAGTGTTCTAATGAAATGTGCTTTTTGTGTTGCAAAGACGGTGTCTTTTGCACTTCTCGATTTCGTAATTCGAAGTACGGTGGTGATGATGGCAGTTCCAGGATCGAAGAAACAACCCACAATCATAACACTCCATCGGAGCGCATTTTCTGCCACCCTTGGATGACGTCGGCGACGTCGGTGACGGATCGTCGCCGTGCACAGCACGGCGACGCGCTGTCACCGACGTCGGCGGCGCTGACGACGTCGGCCCGTCTGTGGCGACGTCGGCGACGTCGGCGTCGGCGACGTCGGCGGCGGAAGTATAACACCCCCTGCGGAGCTCTCGGCGACGTCGCCGGCGACGCTGTGATGTGCGGGCTGCTACGCAGTGCGTAGCAGCCCCTACAGCATAGCGTCGCCGAAGTATAACATAGGCCATAGGCCATACCCGATGCCGGCGAAGTCGGCTAGCCTGGCGTGGTCCGCACACTCCAGCGTCGGCGCCGGCGACCGACGCTGGTAAACCTATAACTAACGGATATTCGTCCACGTAGAACAGGTAAGGAAGTCACTAAGTCACTTGGATTGCGAAGCTAGTTCTTTTTCAAAACGTCATGAAATCTTTAGCGAAAAGCCGACGCACTGAGCAGAGGGGTAGCATCGACAGAAAACCCAAGTGATGCTGAACCAATTCCTAATGAGCTTATCGTAGCTTGTTTTACTAGTGAGCCAGAATAGTCGCGAGAATTGCGTCAGCATGAGGTCTACGGAAAGGTCTGGACTGCCTTAGAAGAAGGACATCTGGAGGGGAAAGTTGCTTTCCCACACGTGAAAGCGAAGTTCAAGATTACGGACTTTGCGATCGAAGAAGGTGTCCTGAAATTTAAGGGCAATCAAAAACTGCTCAGAAGAGTGGTGCCACCCTCGCAGCGAAAGAAGGTGTTCCATGAAGTACACTCCGGCGAAACTGCCGCCCTTTGAGCCAGCCACTGAGGAGTTGCGCGAGCGAAGGCGCAATGAGAAGGCCCTCAAGGCGAAACGTCGCCGAGACGAAAGGACGCCCAATTTCTGGGTCATTGAGGACCCTAAGAGGGAGAGGCACACGCGGCCCCTTGCATTCGAGGAGCCACGCGATCGTCCACAGAGCGCCCCACGCCAGCCGGGGCGAAAACAACACCGGGAAGCGTCACCCATGCGCAGAAGGAAGAAGACAAACTATGCAACGACCTGTAAAGTAGAAGAGTCGGGACGACTCTTACGGCTTCCCGGGCATGTTAAGTAGGAATTGTTGTGTTGTTCTGTTAAGTAGGAAATTGATGTGTTTTGTTTGTATTTCTACCTTATTTTTGTGTTACGATGTTTTCTGTGGTACCTAGTGTTTGTTTTCTGACTTTGTATTGGTTCTAGACTGTAGTTCTAGTAGAAAACATGCTGTATTGATTGTTTTCTGTGTGCCTGGCCGGGTCTCCGGTGCGCAGCGGCCGAGCCCGCCGGCCGGCCGCAGGGAAGCGTGGCCTCTCCCCTCTGGCTAGGGAGGCGTGGCTTCCCCGCGCCATCGGCCATAAGAGGCGAGCGCCCGGGGCACGCGCCATTCTTGTGCTGGGTACGAGGTACTGAGCGGTGGCTCAGACCATCTGTCTGAATAAAGGCTTCACTGCCAAGGTACCGACACCGAGCAGAGAGAAATCATTTTTAGTGATTACCAGGGATGATTACCAGGGATTTCATTTCCGTTTTCAGGTTACTTTGTGACCGTACCGTGTTTCGCATTCCGTTTCTTTGGGGCTAAAGACGGAACGAAAATGCTTACTCAAGACTCATGAATCAACCTTGGCTGTCTTGCACTGCCTGTTCACCTATTGAACCGGCGGAGCAGCGTTCTATACACATTCTCCCGGGAGGGGGTGGGGAGATGGGAACGCCGAGCCGTCAATCGTGGACGAGACTACCGAGCGCACAGGGATATGACCTTCAGAGCAGTACTGCTTATGTATAATGAGTACTGGCTCAATAAATCATCCACGAGAGAGCATCAGAAACACAAAACAGGACACCGAGAGGACTACATGGTCTCCTTTTTCAAATGGTAACAAAAGTAGGCTGGGTTTCTCAATAAGGTTCAAGTTGACGGCTATGGCGGAGTGGCGTTCTACTCGCCGCCCTTTAAACAGAGGCGTGGCAAATGTCTGCGTCTCCACTATCTCGTAAGGCAGCCGCTGGACTCTCGAGGTCTCGAGCAAGCCCAGGGGGTTGGGGGTGGGCGGGCAAGGGGGACGAGGGGGTAGAACGCTCATCCTTCGACGGCTACCAAAGTTCCTCGCTCTCCAGCATTATCAAAACGAAAATATCTGGGTAGTCGTAGCATGCTAGATTTCGTTAAAAAGACCACGTATTCCAGTTGCATATATAAGAATCGAATATCTTAATTCTTGCCAAAAAAGCACGTGAAGGGCAGTGGACACTACAAGAATTAAAAAAGGGCTATTTAGAAAATTTAGTTCTATTCAAACAGGTAATCGGTTTAATCTGATCTGAATTTTTCTGTCGAACTCTGTTACGCCTTTCTTCCACTCTTCAGACGTCGATGAGAAAACACACGTCTTGTCACCGCCCAATGGTTGGAAGTGACTTAATATTATCGAAGCCTCCAGTTATTTTACAAGCGAGCGGGCAGCTCAAGCTTATCTTCTTATTTTTTATTTGATCCACGTCCCTTTTTTTGGTTGTCCAGCTATTTTCCACAAAATATTTGTTCATCGTCTTTTTTAAAAGTTACATAAGCTCAATCATATTCTCGTTGATATTGCTGAGACAGGCAGGTGTTGCATTTTTGCGCAACGTCACGTAATCAACGAGTCCGCCACCAACGGCGCGGTTTTCGCGGATTACATGAGAACTGGTCCATGACTCATTCCGCCATGCGCGTGCGGCGTGAGTGAGATAGGAAGAGTGAGCCCCTGCGTCTCGTCTCCCAGCGAGTGCCGCGTCATCCGCCGTCCCCTCGAACAGCGGAATCACGTGTATAGAACGTGAACACGGTCGGAACCGTAGGGTAGGGAGAGTTGGTGGTGTTGCAACGAATCGACAATTTAACGAGTATTGGTTGTGTCACAAATGTTTTATTGATATGCGAAAGAGAAAACAAAATTGAAGTGATTTAGTGTGGCTTGCGTGTGGTGTGCGCTTGGTTTTTCCCAATTTTAAGTATGCAGTGACCCGCTTATCACATAGAGTTTATCTTCAACGTCAAAATGGTAATACTAATAATACCATGAGCAGGAAAATAAAAAGAAAACAAATATTACTCGTGCTAAGCTAGCGGCAAGTACATCGAGGTAGTCCTTGCATTCTCTTGCAGTAGGCGACCGCCCTGCGGTTCTCAGAAATTGGTGGAACCTCCAGAGCTCGGTGAGCACTTCCACCTGTCGTTGTTGCTCATCAGTCCTGATGTGCGGTGGTGCAACTTCACCTTGACGAAGTTTTATGCCTAATCCTAATACTATAAGATGGTGTGCGCTTTAGTTAGCAATCAGCTGGACTTGACTGACCTCACACACAGCATTCGTCTCGTAGGGATGTGGTGAGATAGCAGAGTTGATTCCGAAACGCTGCTTGGATTAGAAATTTCACCCTGCTCGGTCCTTTTGTAGCATGTAACTGCAAGGTCGAAGTGCCTGTCATACTTCTCTTGAGAGCGCAGTGACGCTGTGTTAAAACTGTGCACTAATTTCCATTCAATTGATCTCACTGTAGCCTCGACAGAGGTGTAATGGGGCTCTGAAGATCTGCAGCTACATTATATGTCCTCAATGTTTACTACAGCTGTTTATGCTGATTAGATCAATCGGTCCACTGCTTATAAGATCTATTACTGGGCGCCCTGGTATCTCGGCTGTGGCCGCTATTTGACTATGCTCATTCCGTCTTTGAATCATCTCTACTACTGGTATTCTCGCACCCAACTTGCACACACGTGGCCTCAACGGGAGAGTTGTAGAGAGTGCGCTCATGAGTGAGAGGCCTGTCGGTTAGCCAGAAGTCGAGGTACATGTGGGCTGTGAGAAGCGGCAGGCGCTAAAGACACGAGCGGGATGCATGTGAGGCGCGGGAGGGTGCGAGACATGGCTGCAGAAAACCCGTGCGCCGCGTTGGCACCTTGCCCATGGACCAGTTCTCCGGCAACGGTTTTCGCGCGTCACAAACTCGTCCAAATGTGGCGGCGCAGGCAGGGAGGGAAGTGGGCGGCGGATCATGTGGGAATGCACGCCCCTCATCTTCTCAAATATCGGGGTAACCGTATGGAGTGGAGTCGTTCCTTACCAAACGTAAAACTCCGGCCAGAGGGCGCGTAATTACGATTTACGGCGATTTTCGGCTGATTGTTTACGTTTTACGAAATTTGGGTCTTAAATTTTATAAACTGCCGGGTTAACGCGGCTCACACCCCGTGATCAGTGCTTAGAAAGGTCTACGCGATCTACATTCGATTCTGTATCCCTGATATGTCGCCACTGTTTCGCTACGCGTTCTTGCTAGCGTGTCTTTCTTCTTCCTTTTGCTCTCTGCTCAATAGATGGGTGTTACGTGATTATTTGATTATCATGGCCGCAGACCTAACCGAAACGGATGAGATTTCGTGATTGCGTTGGCCGACCCACCCACAGGTCGCTACTGTTCTTCCTACCTTCGCTGCTTTTTCCATGCGCGTTGCTGCTAGGTAAACGAGCTTCTTACAGGCTTAACTAAATACCCTTCTAGATGGTTAGAATAATTTTTTGTATTCAAATCCAGAAAGGATGACCAGAAAGGTCAGGTGAGGCACAAGCTGCCCCGCTGATGAAGCAAGAGGAGCGCCTTGCGCATTTATACCATTTTCACGTCGAATTGGACACTTTTTAAATCAAATTAGACACTTTTCACGTCAATAGAGCTACGTCACTAGTAGATTAATTCATCCTAGTCACGCTCCGTATATAACCCCTCTGCAATGTTTAGTATCAATGTTGCAAATGTTTGTCATTGTAACTTCATTAGCAAACGCGATTGTCAAATATTGTTTTGCTCAATAGGTGGGTGTTACGTGATTATCATGGCCGCAGACCTAACCGAAACGGAAGAGATTTTGTTATTGCGTTGGCCGACCCACCCACAGGTCGCTACTGTTCTTCCTACCTTCGCTGCTTTTTCCATGCGCGTTGCTGCTAGGTAAACGAGCTACTTACAGGCTTAACTAAAGACCCTTCTAGATGGTTAGAATAATTTTTAGTATTGAAATCCAGAAAGGTCAGCTGCCTCGCTGATGAAGCAAGAGGAGCGCCTTGCGCATTTATACTATACTTGTGTCCTTCCAAAATTTTTTCGAATAAACGAATAATCGAATATATTCGGTTTCACGAAAAACCGAATATTCGAATAATGAATATACTCGAATTTTGGACCTTGTCGAATATTCGAATATTGAACATATTCGAATTTTGGGCCTTGTCGAATATTCGAATAATGAATATTTTCGAATTTTGGACCTCACTGAATATTCGAATAATGAATATTCGAATATTCGAACTTATTCGAATATTCGTTCGAAATTATTCGATTCGGTCCGAAGTATAACGCATACCCGGCAAGGATCAGTGGCGGGCACGAAATGTGGCGCGTCGCACGCGCTTGCGACGGAGAACTCGTCCGCAGCCGCCCTTAACGGGCAACTCGGCCCCGTTCGTCCCACTGCTGAGTCACGTCGATTTGCAGCGCGTTTGCCACCTCTCGCTGCCTCTCCGCTATTTCGCGCGCATCTACCGTCTCGAGTGGGAACATGCTGTTTCTTGAGCGACTTGCACGATCGGCGTCTCTTCACAGCGTGATATATTTCCACACCAGTCGTATTGTTGGTGATATCACTGAGGAAATGCACTGATCCGGCCACAACGATCACTGACCTTCTGCAGGATGTTTAGCAACATGTCTGAGACTTGTCTTTTGTTTGAGATAGACATTTTAGAACACTCTTTATCAAAGCGTTTGAAGTACAAATGACAACATACGAATGAAAACAGCTGAATCGTGTGAAGCATGAATTACATTTGTGAGCAAGCATATACCTGAATACAAAGGCAAGTGTGTTAACAGTTCCCTCACGGAATGGGCAGGATAACATGCGTAGGGCTCTTCAGAGGAGTACAACGAGGGGACGGAGACACATTGAGAGCTAACTAGTGGGCAAGGTTGCCAGCTAAGGTATCAAGGTGATTCTTACACTCTCTTGTGGTAGGTGGACGGCCATCCGCCTGGAGGAACTGTCTGAAGCGTCTCGTCGTGTATTTCATGCCACCTTCAGGCTTGCGTATTCGGATATATCTTGTCGCCATTCCCCCATTTGCTATAGGCAGGATCTGCGATTTGGCCATAATTAACTGTGAGGCCAAAAACTGTATTAGAGCTGCCATAGCAGGGATGCCAGTAGCAAACGCCCTTCGAAGTTTACTGTGAAACCCCTCAACGAAGTTCGCTGGTTATCCTGCCCATTCCGTGAGGGAACAGTTAGCTGTTCCACTATTGCCATCCGCTGTGGGGCTGTGAAAGTATCGTCTGAAACCATGAATGTCGTCCCCTAAATAATATTTGTTCTCATGTGTCACCTGACCGAAGCGTGGCTGTGTCAAGTATATGAAAAACCAAGGATATATTTGAGCTCAGCAACTCGAGCTCTATCGTTTGGTATACATATTTCATATGGAGCCATAAAATTATTCGAAATTGGAAACATGTTTAATTACCCAAGCTTGAAGGCCGACCAATGGACTTGAGAAACATGAACGGTGCGGCCAAGGTCGACCTCTGTCGAAAGTACTTCATCGTCGGTTTGTTTGGTCAACCGTTGGTGTGGCTTAGAAACACAATCTGGTTCTTTGGTTGAGGCTTTCTTCGACCGCAATCACCGGCCACCATTACCAATCGGAAGTATGTCACGAGTGCCATAGGAGCGATCTTCTGGTTAATAGTAATATGTGTCTGGTAGACCATCTTCCAGTCGTACCGTTCGAAAGGTGTCGCATGGGCGTACTATTTGGCATTCATCTTCTCAGTCGGAAGGGTATAGACTGGCTGCGATCTCAACCCAAATTGCCACAGCATCATTCATCCTTCTCAAAGTCCTTTTCTGTGATTCACTTGTAGGAGACCTTATTTCTCAGCTTAACGACGAGGTGTTTCCTCACTCAATTGTTGTTTTTTCTTGTGCGGGTTTGTAACATAAAACATCATATACATATTAACATAACGATGCAGCTTTCGTATTGTTGAAGCTGTCATTTCGGTGTCCATGCGCTCCATTTTGAAGGATTACGGGACAGCTCGGCCACAAGCATACTGAGTCATCGCGGCGAGGCAGATTCTAGGAGGAAGAGTCCCGGCGTCTACGCCGACCCTACATCTCCAACCGCACGTGGAATTCATGCGATTGCTTTCCCACGATGGAGAAACTTACATGAGATTCAAAAGAAAGAAGATGTGGCGGGATTTGGAAGTACCATTGTTGCGAAATGGCGTCGTTCGAACTGTCTCGATGTTTGCTCCCTCACAGCAAAGGGGTAGAAATATAGCGATATATATCCTACCTCGAGATCGTCAGCTGTGCTATGAGTGGGCGTATAGGAAGACATTCTCAGACGGAGAGACCAGCACCTTTCTGTGCTGTGGATGCCGATCGCTAAAGGATCGAGAGCGCGAGGTGTACAATCAGCCTTTGCCTTCCTGCGAAGTCAGAAGTGGACACTTCATAACGGATCCTGAAAATCCGGTTCGCACTCACTTCTGTGAGCCAAGACCTCGTTCTATTATGCGCCGTAGGGTGATCGAGAGGTGTAACGAATTCTGGGCACAACCCTATACGGGAACTCCAACCAGCGTTATCCAAGGCTTAGTAGCTGATGACTTTAGGCGAGTTATATCCAGAAGGCGCAAAAACTGACTCCCAGTAGTCTATCTCAGTAGCTTCGAATATATTCGAATTTTGGAGCACGTCGAATAGTCGAATAACGAATATATTCGAATTTTGGACCTTGTCGAATATTCGAATAACGAATATATTCGAATTTTGGGCATCAGCGAATATTCGAATAATGAATATTTTCGAATTTTGGCCTCATCGAATATTCGAATAATGAATATATTCGAATTCTGGATCTCACCGAATATTCGAATAATGAATATTCGAATATTCGAATTTATTCGAATATTCATTCGAAATTATTCGATTCGGTCCGAAGTATAATTTATACCATTATCACGTCGAATTGGACACTTTTCACGTCAATTTGGACACTCTTCTAAGCTGGCCCATGAACTTTGAAATTTAATTGAACGTCTTCCAACTCCAGACGAGCTTCTTACAGGTTTAACTAAACACCCTTCTAGATGGTTAGAAGAATTTTTTGTTCAGTGAAAACTTAGGATAACTTTTTTTTGAATTTTTTTTACTTCAGCTGCCGAATGAGTGAACTGGCCCATGAACTTTGAAATTTAATTGAACGTCTTCCAACTTCAGACGAGCTTCTTACAGGTTTAACTAAACACCCTTCTAGATGGTTAGAAGAATTTTTGTTCAGTGAAAAGTTAGGATAACTTTTTTTTGAATTTTTTTTTACTTCAGCTGCCGAATGAGTGAAATAATTTAATAACATTGTTTCACTAAAATACTGGATCGCGCCATGCACTCTGAAACCAAGTCGCTATGTTTATCTGATTGTTAGTGTAAATACTGCTTACGTGCAACAAGAGAGTTACGATATGTGTTTTTTACAATTGTTTATGTTACACCGTTTCCAGATGTGAAACTGGATGCAAACAGAAATTTTGCTATCAATCGAATAAAAATCGCGACATCCCGGACGGGGGCGTGGCGCAATCTCTGTTTTAGCAAAGTAAAATGACCGCCTTCCTGTTCTTCAAAACAACCTTTAAATCACTGTTTTTGTCGAAGAATACAATTTTTATAAAATTTCAAACGATGTGTTCCCTCATTAGGAAGTAAATTGAAACTCAAACAAATTTATACTAAAATTTTCCTTGAACAATAAATCATGAATGCGAGCAATATCACGGGTGTTGCGAAACATGCTGATTAATTCTGATTTGTGGGTTTTATAGCGAAAGTTCTCTTTTTGTTGGATTTCATTACATGGTTTGTATTGCATTAATCGAATGCCACAGTATATAGTAATGAATGCGAGCAATATCACGGGTGTTGCGAAACATGCTGATTAATTCTGATTTGTGCGTTTTATAGTGAAAGTTCTCTTTTATGTAATAAACCATTTCTTTTAGGGATGCGCCAGGTATTCTGTTTCTGCTCATTTGCAATGCACACCTCTTTGGAATGAACACTCTTCTCTTTGACCTACACAATAGATTGCCGTGACAAGCCGATGAAAAATCTAATATTTTACCCATCCCACATATTCTCACGTTAAAGTGCCTTGGATCTTGGCATACAACAACAGTAGTGGTCCTCATAAAGCTGCGGAGCCAAGATTGTAATGCAGACTTTAATACTCTCATGTTTCAGCGCAATCGCTTCCTTACAACACTACAAGTATTTGCAATGAGAGGTCGGAGGAACCACTCATCTAGGAATCAATCTATTTTGCATCAGCTTTGATTAAATACAGAACTAGGCGACCGCTTAGTAAAACATCCCAATTGACCTTGTGGAAACAGTCACAAGGCGACAAATTGAATCATGAATGCGAGCAATATCACGGGTGTTGCGAAACATGCTGATTAATTCTGATTTGTGGGTTTTATAGCGAAAGTTCTCTTTTTGTTGGATTTCATTACATGGTTTGTATTGCATTAATCGAATGCCACAGTATATAGTAATGAATGCGAGCAATATCACGGGTGTTGCGAAACATGCTGATTAATTCTGATTTGTGCGTTTTATAGTGAAAGTTCTCTTTTATGTAATAAACCATTTCTTTTAGGGATGCGCCAGGTATTCTGTTTCTGCTCATTTGCAATGCACACCTCTTTGGAATGAACACTCTTCTCTTTGACCTACACAATAGATTGCCGTGACAAGCCGATGAAAAATCTAATATTTTACCCATCCCACATATTCTCACGTTAAAGTGCCTTGGATCTTGGCATACAACAACAGTAGTGGTCCTCATAAAGCTGCGGAGCCAAGATTGTAATGCAGACTTTAATACTCTCATGTTTCAGCGCAATCGCTTCCTTACAACACTACAAGTATTTGCAATGAGAGGTCGGAGGAACCACTCATCTAGGAATCAATCTATTTTGCATCAGCTTTGATTAAATACAGAACTAGGCGACCGCTTAGTAAAACATCCCAATTGACCTTGTGGAAACAGTCACAAGGCGACAAATTGCTGTCTGATTAAGATTAATGTCTGTGAACAAAAGGTGAATGAGCCTCACATTTCACTACCTTCAAGGATGACTTATCAGCCTTTCGACTGTTTTCATGCGATCAGTCAGGCTACTTTAGCATATTTCCTCTCGTTTTCCCTCAGTCTTTTAAATAGCAAATAAAAATTTGAAAACCGTAAACTGTAAATTGAACTAGGAAATGATCTTTGGACGGATAATTTTCCAATCTCTCACTATCTTCTCGGGACACTCCATAAGGCGTTTATGCCGAAACACCGGACGACTGGCAAAAATATCGCATTACAACAGATCGACCCTGGCAAAGTAGGTGTTTTGGATGGCTTGGGCGCAAAAGTTGAAGATCGATTTGAAAAGCACACGAAAGTGGCTCCTCTTACCTATGGAAGCAGAAAATCGAAAAAAATAGAACGTCCTCATTGCATGTAGTGACTGCACAGTATTTCGAAAACACTATTAAACTGAATACACGACGTTTTATTATTTAGAATATAAGACGATTAAAATGCATGAAACCATGATCTGCTGTTGAAATTGGAGCAAATTCAACCCAGTTTTTATTTTTTGCTGTTTGTTCGTTATTCCGATTTCCCATTATCCGGGTTTCAAACTTTCGTTATCGGGGTTCCAACTTTCGTTATCCACTCATCCCTGATGCACATACTGCCTCAACATAGGCTTAGGCAATCGCCGTCGTCAATTGACTGTAATCACGTTCACTATAAAACGGCATCGCTTTCTGGCCTTCCTTCTTCGTCATTCGCATTTTGTTGTTGTTGCTGTTTCCTCCTACTCCGCCTAGCATGGCTTGCAGATCAGCAGTCCGTGTTCTGCCTCCCGCGCTAACCGTGCTTGACCTGATTGACGTGAGCGACCTCATTCCAACACTGTGCAGGCTTTCGCTACTTTTAATTACCTTTCTATGGTACCAGTTCCTTCGTCAATGCTGCATTTCCTATCGGCACATTTATTATTCCAAACGATATTGTGATCCTACCTTAACTCTGCTGTCAAATAGTTTTCAGCTGACCATCGTCGCTCATTGTTATCACTGCTCATCCCTTTTCAAGATACTCCCATTTTCCTGCTTCCCCTCCTCAACCTGCTTCACTTACGCTTCATATCCCTTCGACCACCTTTCAATTAGACCTCTACGTCATTGTTTGAGATATCTGCATTGCTATTCTTTACCTCAGGATAATTGTGGATGGAACCTGAGGTGGATTTTACATCGTTTTCGTCCACTTCTCGCCAGAGGAACCTTCCTCTCCGCTCCTCAAGTACAGTAAACTTGCGGTGGTTTTCCACTCACGATTTATTTCCCGCCCTATCATTCTTCTGTGAGTAAGAAATAACCAAAAACTAGGGTGGCGTGGCTCGCGCACCTGATGGTGGCCGGCCAGCCAAGCGTGGTTCGCGGAGTTGATGCCGGCGAAGCCGGCTAGCCTGGCGTGGCCCGCCACACAAGCGTCGGCGCCGGCGAAGCCGGCGGCCGACGCTGGTTATTAAATAGTAGAGCAGGTTTCAAGATGAGAAGGCATGGAAACGTGGAAAATCCTCTGCAACAAGCAAAAACGGCTCACTTGCAGACAAACAAAGGTGCACGTTTTTAGTTCTTAAAGCTACTTTCTCTTGGAAGAAGCGTTTTTTCAGCGGACGTCACATGAATAAATGCTTGCACGGTAGAAAGTGCTTCGGGTGGAACGGAGGACTGAAAGGGACATCTTGTGTGTTTGGATTAATCACGCAATGAGGTAAAAATTGAGTAGGTTAGGTTTAGGTTTAATGTTGTAGTGCCAGCAAACTGAATTAAGGTCGTTTCAAAATATAGGATTCGAGCTTTCGCTAAAACTGTGTGGTGGAGTGACCGGCGGCGACGCCGATGGCAGCTTTGGAGTGGTTGTGAATCAATTACAATACCGGCCTTAACTTTTGGTCTTTGGGCGGAAAAAGCGAAAAAAGCCGCCTTTTTCGCCGCTTTTCCGTAGCGCTCTTCAAATTGAGCGCATTGTAAATTGAAACACATATTCGTGATCAGCACCGAGCCCTCTTCACGATGAGCTGCAAAGGGCCTAGTGAGCGCCTGAAATTCAGTTCAGTGACCTAATTTCTGACAGGCGCGGCTGACCCCTTGCATCGCGGGAGATAATTGCACCCACAGCTCCTAAGCAGCTAATGAACGCAGAGGTTTGGCCTGTGAAAGCCTATTTTCTACTTTAGATATAGTAACACATAGTGCTATAAATTCCCTAGCATTTCACGATCCCAATGATGCAAGTTTTAAAAGAATTCCATAATTTAAATGCTAGTATTTTCAAAAAATGTCTCCACTTTGGGGGACTCTAATTTCGGCATATCAAGCTTCTGTGTTCTTATACTCGCGTGTCTCGTTGAGGGCGACAGTGGAAATCAAGCCTCGAAGTTGGAACATTTAGGGTTGAAATCGCCGGTAATTATACGCTGGCAAGTTTGCACACATGGCACTTCGTTGCAGTTAGCCGCACACTTTTCGCATGATTAAAGTGGACACAAAATCGTTTATTTGAGGAAGGAAACACAGATATTTCGAGGGCTATGAAAACTCCTTATGCTCTTTCATGTGTGAGATTTTGACCATGCCAGAGAACATTTTAGCCACTCAGCTACGCAGCAAACTCACTCCAAATGGGAAAACGTGTCATTTAAAAATTAGCCCAAAAATGGAAAAATATTCTACGAGAGCATTCTCCAGTTAATTCTGACTTGAAGGCTGGTTCGATTTTAAATTTTCGATCGTTTGTACCAGTTTGTGATAAGTCCAATAGCCCTGGTCGGGACCCAGATTAGTTCCGGAGCCAGTCCGATCTCCAGCCTCTGTGACCCCTCGCGCCATCTGAGGACGCCGGAAATCGCCTAACTGAAGTCTTCACACTTCCTCTGCCGCGGCGCCATATTGATCTTCGAAACAAAGGTGGGGTAGAATACAGCGTACAGCGTACACCAAGCAAAGTTTGCTAAGATCTATCCCTTTTATTTAATATGCTTGTATTTTCCATTTCTTATTCACCTTTTACCATGGTTGGATGCGTGGCGCATCCCAAAAAGACTGCTCGGACGCGCTTCACTTTCACAACGCCTTCGTTTTCACAATCATTCTTTTATTATTTTTCACATACAGTACATAGCTGGCCTTCATTTCCGTTTGCCCGGACTGTAAAGCCTAAATCCATTCCCTTTTTTTTGTGATAAGGCACACAATTTGCTTCAGTGCAGTATAGTAGATCTAATTTCAACGCCTGGACCACAGGACATAAAAGTAAGTTGCGGTGATTAGGAGATGATCAAGTCTGCAAAAGTTAGTTTGGGTTTTTGAACGCAGGTATTCAGGTAACGTCGGGATTACCAATTCTCTGACCTAATCCATAACCAAATTCCGTACACAGCTCTAATTCAAGTTTTGCATAAGAGAGCTTGTACCTCGTTGGCTCAGGTTATATATGACGTTTAAGCTCTGTATCAGACAGCACTTGAAAGCACTTGTTCAATAAAACGAGTCCTATTTTCGTATATCCAGCCCTCGCCACGAATTTACGCAGTCTTGTCATATCCTCCAAACATTTGTCATTAGTTTTGCAACGATCATTACGGAAATTTTAAGTAGGTATGCAACCGGGGCACTAACCAAAATTCTAGAACTTCTTTAATCCTTCGCAGTCCTAAATATCACGCGGTTTTCACTCTTAATCGATTTAGCTTGATATTTCAGTGATTGTCACTGTGACTTCCCTGTTTACGACTGCTTCACACGGTATCATTCTATGCCCTTCTTAAGGCGTAGAATGATACCATGTGAAGCAGTCGTAACAAGGCTCATTCTTAGGGCATAGCACGGACGGAGTGGAGCCAGTGGAGTCGACGTCCCTTAGTGGCCATCGTTCGGTGGTTTTTTCTCGTAATTGAAAAATTGTTTGTGAGGGCGCAGAGGTCAGCAGCACGGAATTCAAAATTGATGACCTTCTACTACTCTAGGAGCAGATGTATATAAAATAGGTGATTGTCCTAAGCGAAGTTCAATTCCTTCAACACTGACGGACTGCGTATATGTATGTACATATATTGGGTGAGAGTCGTAATTATAGTTTCACCCTAAAATTTTCCAGCACGAAGATTCCCTCAAACGTTTTAAAACCTTCGTTGAAACCGTGATATGTTTAGTCCACACACTTTGAGTAAACTTCGACTGCTATTGTTTTTTTGAACTCTTGCTCTCACATATGTAATGGTATCATTAGCAGGTCCCCTTTGAGAATCCTCGCTGAAGTGTCTCTATCAAAATCATTAGGAAAATCTATGAGACATCGGAGGACTATGTTCTTTTTGAGCAAGAACTGACACGTGGAACTATCTGATAAGAAGTTGATAGAGCAGCAAAGTTATTTCCTACTAAATCTGGTAGCGTGCCTTATAATCATATAACACTGACCGGAAATAGTAGACCATTTGATACCTGAAAATCCTCTATGCACTGGGCAGCAATGGAGACTGGTTGATGAAGTCATTCTGTGCTAGCAATGTCCTTTGTAGAATATTGATAAACCGCACTAATCAACCCGAAGAAGTTCCTGAATGCACGCTGCAGTACCGCACCAGCCCATGAAGAAGGCAGTCATCAGATTTCCACTCATAAGCCTCGTCACAAATTGGAGCGAGTACCTAATGGTCATCGTGTTTTCGCTCTCACTTCCCTAAACTTTGGAAGTTACCCCCACCGACGAAGGAAACTGCATCGCGATGGTCTGGAGGGTTGCCAGTAACTCTTCAAAAGTTTTTGAAGATCTCATGGTGTGTCTGTGATGGCATCAGTGGCGGTTCAGGAGTGGTGTAGAGAACATTTTGCGTCCTGACTGTGTCAGCACTAAGATTCATTGCCTAAGCAATGAATTCGTATGATCTCAGAAGAAAACTTGAAAGATCTCCCGCCACTTCCATGAGGTATTCATTATTAATAGTAAGATTTTGAATGAGGAATTCTCAACAGTGGTTTACCTTTTCACTGCATTTTCCCCCTAAATTTCGATGATTTCCCTCAAAGTTCATCTGCTCCGGTTAACTGATTTCTACCGGATGCTACAGTTAGGAAGAACGAAGACCTATACCAACAAACTATATGGATTCTTTGTGAACATAAATACAACTACATACCCTGACTAGTATATCAGTCTGCAATTTGCCATTATCCTACTATATAAGGATAAAGGATAAAGGACGGCGTTACTCAGAACACGAGCAATGAAAACGGCTCCTTTGTTTACTGCTGCAATGGTGACTTCCTTCTCGACCAGTTGGTGTTCTCCATCACTCGATTGCACTGGGTACTTAAACTGACCAGTGAGCAAGTCTCATTATGTATCACGTTTTTTAGTATAGGCGTCAAGTTCAACCATCACTTCACCGCTATGATCAGTATGTACACCATTCATAACCATCACAAAGAAGCATTTAACCCGTACAAGTTCATAAGCATGAAATACTCCTGGATCGACTGGCCACTGCAATTCATAGCATAAGGCACATAAAAACGCAATTTTCCTCCGGGAAAAAATAAAAATAAAGTAAAAGTAGGTAAAAATAAAGTAAAAATTTAGTGGAGGTCTACGGACAAACGGAAATGGAGGCCAGGGATTTACTGTGTATGAAAAATAATAAAAGAATGATTGTGAAAACGAAGGCGTGGGTTTTGAAGGCGTTGTGAAAGTGAAGGGCGTTCGAGCAGTCTTTCTGGGATGCGCCACGCATCCAACCATGGTAAAAGCATGAAGAAATGAAAAAGAAATGAAATGGAAGAAATGGAAAATACAAGCATATTAAATAAAAGGAATAGATCTTAGCAAACTTTGCTTGGTGTACGCCGCGTATTCTACCCCACCCTTGTTTCGAAGGATCAATATGGCGCCGCGGCAGAGGAAGTGTGAAGACTTCAGTTAGGCGATTTACGGCGTCCTCAGATGGCGCCAGGGGTCACAGAGGCTGGAGAGCAGACTGGCTTCGGAACTAGTCTGGGTCCCGACCTGGGCTATTGGACTTTTCACAAACTGGTACAAACGATCGAAAATTTAAAATCGAACAAGCCTTCAAGTCAGAATTAACTGGAGAATGCTCTCGTAGAATATTTTTTCATTTTTGGGCTAATTTTTAAATGACACGTTTTCCCATTTGGAGTGAGTTTGCTGCGTAGCTGAGTGGCTAAAATGTTCTCTGGCATGGTCAAAATCTCACACATGAAAGAGCATAAGGAGTTTTCATAGCCCTCGAAATATGTGTTTCCTTCCTCAAACAAACGATTTTGTGTCCACTTTAATCATGCGAAAAGTGTGCGGCTAACTGCAACGAAGTGCCATGTGTGCAAACTTGCCAGCGTATAATTACCGGCGATTTCAACCCTAAATGTTCCAACTTCGAGGCATAATTTCCACCGTCGCCCTCAACGAGACACGCGAGTATAAGAACACAGAAGCTTGATATGCCGAAATTAGCGTCCCCCAACTGGAGACATTTTTTGAAAATAATAGCGTTTAAATTATCGAATTCTTTTAAAAATTGCATCATTGGGATCGTGAAATGCTAGGGAATTTATAGCACTATGTGTTACTATATCTAAAGTAGAAAATAGGCTTTCACAGGCCAAACCTCTGCGTTCATTAGCTGCTTAGGAGCTGTGGGTGCAATTATCTCTCGCGAGGCAAGGTGTCAGCCGCGCCTGTCAGAAATTAGGTCACTGACTGAATTTCAGGCGCTCACTAGGCACTTTGCAGCTCATCGGGAAGAGGGCTCGGTGCTGATCACGAATATGTGTTTCAATTTACAATGCGCTCAATTTGAAGAGCGCTACGGAAAAGCGGCGGAAAAGGCGGCTTTTTTCGCTTTTTCCGCCCAAAGACCAAAAGTTAAGGCCGGTATTGTATAGAAAGAAAGAAGAAAGTGCTCCATAACTAGGCCGCGGGTTGTCGAGCTGCAGCCTAATGGAAAGCATAGGATGCACCGTAAAGAACGGATTCGGATGGATTTCCGGCGGACTAAAACGTTGGAAAGCGTTGCTGAAATTTGAGCGATGTTGTATTTAGTTGGTGGGTAACTCACAGATTAACTCTTGGCCCCCTCATGTCTCACGTTCTCAGTGTAGGTAAGGAATCCTGGGGTGCATCATAGTGTTTTAATTTGGACTGTGCAAGCAGTGCTTCTTGTTTGTCAATAAACTGTTTTGATCGTCATTTCATAAGCATTTTCACAAAGTTTTTCATGTTTTCACAGTCTTCTTGAGGCTCGTATTGTTAGTACAATGGATTCGTTCATTTTGACCCAGCCCACAAAACTTATGTCCGACCTGTAGTTGAGTGTGTTACTTTTTTAACACCCATATTGGAAAAAGGATGTAAGCAGCATGGAGTGTGCTAACTATTTTTACTAGAAAATTAGTGGTGGTTCTGGCGTAGACTGCCGTTACACATACTTTGTGGCTTGGAGAGGAGCAAAATATTCGGTTGTGTAGCTTGGAAAGTTCTTGCGGTGGCGTTTCAAATAATCACTGAAAGAATTACATAACGTCAATTCTGTCACCTTCTTTAAATTTTTGCCTTCATTTAAAACTGAAAGCGTTTTTTCTATATCTGCTGCTACTAGGATGTCGGATGATTGTTCCTCTACGAAACCATTTTGTCGTTAACGGTGGATTGCCTCGATAAAAATCCGCTGGAAAACTGGTTTGGACCCCTACCTGGACGTTGTACATGTACATATGAGAGCTCTGGATAGTTATTTTCTCTTGTGTGTTGTCTGTGCTTCCGTTGTTCCTCCTCTTTGCTATTTTGCTCTGTTCTCTGCTCAAGTTAGGTTCTTTAAGCATTCCTTCATTAACTCCGTTTTGTCTTTTAGTTCAAGCGTCTTGGATGCTTACATCCTGGTGTTTTATTTGTTGGTGTTGCTGTTGTTTTACTACACGTTCACAAGCCCGTCGATTCACGTCCGTAAATAAAATAAATAAATAAATAAACCCTTTGGTTCTAGACAATTATAGATGTTTCGTAATAAGGTCGCTTAATTTGGTTGCAATTCTTATGGACACTCTGTAGATGCCAGGTGCTGCAGCACATGGTCGCGATGTAATAGTGAATTAGATAGCGCAAATATGTATGTAAATGCAATAAGAGGCACACAGATGTTCATTTCAAAGCGACATATTCAGTGGATGGTCGGCCCACTTCGACATAAATTCTTGCACATTGATTAGCTGATCGGTGGGGCTTGTTTTGATGGCGATTAGGAAGCGGTTGAGGTCGTCCCTATCGGCGCTGAGGTCGCCGAAGTCCACTCGTGTCCTTGTGATTGGGTAGCCTTCAAAATGATACAGATCATCAGAGGTTCACATTTCAGAAGAACACGTGCAAGCTAATTGAGGGAGCTGATCAACCTGTGATGATGCACTCAGGCCACTTCTGATCATTGGCCTCAAGCGTGGCTTCAAAAAGACCGCGGGAGTCGAGCTTCAGATCCCGGTTGGAACCGTCATCAACAGACGTGGCCAGCACCCACTCCTTGATCTCCTCGTGTGTTGAGCTCTGAACGAGTGACTATCCAGTGTTATTATTATTATTATTATTATTATTATTATTATTTTATAATTAGCTATTATTAATTTATTATTAACCTATCATACTATATAATAATCCGCTAAGCGATGAGTCACACTCTCGATCGACGCGCTGAGTCATAAAATAGGGGAAATTACGGGGCACAAATTAAGGCAAGAAAATAGCAGAAAATACCAAGACGCCTTCTACGTGCCTGGCGACTCAGTAGACGTGCCGAACACGTCGGCGACCGTGCATGGCGAGCCTAGACGTACCGAACACGTCGGTGACCGTGCATGGCGAGCCGTAGAGGTGCCGAACACGTCGTCAACTTCAGCTCTGGGGTAATCGAGGCCGATTAACATGATTATTAAGTTCGTTTTTGAAGTGTAGATCACCATCGATCAATATCGATCAAATTATCGATTTTTATGGATGTCGTCCAAGCGGTCTGAAACTTTAGCCCTAGGGGTAATCGAGGTCGCTGAATACGATTATGAAGTTTGTTCTTGAAGTGTAGATCACCATCGATCGACATCGAACAAATTATCGATTTTTTATGGATGTCGTCCAAGCGGTCCGAAACTTCAGCCCTAGGGGTAATCGAGGTCGTTGCACATGATTACGAAGTTCGTTTTTGAAGTGTAGATCACCATCGATCGATATCGATCAAATTATCGATTTTTTATGGATGTCGTCCAAGCGGTCTGAAACTTTAGCCCTAGGGGTAATCGAGGTCGCTGAACACGATTATGAACTTCGTTTTTGAAGCGTAGATCACTATCAATCAATATCGATCGATATTATTGACTTTTATGGATGTCGTTCAAGCGGCACGAAACTTCAGCCCTGGGACTAATCGAGGTCCTGACCGGTGGCTTTCTCCCAGATCTAATCGATCGAGGTGGAGGGGGGGGGGGTGGGAAAGACGCCGGTGGTTTTCTCCCAGCTTTAACTGATCGAGGTGAGGAGGGGGTGGGAGACACGCGGGTATTATATTATGGCCGAAGGAGTGCTCCACATCAGGTGGAAAGTTTCAATGTGGAGGCCAGTATCGATCGATATTATCGATCACCTGACCTGACCGGTGGTTTTCTCCCAGATTTAACCGGTCGGGGTGGGGGAGGGGGTGGGGGACACGCGAGTACTATGGCCCAAGGAGTGCTCCACAACAGTCTGAGGACGTAAGCACTGATTAACGCAAATGAATTACGTTTCTGACCTGTCTGAAGATAGTGCCGACGTTGAAGAGATGTTGAGGATGGAGGGAGAGAGAGCTGGACGGCTTCATATCGAAGAACTACTCACCTGATCTTAAAGAAGGTAGACCAAGGTTTGAAATTATTAAGGTTCTCAAATACTTCTTTTTACTGCGAAGGTGCCGAGAAGGCTGCACAAGCAGAGCAGCTGCTTGAAGTGAGTGATCTTGGCTTAGTCACTCTCTAAGGTCGCGCGAAGCGTGCATGTGCGAGACACGCCGACAGGCGTGTCGGAGCACTTGTTAATTTATAATTAGCTATTATTATTAATTTATTATTAACTTATTATTTATTTATTATTATTAATGGGTTGACAAGTGTAACTACTGGATATAAAACAAATATACCATACCTCAACCCATGGCGATTCGGGTAGGGGAACCTCAGCTGGAATATCGGTGCCCTCGAATGGAGAGTAGTCCACCAACGAGGCATCTCCTTTAAAGGCACATGTACCTGTTATGACCAGCCAAGCAAAGGTTTCGAGGATAGCTTTCTGATCGTATTGAGCAAAAGGACCAGATACTCGAACAGCTCGACGATTTGCTAACCAGCGACGGATGAAATCGTTGCATCGCGAAGCACAAGGCCAACGAGTACCTGCGGGCGCAAGAAGTCAGGAAACGTGGAAGATCATAAAACGGATTCGCAAAAGCTTCTGGAGGCTATTCACGCATTCTTAAAGCTAGAATAGATTAGATTAGATCTATTCAACATGGAGATGCTCCACGGGATCTCTGAGAGAAAAACAAAAACAAAAGCCAACCCAAAAAACCAAGACAAGATGTATACTATCGCAAAACGTAGTTATGAAATAAAGGCAAACAAGCTACCCAAGAACGCAAATTTATTCTGCTTATGGGTACCTACACCCCAACACAGGGAAAGGCTTTGAAATCTTGAAGTCACTGCCGATAGGCCGTGATTTCAAAAGATTTCAAAGCCGTCATTTGCCAGTTCCCGACAACACTGACTCGTTTCAGCAAAGCCGCACAGAAATATGCCAATCGGAACGTTTGCAGCGTTGGAACCGTGAAACCTACACTGACCTTCGGCGTCTACCAGTTATCGAACAGAATCATCTTGCATAGGATCGGCAAGGCTCAACTCCAGATGAAGCACATTATCCAGACAAGTAGGATGTCGGAGAGGAATGAGCACAATCGACCATACACATACAGTGTGTTACGAGGCTCATCGAAGAATCACAAGAGAACATAGGTTACCGTTGTACTCCACGTTGATCGACGTGAAAGCGGATAATGTGTGTAGGCCGTCAAAGCTCTGGTTAGACACTTCGTTCCTACTCAGTACATAGAGTACCTCGAGATCTGCACCATTGTTGCACAGCTAGCTACAATACCGCTCGCGCCGCACGGTCAAAAGTGGGCGAAAAAACGCCAACATAGCGTCGCAAAGCGTCGCACGCTCATAACTCCTTCAGTTTTAGGTTTCTTGAATAAGTGTTGGTACCATTCGATTCGCCTCTTTGAGATCTACACAAATATATGTAAAACTTTACTGGAACACCCGTATTTTCGACGTGGGTGGTCCAAAATTGGCTGGACGGGCAAATAGAGCAGCTTATTTCCAGGATATGCGTGCTTTCGGAGTATCTCGAAGATGGCGTACGTCGCCAGTGCTCTGTCATGCCAGGAATGCCCCGAGAGCGCGCCGTGCACAATGCACACAGAACCTAACCTATCAATCGAGTGGGCGAGCGCATGTCCCCTGCGCTTCTATCTTCTCTCACTGGGAACTGCGACGTTTTCAAGACTATTTCGAGCCGTTTGGAGAATATTATCAGAAATTCCCTGCCACCCACTCAGCTCCAATCTGTCCCAGCGAAACTTTGGTGTGCGTCGTGAACAATGCATAGAGAATCGAACCTTTCAATCGAGGGGGGGGGGGGGGACAGCTTGCAGACTGATCTCTTGGGCAGTTTTATCAGAAATTTCTTGCCGCCCAACTCAGGAATTGCTCCAAGGCTGTCCAGCGAGCCTTTGGGGTGCGCCATGAACATGCATGCAGAATCGAACATTTCAATCGAAGGGGGGGGGGGGACAGCTTGTAGACTGATCTCTTGGGCAGTTTTATCAGAAATTTCTTCCCGCCCAACTCAGGAATTGCTCCAAGGCTATCCAGCGAGCCTTTGGAGTGCGCCATGAACATGCATACAGAATCGAACATTTCAATCGAGGGGGGGGGGACAGCTTGTAGACTGAGCGTTTGGGGAGTTTTATCAGAAATTCCCCGCCAACCCACTCAGAATTAGCTCCAATCTGTCCAAGCGAAACTTTGGTGTGCGCCGTGAACAATACATAGAGAATCGATCCTTTCAATCGAGGAGGGGGGGGACAGCTTGTAGACTGATCGTTTGGGCAGTTTTATCAGAAATTTCTTGCCGCCCTACTCAGGAATTGCTCCAAGGCTGACCAGCGAGCCTTTGGAGTGCGCCATGAACAATGCATATAGGATCGAACCTTTCAATCGAGGGGGGGGGGGACAGCTTGTAGACTGAGCGTTTGGGGAGTTTTATCAGAAATTCTCCGCCACCCCACTCAGGATTAGCTCCAATCTGTCCAAGCGAAACTTTGGTGTGCGCCGTGAACAATGCATAGAGAATCGATCCTTTCAATCGAGGAGGGGGGGGGGACAGCTTGTAGACTGATCGTTTGGGCAGTTTTATCAGAAATTTCTTGCCGCCCTACTCAGGAATTGCTCCAAGGCTGTCCAGCGAGCCTTTGGAGTGCGCCATGAACAATGTATATAGGATCGAACCTTTCAATCGAGGGGGCGACCGCTCGCAAATTGCACACGCGGGCGTCTTCGGAGCTTAATAGCTCTGTCAAGTTGGAACCTTTCAGGTTGCAGCTTGTAGGCCTTGTAGGCAGTCGAACGGTCTGCTAGCACGCCAAAGCAGAATGGTTTAGCACAGGAGGGGGCAATTTTATAGGGGTGTGAAGATGCAGGTGAGGCTTGTGTGAAGCATTTTTTCCGATTTCCGTGGACCGCTGCGAGAAGATGCCACAAGCTAATGGCCTGAAAATGCGTACGCGAACAGAGCGCTTGAGGTACTTTACGAAGACGTGCTCGTAGCTCCTCAGCTGCCCAAACTGCCTAGCCTCAGCTGCCGGTTTAGAGCGGCGAAACCTAGCGCTTAGAGTTTCTTGCGCTCCTACTCGCCCAGATTTGAGTCATCGACACTCGGAATGGCACCGTTCCGTTCAGCATGAAAAGCGCTATTGAACGGTGTCAATTTCGACCGATTTTGGAATCATCAATTTTTTGACTGTTTAGCATCGAGGACGAGGCCGCGGCGGAAGGACGATGACGTCATCGAAAGATCGATATCTTCGAGTTGGGCTATGCTTGATACCATGCGATAGAGCTTTTCATGCTGAATTGAATGGTGTCATTTAGAGTGGGAAAAACTGGAATCTGGGCGAGAAACAGCGCGGAGAGCGTCTGCCGTTGTTGCGCTAAATTGCACGCGCGGACGTGTTCGGAGCACAATAACTCTGTCAAGTTCGAATCATTTCGGCTGCAGCTTGTGGGTCTTGTAGGCAGTAGAACGGTCTATAAGTACACTGAAGCAGAATGGCTTAGCTTAGGAGGGGGCAATGCTACAGCGGTGCGAAAATGCAGGTGAGGCTTGCGTGACGCATTTTTTCCGAATTCGGTGGACCACTGCGAGAAGACACGGCGAGCTAACGGCCTCAAAATGCGAATGCGGATAGACCACTTAAGGTACTTTACGGCGACGGGCTCAGAACTTCTCAGCTGCCTAAACTGCTTTAGCCCCATCTGCCGTTTTAGGGCGGCGGACTTAGCGGTCGACGTTTCCTGCACTCTTACTTGTCCATATTTGGGTTTTCGACACTCCCAATAACACCGTTTTGTTTATAACGAAAAGCTCTATCGAATGGTTTCACTCTCGACCAATTTAAAAAAAAATCGATTTTTTGACAATATCGATGACGCGGGCGCTCTAGGCCGAGCTGCGCGGACGATGACCTCATCGAAAACCGGTATTTTCGAAATTGGCCAGATTTCCTCGTGCAAACTTCGTTTAAAATCATCTAGGGGTCAATTGGGGCGCTGATTACGAATCCGACGTTCGTTTTTGAAAATTCCGCCGACTTCAGCAGGTTGCTTTCCATTTGAGGGTGGTCGGGTGGTCGGGTCGCGATCACCGATCACCCTCAGTTATCGGTATGAGCGCTCTCCTGCCCTAATCGTACAAATGTACTTCAGCATCGTGTTCGGCACCCCGAATAAGCCCCCTACCCTACATGAATTTTGAACAAAATCGATGATCCTGACCCGACCATCCTCAATTATCCAGAAGAAAATCCAAAACCTACCGAAGTCGAGATTTTCAAAAACGAGCGTCGGATTCGTAATCAGCACCCCCAAATAACCCCTAGACGATTTTGGACGAAGTTTGCACGATGAAATTTGGCGAATTTCGAAAATGCCGGTTTTCGATGACGTCATCGTCCGCGCAGCTCGGCCTAGAGCGCCCGCGTCATCGATATTGTCAAAAAATCGATTTTTTTTTAATTGGTCGAGAGTGAAACCATTCGATAGAGCTTTTCGTTATAAACAAAACGGTGTTATTGGGAGTGTCGAAAACCCAAATATGGACAAGTAAGAGTGCAGGAAACGTCGACCGCTAAGTCCGCCGCCCTAAAACGGCAGATGAGGCTAAAGCAGTTTAGGCAGCTGAGAAGTTCTGAGCCCGTCGCCGTAAAGTACCTTAAGTGATCTATCCGCATACGCATTTTGAGGCCTTTAGCTCGCCGCGTCTTCTCGCAGTGGTCCACCGAAATCGGAAAAAATGCTTCACACAAGCCTCACCTGCATCTTCGCACCCCTATAACATTGCCCCCTCCTGTGCTAAACCATTCTGCTTTAGCGTGCTAGCAGACCGTTCGACTGCCTACAAGGCCTACAAGCTGCAACCTGAAAGGTTCCAACTTGACAGAGCTATTAAGCTCCGAAGACGCCCGCGTGTGCAATTTGCGAGCGGTCGCCCCCTCGATTGAAAGGTTCGATCCTATATGCATTGTTCATGGCGCACTCCAAAGGCTCGCTGGACAGCCTTGGAGCAATTCCTGAGTAGGGCGGCAAGAAATTTCTGATAAAACTGCAAACGATCAGTCTACAAGTTGTCCCCCCCCCCCCTCCTCGATTGAAAGGATCGATTCTCTATGCATTGTTCACGGCGCACACCAAAGTTTCGCTTGGACAGATTGGAGCTAATCCTGAGTGGGGTGGCGGAGAATTTCTGATAAAACTCCCCAAACGCTCAGTCTACAAGCTGTCCCCCCCCCCTCCCTCGATTGAAATGTTTGATTCTGTATGCATGTTCATGGCGCACTCCAAAGGCTCGCTGGACAGCCTTGGAGCAATTCCTGAGTAGGGCGGCAAGAAATTTCTGATAAAACTGCAAACGATCAGTCTACAAGTTGTCCCCCCCCCCTCCTCGATTGAAAGGATCGATTCTCTATGCATTGTTCACGGCGTACACCAAAGTTTCGCTTGGACAGATTGGAGCTAATCCTGAGTGGGGTGGCGGGGAATTTCTGATAAAACTCCCCAAACGCTCAGTCTACAAGCTGTCCCCCCCCCCCCTCCCTTGATTGAAATGTTTGATTCTCTATGCATTGTTCACGGCGCACACCAAAGTTTCGCTTGGACAGATTGGAGCTAATCCTGAGTGGGGTGGCGGGGAATTTCTGATAAAACTCCCCAAACGCTCAGTCTACAAGCTGTCCCCCCCCCCTCCCTTGATTGAAATGTTTGATTCTCTATGCATTGTTCACGGCGCACACCAAAGTTTCGCTGGGACAGATTGGAGCTGATCCCGAGTGGGTGGCAGGGAATTTCTGATAACATTCTCCAAGCGGCTCGAAATAGTCTTGAAAACGTCGCAGTTCCCAGTGAGAGAAGATAGAAGCGCAGGGGACATGCGCTCGCCCACTCGATTGATAGGTTAGGTTATGTGTGCATTGTGCACGGCGCACTCTCGGGGCATTCCTGGCATGACAGAGCGCTGGCGACGTACGCCATCTTCGAGATACTCCGAAAGCACGCATATCCTGGAAATAAGCTGCTCTATTTGCCCGTCCAGCCAATTTTGGACCACCCACGTCGAAAATACGGGTGTTCCAGTAAAGTTTTACATATATTTGTGTAGATCTCGAAGAGGCGAATCGAATGGTACCAACCTTTATTCAAGAAACCTAAAACTGAAGGAGTTATGAGCGTGCGACGCTTTGCGACGCTATGTTGGCGCTTTTTCGCCCACTTTTGACCGCGCGGCGCGAGCGGTATTGTAAGATTCCAGCAGTGGATAATAGACCCACCGCCGACCTGAGGAAAGAGGGCAGCAATGGGATCCAGGAACTTCACTGGATTCTCCCAAAAGTCGTTTGAAGGGCAGTGCGCGGTGAAGACACGGAAGTGCATTGCTCGGTTATGCTTCTCTAACAACATCGCGCTCATCAGCGAAACATAGCGGATGCTGGTTGAATTGGATCTTGTAGAATCAGTGAACGATGTATGAAACACATTGACACACCTGGGCCTCGGGCGACCACAACCAAACTACTCGGGACACGACAGAGACTAGACGTCGCTAGCACCTGTCCGATAAAGTCGATTTCTAAGGGGAACACATGCGCAACAAGCGGATCTTTATGTATCTCCTTCTTTTGTCCCCATTGTCAATATTCGATGACCCGAGCCCACCTTCGTCAATTGCGTCGACGAGATCGAGGTAGTGGTTGAGTAGGAGGAATGCTAAAGGCTCGTAGTCACCACCAGCGTCCTAGAATTGGAAGATGAAGAGTACTTCCGCGGTCACACCCAAACGGTCACAGGCAGTTCTCGCACCCGTGCAGCGATGCCGGCTTCGTAGAACACCCGGTCAGCAGGAATAAGATCTGTGTAGCGCAGAAGTGAAAGTGATTGCTTCAATCGAAGCCTTTGGGAGTCTTCCGTTTGGATTTCCTGAAGCAATTGAGTGGCTTCGTAATGCACATTGAGAGAGGGGTCAGGACTACTCACCTCCATGGCGCATCGAATTGTCATCAGATGGAGAGCGTGAACGTACCTCTCGAATATCTGAAATAACGAATGGAAGGGTGGAAGGCTGACGTACAACACGCAACGTACAAATCTGCTGTCAGAATTCTCCTTGACCAGTTGCTCGAAAACGGAGAGGAAGAGATTTCGAACTGGACTAAGCTGAGCATATTCCTCGGAAGGAGCTGATATCGGCTTTGCAACTATCTGAAATTCCTGCAGACTGACGAAGTAATGAGAGATTTCTTTGCAAAATAGCGCCCGTAATAGTTGCAGAACACATGTACAGTGATAGGGCGTCTCTATTTACCTAATCGCTACATAGCACTGGTTTTGCAAGCATGATCTTCGAATGCCAACTTCGAATGACTTCATCTCCAGTGTTTTAATTTTAATTTTAAACTTTACTACCGTAGCAACAGAATGCGACACGTATTATTCGTTCTTGTTGGCTTTATAAATTCAGTTAAATTTGACTATGAAACTTTAAGTTTTATGAGTAAGTAGCAAGCGGAAATTTGGTTGAAACCACACTAGAAAGTTCAAATTAGGTATGAAGCTCAGGCGATCGGCGAGCAAGCGATCTACAGTTTCTGTTGTAATTTGGACAGCTTTTCCATTGGAACACGGGTCATGCTTAAAACGCAATGAAATAGCGAGTGCGCTTCAGGGCAAAGAGTTTTGGGTTGGTCCAAAAATAATGTCAGTTTCGAGCCGCCCTATTTCAAGTAAAGTATCTCCTTACATACACTTGGTTGAAACTGTCAGAATCAGCATATCGTTCCAATTAAGAATTAGATGAAAAGGACACATTTTCCGGGAATAAAACCCTGCATTTCTAGTGTCGAAGAATTCATAGAGGTCGGTTTCGCCACTTGTTCAGTATTTAAAGTACAAGGAAATTGGTTGACACGTATTTAGATGTTTTGTTTTTATTGCACTCATAGGTGTGCTCAAACCGAACGAAACAAAACTATGGCAAAAAAACGGTATCACTTCAGTGCGGGCTTATAAGGCAACTGTGACGCCTGGAACGCCTTGTCCTGCACAGAAATTCACCTGTATCACCTGTCGTCCCGTTGATCATCGACTTGTTCGAGCGGGCGCCAGCAGCGTCTCCATTCGTCCCTGTCGCGTGCCAGAGTGCTCCAATGGATCCTCCTCGCTCGAGGGACACGAAGTGCGTCATAGCGGTCGTTCAGGGCCTTCACGAAGAAGTCCGACCAACGCGTTGGTGGGCGTCCTGGTGTTCTCTTGACATCCCGCGGAATTCAGTCGGTGACTGCTCTCGTCCAGCGGGTTTCTGCGAAGAGCATTACGTGGTCGGCCCACCTAATTTTCGACAACTTGGCCCCACGCGACAGCGTCTCTGATCTTCGAACGTCGGCGAAGCTCGGAACTCCGGAGGCCTTCTCTCACTTGCGTGAGTCGTGTCACTCCGAGCATCGTCCTCTCGATTCCACGCTGCGCGACGCTGATCACGTGTTCATCCTGCTTTCGTATAGCCCAGGTCTCTGAGATGTATGTTAGGGCAGGAAGAACAGTGGAGTCGAATAGGTGGGCACGGAGTTGGACGTTCTTCGTCTTCTTCGCGACTTCTTCGACGCTCTTGAAAGCTCCCCAAGCTGCTCGTTCCCTCCTGCTCAGCTCTGGCGCTAGGTCGTTGGCCATATTGACTTCGCGACCCTTCGATGGGACATCAGAAACTTGTCCGTTCTTCATCAACATCGTCTTCGTAAGATTCAGCTGCAGTCCAACGTTCCCACATACACAATCGAAGTCGGCCAGCGTTCGCTCCACCTGGCTGATGCTCGGTGTTATGAGCACGATGTCGTCAGCAAAGCGAAGATGATGTAGTTGCCGGCCGTCGACCTTCACTCCCATGTCTTCACATTCTAGTTCGCGCATGACGTTTTCGAGGGTGGCGCTGAAGAGCTTCGGGGATATGGTATCCCCCTGCCGAACCCCTCTCCTTACGTCGTTGTAGAATGAAGAGATCTTGGTCGTGAATCCACTGTACAGCTCTCGAAGGACTCTGATGTACTGAGTAGGAACACCCTGAGTGAGCAGGGCGTTGATGACCGCTTCAGTTTCGAATGCCTTCTTCAGGTCGATAAATGTAAGGCACAGCGGCAGCTTGTACTCTCGCGACGCTTCGATGAGCTTCGTAATGGTTGTATGTGGTCGATCGTGCCGAATCCTCTCCGAAATCCTGCTTGTTCGCATGGCTCTCCTTCGTCCAGGGTTCTGCTGATCCTATTCAGGATGACTCGAATGAACAACTTGTTGACTACGGACAGCAGGCAGATCGGGCGATAGTTGCCAATGTCGTGCACGTCTCCCTTCCTGTATAGCAAGACGGTCCTGCTGGTCTTCCACTGAGATGTAGCCTTGCACTCCGACAGGTAGCGCGAGAAGAGCCGCGCCAGGGTGTTGATGAGCGCTGGCGGGAGGTTCTTCAGGTGTTCGGGACTGATCCTATCGGGACCGGGTACTGTAGTTCACCGACGAGATGGCGTGTCGGATCTCGGAAGGGAGAACAGAGGGGACGACGTATCCATCCTGCGGAAGATGGCGTGGGGGCAGGTGGACGTGGCTATCAAAGAGGTCGGAGTAGAAGTCGTGGATGACCTTCTCCATGGTCCTTCTGGAAGGGGTGACGGTTCCGTCAGGACGTCGGAGAGCGGTCATCTTGGTCTTGAAGTTGGCGAAGTTCCGGCTGGCATTGCGGATGCTCAACCCTGCCTCTGCTGCTTCAGTCAACACTTCCGCCCTTCTCTCCTTAAGATCTTCTTTTATCGCTGCTCTGCATAGCTTCGCAAGCTCGGACGTCAGTTGGTAGTTGCCCGACGCTTGTGCTGCTCCACGCTGGCGTATCAGCTCGAGAGTTTCCGGAGACAGGCGTCTCTTGGTGGTCTTCAAGCTCTCGGCTCCCTTAGCATTATCGCGGAGGTGGTGCACGAAGTGGTCGTATTCCTCGTCGATGTTGTCCATAACGGTATCTTCCCAAAGGCCGGCGAGAGAGGTATAAAGGTCCCAGTTGATGGTCGTTCTGGACTCCTCTTCTTAAACTTCACGGCCTTCTCTCCTTGACGCGAAAAGCGGAACCTTGCGCGAAGGAGGCGGTGGTCCGATCCCGTGTAGAACTTGGGGACAACGTGAACGTCGGTCATGCAATACTTGCGATTGAAGATGATGTGGTCGATCTCGTTGTGGAACTGGCCACCGGGGGATTCCCAGGTCCATCGTAGGGAGGGAGGCTTCTGGAACTGTGAGTTTCCATGGATGGTCTTGGTCGAAATGATAAACTCAGACAGCCTTTCACCTTGCTCATTCCACTCCAAACCGTGGGTTCCGATATGGAGTTCTTCCGGCGACCTTCGCGGTCCGATCTTGGCGTTGACGTCGCCGACGATCACCTTGAAGAAGGTGTGATCTTTCTTATAGAACTTCTCCAGCTCCACGTAGAAGGCTTCGACCACTTCGTCGTCGTAGTCGGATGTTGGGGCATACGCGACGAATACAGTCAAAGCTGGCACGGATCCACATCGCCTCAGTCGCAGACGTCCGATTCGGGTTGTCAGAGACTCGTGCGAATCGATGTTCATGGCCAAATGCGTGTTGACGAGGACACCAACGCCGTCCACTCCCCTGCTGTCGCATGTTCCGAGGAACAGTTCTTCTCCGGAGTCGTAGGCGGCGTGTAGGGGGTGGTGTCTTCTCGTCTCGGTCACTCCGATGACGTCGTACTTGATCTTCCTGGCTTGCATCATCAGGTCCTCGACGGATGCTTCCGATGCGAGCGTGCAGGCGTTGTACAGTACCGCCGCTAAGCATTCAAACAAACGACGTTTGCGACGCAAAAACGCGTTTTTTGCGTCGCATCATGATAACTTTGTCCAAAGTAAAGACTTTGTCACCAAAATTTACAGAGGCGCCTAGCATCATCCTACCTACCACTGGGCATGCGATCGTCATTCAAAAATATGTGGAAGCCTGAAAACCAGTGTCGCAATTAACGGGGTCTTAATCACTGTGACCTGACCCCAAAACCGTCGCCGAGTCTCGCTTAATTATGTCCCCAGGCACAAATGGTGCTGCCAAGTTGAATTTTAAAATTCTTAAACCTAATTAAATTTTATTTTTCTGCCATTGACGGTCTTCCCCTGGATGCGACAATTCTTTTGGTACCAAATTGGCAGGAAGATGCTCACTTTGAACTTCAACCGATTTCGTTATTTCAACGGAAGAATTCTCAATCTAAAACCTGTGATTGTAGCTTGCCATCTACCCATGTTTAAAGAAGGAAAACGACATAGAAAATTTACGTGGCGAGTTGATTTTGGGAATTTGGGTGCTTCCTGCAGTTCATCAAACTGCAAGTGAATATTTGGTAAACAGCACTCTTCGGCTGCGAATATCTTTCTCCTACGCGAACGAGTTAGTCAAAAAATACGTTGACTTACCAGACACAATGTAGAGATTTTAGTTATCAAATATCGAGAAGCCTGGTGATCAGGTGGCACATTTTCAACCGGTTAAAGTGACGACTTCCTGCAAAAGTGTGACTGCGTTTTAACAACGTTTCATGCTGAGTCTTCGCAGAATGAAAGCTGGAAAGCCCAGTACTATAATTGTGTAATTTTTCGCTCAAAATTTTCAACATGTTCGGCCGCCAATATTTTGACGCAGCAGATCGAGCACTGATGTAGAGGCTCCCTTCTGTCATAATTGCGCTGACCTGACATGCCCTACAGAGATATTGCACTTGGCTGCATGACCAATGAGTCTCTCATTTCTCTCCCGATTCGACTTTTCCACCATTATCGACCCATGCTGCCAAATCTTGATGAGTTTTTGGGTTTTCTGGATTAGGTACATCACACAGATTCCCTAATTCTTAAAATTATGACCCCAGTAAGGATTCCCAAAAAATATACACAATTTTCGCGTCGAATTGCACTTTTCAAACAAATTGGACACTTTTCACGTCAAACTGAACACTCTTCTAAGCTAGCTTAAGAATTTTGAAATCAGAGTAAACGTCTTCAAAATTGAAAAGAGCTTCTTAAGGGCTAAACCAAAGACTTCCCAAGATGGTAGGAACAATTTTTTGTCCGAGGAAAGTTGTATAACTTTATCGAAATCTTTTAGTCCAGCTGCTTCAATAAGTGTAATAATATCATAATTTTTTTTTGAGAAAAAATAATTTTAATTCTGTTTTGAAATGCAACAAAGCAGCAATCATTTAGTGCGTCAAAGAGCAGATTGAACCACGCGTTTGGAAAGCTTGTCACAAATTTTATTTGATTGATAGTGTCAGTGATGCTTACATGAAGCATCGAAGTAAGAATGTGTGTTTTCACAATTGTCTTTTTATTTTTTTACACGGGTAAGACTCTATACAAACGGCAATTTTGCTATCAATTGAATAAAAATCGCGACGTCTTGGATATTGCATGCGCAATTCCTTTTCTGGTCCTAAAAATAGCCCTACTGTTTAAAACTGGCTATGAACCATCATTTTTCCACAGAAAATGAGAGTTCTATAAAATTTCAAACAAAAAAAAACCACAACCTTTTGGGAATGTGAATTAAACTTTGAAAGAAATTATTCTAAAATTTTCCATGAACAAAAAATTATTCTGATCCTTTTGGAGAGATCTTAGTTTATTCTAGAAGAAGCTCATTTTAATTAGGAAAAGTTGAATTTGATTTTAAAGTCTTAAGCTAGTTTAGAAGAGTGTTCAATTTGATCTGAAAAGTTTCCAATTCCAACTCGTAATGAAGCTGTTTTACTACAAATATTTTTTAACAGAGAAATAAAATTAAGTTAATTGGGCTCAACAACAACTGCTGCAATTTCTTTTATGTGAAGCTTACATTCTATCCAACATATTCAAGCTATGATCTATGTAATCCGGAAAACCCAAAACTCATCAGGATTTGGCAGCATGGATCGATAATGGTGGAAAAGTCGAATCGGGAGAGAAATGAGAGACTCGTTGGTCATGCAGCCGAGTGCAATGTCTCTGTAGGGCATGTCAGGTCAGCGCAATTATGACAGAAGAAGGCCTCTACATCAGAGCTCTATCTGATGCAACAAAATATTGGCGGCCGAACATGTTGAAAATTTTGAGCGAAAAATTACACAATTATAGTACTGGGCTTTCCAGCTTTCATTCTGCGAAGACTCAGCATGAAACGTTGTTAAAACGCAGTCACACTTTTGTAGGAAATCGTCACTTTAACCGGTTGAAAATGTGCCGCCTGATCACCAGGCTTCTCGATATTTGATAACTAAAATCTCTACATTGTGTCTGGTAGGTCAACGTATTTTTAGACTAACTCGTTCGCGTAGGAGATAGATATTCGCAGCCGAAGAGTGCTGTTTACCAAATGTTCACTTGCAGTTTGATGAACTGCTGCAGGAAGCACCCAAATTCCCAAAATCAACTCGCCACGTAAATTTTCTATGTCGTTTTCCTTTTTTAAACATGAGTAGATGGCAAGCTACAATCACAGGTTTTAGATTGAGAATTCTTCCGTTGAAAAAACGAAATCGGTTGAAGTTCAAAGTGAGCATCTTCCTGTCAAATTTGGTACCAAAAGAATTGTCGCAACCAGGAGAAGACCGTCAATGGCAGAAAAATAAAACTTAATCAAGTTTAAGAATTTTAAAATTCAACTGGGCAGCACCACTTGTGCCTGGGGACATAATTAAGCGAGACTCGGCGACGGTTTTGGGGTCAGGTCACAGTGATTAAAACCCCCTTAATTGCGGCACTGGTTTTCAGGCTTCCACATATTTTTGAATGACGATCGCATGCCCAGTGGTAGGTAGGATGATGCTAGGCGCCTCTGTAAATTTTGGTGACAAAGTCTTTACTTTGGACAAAGTTATCATGATGCGACGCAAAAAACGCGTTTTTGCGTCGCAAACGTCGTTTGGTTGAATGTTTAGCGGCGGTACTGTAAGTACAGATCGTCATCCTAGTCCTTCTCAATTTGCGCAGCCTGGTTAGGCCCTGAGATTTTAGCAGCCTCTCCGTGCTCTTCCTTCCCATCGCTGCAGAAATGGGGGCTCTTTCGGGGTCAGGGGAATGAGGCCCTTTAGTGCTGCTGTTTTTGACTGGAATACACACGGGTTGCTAGTCGGGCTCTGTCGTGCGGGCAAAGAACTCCGGGCAACAAACCAGACTGCCCGAAGGGACGGGGCGAGACTTAAGGCGGCCTCGAATCGCCTTACATGTACTTCCAGTCTACCGAGTGCAAGCTTTTGGCCGAGCCGACACAGTTACAATCAGCACAGTCACGGAACATCCACGCACACTGTGTATGAACATGCCGCTCCCACGCACAAGGAACGCGTCGACCCGACACAGCAGGAGCAAGGAGTCCATCCCCTCATCCCACCTGCGTCTCTGGGCGGTACACGGTCGCACTTGGTTCGCGTGCAATTCCCCTATTCACCACCGGGGGACGCGCCACGTGGCCCTGCGACAAGCGGCCCGAGATCCCTCTTAACAAGAGAGCCCGAAGGCTCTATCGAGGGAGATCCGTGGGCACAGAAATTATCTTAAAAAAGATTTTTTAAAGATAATTTCTGTTTTTAAGATTAAGCACAGAAATCTTTAAAAATGTTTGAAGCTTCAATAATGGCTAGATCACTGCGCCTGTAAGTTTCCCAGGTTTCATAAAAGGTGATACACAGTACATTGATATAATGCACTTGCAACGGCTGCCGCAGCGAGTCGATGGCGGATTGGATAGCGACGCGGGCTCACGGAATGGGGTTCGCTTCCGTTACGCTGCTTGCCACTCGCCAAGTGGATTGCTCATGCTATTGCAAATAGTTAGTATATTTTGGCTTCGGTATTCTCAACCCCACCTTTAACTTCTTGTTAGATGTCAGATGTCCAGGAGGCTAGTCCTACTCCTGTCGCGTGGAGTTGCGTCGAGCGCTCATTTAACCGAGCTTGTCTTGCTGGGGAAGCTCCCGTGAGATGCGGCCCCTTTATATGACCACTTTTTGTTACTTTTGGAAGTGTTTCTCACTGAAACCTCATTTGCGAACGCAGTGGACAAACATTGCCTTGACCCATCGTCAAGAGTGCTCACGATTCTCAGGATTTCCGCATAGATTTCTCTGTATTCTTCTAACAATTTTCACTAATTCTACTAACTGTTACCAAGTACAGCATAATTTGTTCACCTCGTGATATTGGGCGTCTTGCCAACTAGTTCTTCATGAACACTCTTTCCTTCATTTAGGGTGGCGGAGGGCATTGCAAGTAGGAGCACTTATGCTCCCTCGTCTCTAGAGGTTGAAAAACATTTTCGCCCATGTTTATCGAAAGTGTTGTTTGAGATGCTGACCACCAATCCGACATCTTTTTTGGTAAAACGATAGATTACGGAAGTTTACGGTGGGTATGTGTAATTAAGGGGACGGGCCCAGAATAACCGCCACTGGTGAGCTTTCACGACTCCAGAGGTCAAGGAGAAGTCGAAAAATCGATTTTGCTCGAATATCGCCTGATTTGGGTATTTGGGTTGCTGAGAGCGGATACGATATCCGTTTTTAGAATTTCGGTCAATTACGGCAGGTTACGGTAGGCGTGGGTGAGCAAAGCTGCCTATGGCAGTAGAACCGCTTTCTCCACCAAAGTGGTCAAACTTGTTTTTCAATTTTCGACTTTGAAACGGACGAAACAAACGGACGAAAACCGCAGCAAAAACGAACTCCGCTATTGTGCTCCTCGCTAGATCCGCTACAAGGCCATATAGGTCTTTCTGAGAGTCGAAGAGGTAGGTTCACAGACATTAGTTGTAAGTCGGCTGTTATGTACAGAGTCTCACATCTTGCATACTAGAAGAAGACGGAGTAGTGCACAGAAAATTGCGTGGTTTCTAAAAATGAAGGGCGTTTTTATAACAGAATCCTATATCCTTCACACTGAAAAGTGTTGTCGATTACATCACCCAATTACCCCCGAAAAACCTTTTTCTCTTAGAATGAAACTGAATGCTTTCAAATGTGTGAGCATAAACATGGGCGGCTGGGCAGTTCAGTAGACATTGAAGCCATGGCAGTACACAATATAGTTGTGCTCGAACGAATATCGAATAATTACTCGAACAATACACTAGCGAACGTGTCTTTCGAGTAAACGCCGCAAAATCGAGATTTTGCGGTTTTTGCGTCTTTTGACACAATTCGCCTGAAGGTCTCCTATTTGAAAAACCAAGAGCATATTTGAGCTCAGGAGCTCCCCCCCCCCCCCCCCCCCCCCAATAGCAACACGAGCCACGCGGTCGCGAGGCTCGAGTTGCTATGGGGGGGGGGGGAACCGCTGTTGCTATCCGGGAGAAGCCGGTCAACTGAGGGGCGGCTCCTGTTGCGATTCTTTTGCAAATAGCTGTTGCGTTCGGTTGCTATTCTATTGCCTTTGGGTTGCTAAACGGTTACAGAATAATCGTTCCTTCGCTCCGATAGCCGTGCCTTCGTATTCCCTATACTTGGGCAGCCATATATCCACGTAAATCCAGCTCGTACGTAATACGTACACATTTATGTGTACCCATATAAATACATAAACACATATATACATTTATGCATATACACATGTGTACGCATGCATATATATGTATATACGTGTATATATATATATATGTATATATATGTCATGTATGTGTACATGTGCATGTATTCACATGTGTATAATACACGCATATATACAGATGTATATACATTACATGTCTAAATATACAAATATACCTATACAAATGTGCATGTATACACACGTGTGCATGTACACACACGTGTATACAGGGTGCGTAAAAAGTATTGACGCAGTAAATTGCGGTTGTGGAAATAGTAATGCGCAGTAAGTTTAAAAATATTCACTTGAGAAATATGGAAAATAATCTTACAAACACGACAGAATGACTCGTAATCGACATTGGTTCCTTTACTGTGAATACAGGAGCGAAAACGATGGAAAAATTCATGAGCACGCGCCGCAAGTACTCGCTTGGATTTCGTCCCGTGGTTTGAACAGCCTTCTGCGACTGATCACTTCTGTTGAAAGTAGCACAGACCTCATTCTTCAAAATCGCCTAAAAAGAGTAATCCAGCGGATTCACTTTTAAGCTGTGCTCGTCTGAGAAGCTGTCCACATCTGCGCGCTTTATCCGTTGGCCGTTATCGGACAGAGATTGATAATTTTGGATTTGAACGTTATCGTGCTTGGACATCTTGTAATCATCATCTGTTATGACAGAGCCGTGGCTGTTTAGGTAGTTGTCCTCTTTTCTCACCGACAGTTTCGAACACCGCCTAATTCTCTTGTTAATGAAGTATTCATTTCCTTTGGTAACAGTCAGAAAAGGGTCACTGTAATCACGACGGTATCATGCTTCTTCAGTTTTTACAAGAATATTTTTTGAACACAATATAGATAACAAAAATAGCACACAAAAACTTTGAAAAGTAGAAAGAGAAAGTTGGAGCTGAAACAAAAAGTAGGTGCGTCATTACTTTTTACGCATCCTGTACATGTATATATATATATATATATATATATATGTGTATATGCACATATGTATACACACATACATATGCATATACATGGCATATATGCGTGTATACAACTGTGTATCTCAAAAAAAAACTGTATACACTGTTTGAAAGGTGATAACTTTGCTCAGGAAAGGTACTAAAAAAGTTGAAAGCTCATATGAAATCCTAAGAAAGTAGAAATTTTCTGGCATGTGAGCGGTATGGGATGCGCCATGCACTTGTCTGAAATTTTGCATTTTACACTCGATTGATTGTATTTCGATTTAGCACTTATTATAATTTATTCAGAAGGTGGTCGCATCGATGGATCTGTGCTTTTGTTTAAAGTTCAGAACTTTAAAACACATTAATGCATGCGAAAAATGCAGGGTATCCTTTAAAAGTGCAATTAATGTTTGAAAGGTTCTGGCATTGCTGCTAGTGAAGCTTTCTATGATGTTTGAGACTCATATGAAAGTAGAGGGTAACGAGATTTCTGTGACTTGTGAACAGTCAAGATTGCGCCATGCCCAGCCTGAAACCTTGCATTTCAGACTCGACTGATTAAGCATGGGCTGAATGCTTGTTACAATCGTGTTACTACTTGACCACGTTAACCTTGCTGTGCTTCTTTTAACTTTCCATCGCCCAGTAGCTGTAGCTATGCCGGTTGACCTCTCCATTCAGCTTGAATGTTGATCCATCAGTCCACAGAATCCGTGTTAGAAAATGGGGCTCCTGCGCATATTTAAATTCTGCAATCAATAAACACGCATCTCAAGTATCTTTCGCGTAATTGTCAAGTTCTAAACGTTAAAAGAAGCACATCACAGGTTAATAATGATAAGTACTAACAAGGTTGTATCAAGCATTCAGCCCATGCACAATTGATCAGGTTAGAAATGCAGGATTTCAGGCGGAATCATGGCGCAATCTCGACTATTTTCACGCCGTAGAAACCTCGTTCTAAGGTAAAGTGTTGCCAAAAAAATCCCGCTCTAAAGTTGGAAGTCGAAAACCTGTATTAATTTCCGGACAACCACAAGCATTCAACCGGAACACAATCAATCTAGTATAAAATGCAAAATTTCGGTCGAGTGCCTGGCGCATTCCTTACCGCTCATATACCAGAAAATTTCTGTTTTCTTAGGATTTTATATGAGCACTTAACTTTTACAGTACCTTTACTGTGAGCAAGGGTAGCTCCTTTCAAACAGTGTATACAGTTTTTTAAGACACCCTGTATACATAATTATATATATTTATTATATATATATTTTGAAATAAGAAGTTATTTCGTACGAAACTAAAATTTTTTGCAGCATTGGTGTGTTCTCCACCGCGATGAACGGAGGTAGGCCATTTCTGATGTAATTGGACGAGCAAGTGCCTTCCTATCAAAGCGAATATTCAGTGAGTACATGGTGACCTCCCCCCCCCCCACCCCCTCCCCCACTGACCCTATTTGCGCCAAATTCTCTAACAGTTCCAAAAACTGCATTACTGCAATCATTGCTTGATGTGGACTGTCCCACACACGTCCCACACATTTGCTGTAGACCGTCACACGCTTCCCGAATTCATCAACACCATCACAGTTACATTCCTTATTTCGCGGCTGAAATTACGCGAGCATGCCTTTTAAAGCTTCATTAAAAACTTAAACTTCATACGCAATAAATAGAAATGTCTATTGTCTAGACTAGTCGCCGGCGGTAGTATTGATTGCGCCAAGACCGCTTCGATAAGCTTCGCGAGCGCGAGAGTATGCACAGACGCATGCGCAGGGCGCGAGAACGCAGAGACCCTGGCCGATGGCACGCTCCCCACCGGGAGACGCGGACAGCGCGAGAGACGATGGCGCGCGACCCAGCCAGAGCGCAGAATGCGCAGAGACGGGGGCGCGGGACGGAAGGATTCAAACTTGACAGAATTATTGCGCTCAGAACACGCCTCCGGTGCAATTTGCGAGCTGTCGCGCCCAGTCGATTGATAGGTTCGATTCTATACACGATGTTCACAGCGCACTCCAAAGTTTTGCCGGGACAGAGTACAACAATTCCCGAATAGAGCGGCTGAGGATTTCTGTAAAACTACCCAAACGCTCCTCCACAAGTTGTCGCGTCGCCCCTCGATTGATAGCTTCGATCCTAGATGCATTGTGCACGGCGCATTCTCAGAGGATTCCTGGCATGATAGAACACTTTACGACATGCTTGAGATACTCGGACAGTATGCAAGTCCTGAAATATAAGCTTCTTCAATCGCAAAAAGTCTGTTCCAGTGATTTTTGGCCACCGACGCGAAAACGCGGTGGTCTGACGAAGTTGTATACATGTTTGTGTAGATCTCGACGAGACCACTAGAGGAATTGCGAGCACGCTACGGTTTTCAACGGCTTGTGACCGCCAACTCGTCCACGACCGCCCCTCGCAATGGAGCGCAAGTTTTCAATTTCGGGCATTTTTATGGCTCCATATGAAATATGTATACCAAACGACAGAATTCGAGCTTCTGAGCTCAAATATGTCCTTGGTTTTTCAAATGGGTGACCTTTAGGCGAATTTTATCAAAAAGAGGCAAAAACCGCAAAATCTCGATTTTGCGGCGTCTATTCAAAAGACGCATCCGGTACTGCATATGCGAAAACTGGTGCAACTCATTTTCAGCAGTTTCCTCAGAATCAAAAGTTCTGCGATTAAAATTGTTATGAAAAAGGCGAAACAAGTGAGAATCTGATGGTGCTAAATCAGGGCTATAGGGTGGATGTGACATCGGTTCCCAGTTGAGCACTGTTAATTTTTTACGGGCTATCAAATAGGTATGGGGCCTGGCGTTATCATGACGGAGCATCACGTCTTCGCAATTGGCCAGTTCAGGGCATTCCTCATTGAATTCTTGGTTCTATGTCGATAGCTGACGACAGTATACATTCGAACCAATAGTTGGATTTCTTGGAAGCAGCCCAAAGATGACGCCTATGGGAAAACACGAAAAAACAAAAAAAAACATTAATTATCGAACAACCCAATCCAATAGAACACATTTACGCGTTCACTCGATTCAATCAAATTATTCGACTGTTCGAATATTCGAACAAACAAAAAAGGAGGCTTATTCGATTTTCGGCCAAATGAAGAAATGGACGAGCGAATAAATTCGTTTGTTCATTCGTTCGATAAAATTTCTCAAAAGCACAACCATATGTAGTACGCTCTGCATAAACGTCTTCACATGTCCAGTTGCTCCACAAAACTTTGCGTGTCATTCAACAACGTTAGCTTTATTCGAGTCACGAAGAGCTGAAGCACAGAAACTTTCTGGGCTCCCTTAGAAACAAAACTGACGTGCTCGGAAGTTCGCATTTGGCAGCCATTGGAGACGTTACAGCGGCAGCAAGTGTAATATGATTGAACCACAAACAGCGCAGGATAAAAAGAGGGCGCGCTGATTGATGGAAATGCAAATAAGAACGTTGAACTCCTCGCAAAAGAGTCTTATTTGTGCTGCTGCGATAAAATAAATAGAATAAAGATGCTTGAACACATTTGATTAAGCCTGGAGCGGCTGGTAGAGAGGCTATATGTTGTTACAGGATGTTTTGTTGCGATCAAAACTCTTGTGCCAGGCGGGGCTCGAACCCGCATCTTCTGCTTTCCGGGCAGCGATGTTCGCCTCTCTACCAGCCGCTCCAGGCTTAATCAAATGTGTTCATGCATTGTTACTAGTAAGGTCTTCAGCTTAACGGTTCCATGCTGATATCAGCGGCCGGCCCATCCCGTATCACGGGTGGGTGCTGACGGACCTCGAGGATATCGCGGGTGTTACGTACGGTCAAACAGCGCCGGTGGTGTAAGGCGAACATCGCTGCCTGGAAAGCAGAAGATGCGGGTTCGAGTTCCGCCTGGCGCAAGGGTTTTGATCGCAACAAAACATCCTGTAACAGAATAAAGATGAAAATAAATGTTTTGGTTCTCGAGAGTCGATTCCCAATCATACGGTTGAGCATCACTCTACCACTGAACCATTTCATGTCTCCTGCCCAATCTTTTTTGCTCAACGTTCAGCTGCTATCAGATATCTTACTTATCGAGAATGTTCTACGCTTGCTTCATGGTACTCCACAATGTCCTCACGAAAAATTTGGTCGCGTCCACAATTTTCCCTTTATAGGCATGAGAAATACCTTGTCCAAGATCGCCTTGTAGATATTGAAATTGGCCGGATTGGAAGATGCGCCATACTTCTCAAAAAGTTTCAGCACGAGGTCGATGTGATTCTGAGCGAGTAATTCGGCCGCGTATTGAGCCACGTACTTGTCGAGAAGAGGCTTGTGCTGAAAATTAACAAACGGACGTCTGGATCAACAGTCGGACAGATGGAAGCACGAGCCTTCTGCTGACGAGCCGCATCAAGGGCCTTATCCCACTGTCCCTTGGCGATGAGGAGGTCGATAGCGGAGATGACGTCGACGTCTATGAGCTCACCGACTCGACCTTCTTGTGTGAGCCATTCTTTATACTGAACTTCAATCTCGGGTACCATCTCTGGCACAAACTCATTGGCTACCTGTAAAGATTTCGCTCAGAAACGATTAGCTTGTATGATAAAAACCGAAGTCTGAGTACGAAGCTGACAGCCCTACACACCTCTTGCGAGTTGTGCGTGTTATTATCGACCTGATCCTGTCACCTTCGCAGTAATTTCTAACATACTTGCTTAGCTTTAGACCACTGCTGCGATCTAGTCAACGCCATCACAGCTTGTCTGTTTTGTCCGATGGCTAGAAGTAGTTCAGCCATTTTCTCGTAGCACTTGTTCGCTTCAAGAGCATCGACGACTTTCAGCACAACCTAATCATTTAGTCATTTACATTTATATTTAGGGATAAAAGCATCTAAGCCACCACAGCGACATGCCTCCTCATCCGAATTTGCCAAAAACCTCTGTGCTAGATCGGCACTCTTCATCGCGGCATCAATGATCATCGACTCGTCGTTCGTAGAGGAGCGATTTATCTGGAAAATTCGAAAGAGCAATGGCTGAAAACGACCCTAATTCGGGGGTTCAAACACTTCAAATCGGCGGAACAAGTCCTCTAACAAAAGGGAGCGCTCTGCGCGACATGGGACGGCAAATTCGGTCCACATAAGTTGGTTTGATGACACTAGCAGAACAGAGACGTTGAACTGAAATTCGTTATTATTAGGTTGAGTCATAAATTTTGTGACAAAATTAGCCTTCCAGCAAAAATAAGATTATACCACAAAAGGAAAATGATTGACTTAAACGAAGTAATTGCCGTTATTCTCAATGAGTTTCTTCCGCTTCTCATGAACTGAGTGGATTACATCTCTATATAATTTGCTCGGTTTCGGCATGAAGAAGTGATGTACCACTGTCGTGACCTCATCGACTTCGGCAAAGCGCCTACCATGGAGGAAGTGATCCATCGACCGAAGCAGACGCCAGTCAGAAGAAACCCATCAAGCGCACGCTGTGTCCGAGGTGGTTGCTGGATTTTGGTCCAGCCCATTTCCTAGATTTTTGCCAGCGTCTGAAATGCCGTAAGCGGTTGACCGTTGCCCTTGTGGAAGAAACATTAATTCGTATCGACTTCTTTCTCCATGAATTTTTGCTGGAGCTAGTGTAGTTGTTGGCAAAAGCGAGCGTCGAGGATGGTTTGACTACGTGGAGCAGCTCACGGCGCATTGGACCGCTATACATCCACCAAACGCGCAGCAGGACCTTCCTTCGGTGGAGCTCCGGTTTTGACGTCAGAAATCCGACTCGTTGCGTTCCAGCTATTGCTTCCCGTCTTTACAGTTGCAGTGAAGCATTCCCTTTTCATCGTTGGTAAGGATTCGATCCAGGCCTCCTCGATTGAACCGGTGCCAGAGCTCTCGGTAGTCGGAAGCACAGCGACTTACTAGGATTTTCGTCAAAGCATGAGGCACTGAAGAAGACGATTTTGGCGACCTTCCAGTCTTCTGCAGCCGATAATGGTGGATCACTGGGAGGTGTGGAAATCAGCGATCAGTGCTAGTGTGGTTTGAGAAGAACTCAACTTGATGGGTTGCTACCGAGCTTGAATCAATTGAAAATGAAATCACACACTTTTCACTTTGAGTGGTCATCGTTCTAGTGAATCGAACTTTTCACGCAAGGAAAATTAACGATTCGTAACTCAAAATAATTGCTAGGAAACAAGTTTTCAAACAGAATACAATAATTCAGCGGGTTCACTTTGAATTCCAGAAAAAACAGAAATGTTGCAAAATTTATGACTCAACCAAATATTTTGCAGAGGTGCCTCCAGCTGGACGCAAGCTGTGGCTTTTGTCAAAATGATGTTAAAATCAACGATGAGTGTGTCGCTAGCTAGGTATAAGGCTAGTTTAGCTCTTTTCAGCTTCTGAATTATTTGTTCATATTTATAACGTATTTGTTCACGAGGCGCAAGCTCGGGGATGTAGACGACAGCCATTAGCTACAACGAAAAGTAGCACTCCTGTTCAACAACACTTTTGAACCCTCAAATCGTTGGTGAAAAATAAAAATCTGTGAGTAAGCGCTCAGTAATGTTGCAGCATTGAGCTGCTTAGAGCGTACGAACGTGAAAAACCAGCCGAAAATCCTCAGCAACTAGAAATCTCAAGCTTATTTCTTCTTGAAACCTTGCCATTGTAAGTTGTCGGTGTATGTTGTGTAGCCCGATGTTGTGAGGAGATGTTCATTTCGCGGGACCTGATGTCTCGTCGTCTTCGCAGGCCTGAACGTGGTGCACACATATTGGTTTCAGTTTGCACTCGACTGCACCAAGCGCCTCAGCTACCCTAGCATTTCAAAACTACACATAGGAGCACGGCACAGTCCATGTGGGAGAATCGACTCACCGGCAGAGGCGAATGGAACACACTGCACCAGGGCTATTTACCAACGCTACAGAAAGACACTCATTCCGGTTTTTCATCGCTGGATATCTCGCGAAAATCTAGAATGCCTATCAAAATTGTGCATTCCACCTTAATAGAATTACAACACCGCTCGCGCCGCGCAGTCAAAAGTTGGCGAAAGAACGCAAAAATGGCGTCGCAAAGCGTCGCATGCTCATAACTTCTTCAGTTTTAGGTTTTTTGTAAAATGGTTGAAACTATTCGATTCGTATCTTCGAGTTCTACAGAAACATGTATACATCTTTACCGGAACACCCATATTTTCGCCGTGGGTGGTCCAAAATTGACTGGAGCGGGCTTTTGCGATTAGAGCAGCTTGTTTCCCAGGCCATGCGTTCTTTCGGAGTATCTCAAGCATGGCGCACGTTGCCAGTGCTCTGTCATGCCAGGAATGCCCCGAGAGTGCGCCGTGCGCAATGCACACAGAACCGAACCTATCAATCGAGTGGGTGAGCGCATGTCCACTGCGCTTCTATCTTCTCTTACTGGACAATGCGAAATCCTCAAGACTATTTCGAACCGTTTGGAGAACGTTCTCAGAAATTTCCCGTCACCACACTCAGGATAAGCTCCAATCCGTCCCTGCGAAACTTTGGTGTGCGCCGTGTACAATGCGTACAGAGAAGAACCTTCCAATCGAGGGGGACAGCTTGCAGACTGAGCGTTTGGGGACTTTTGTCAGAAATTTGCAGCCGCCCTGGTCAGGAGTTGCTCTAAGGCTGTCCAGCTAGCCTTTGGAGTGCGCCGTGAACAGTGGATACAGATTCGAACCTTTCAATCGAGGGGGCGACCGCTCGCAAATTGCACGCGCTGGCGTGTTCGGAGCGCAATAGCTCTGTAAAGTTGGAACCGTTCAGGTCGCAGGTTGTAGGTTTTGTAGGCAGTCAAGCGATCTGTTAGTACGCAAAAGTAGAGTGGTTCAGCTTAGGAGGGGGGCAATGTTATAGGGGTGCGAAGATGCAGGTGAGGCTTGTGTGAAGCATTTTTTTCCGAATTCCGTGGATCACTGAGAGAAGACGCGGCAGCTAACGGCCTCAAATGACTACACTATTAGAGCACTTAGGGTACCTTACGGTGACGGGCTCGAAATTTTCAAAAACAAACGTCGGATTCGTAATCGGCACCCCAAATAACCCCTAGATGATTTCGGACGAAGTTTGCACGAGGAAATTTTGCCAATTTCGAAAATGCCGTTTTTGATAACGTCATCATCCGCGCAGCTCGGACTAGAGCGCCCAGGTCCTCGATATTGTCAAGAAATCGATTTTTTTAAAATTGGGACACCATTCGATAGAGCTTCTCATTATGAACCAAATGGTTTTATAGTGAGTGTCGGAAACCCAAATATGGGTGAGTAAGAGGGCAGGAAACTTCAACCGCTATGTCCGCCGCCCTAAAACGGCAGATGGGGCTAAGACAGTTTAGGCACCTGAAAAGTTCTGAGCACGTTATCGTAAAGTACCTTAAGCGATCTGTTCGCGTACGCATTTTAAGGCCGTTAGCTCGCCGCGTCTTCTCGCAGTGGTCCACGGAATTCGGAAAAAATGCTTCACACAAGCCTCACCTGCATTTTCACACCCTATAACATTGCACCGAGCGGTCGCCCCCTCGATTTAAAGGTTCGATTCTGTATGCATTCTTCACGGCGCACTCCAAAGGCTAGCTGGACAGCCTTAGAGCAACTCCTAACCAGGGCGGCTGCAAATTTCTTACAAAAGTCCCCAAACGCTCAGTCTGCAAGCTGTCCCCCCTCGATTGAACGCATTGTACACGGCGCACACCAAAGTTTCGCAGGGACGGATTGGAGCTTATCCTGAGTGTGGTGACTGGAAATTTCTGAGAACGTTCTCCAAACGGTTCTGTAGTGCACGGCGCACTCTCGGGGCATTTCGGCATGACAGAACACTGACAATGTACGCCATGCTTGAGATACTCCGAAAGTACGCATGTCCTGGGAACTAAGCTGCTCTAATCGCGAAAGCCCGCTTCAGTCAATTTTGACCACCCATGGCGAAAATATGGGTGTTCTGGGTGTTCCGGTAAAGTTGTATAGATGTTTGTGTAGATCTCGAAGAGACGAATCGAATAGTTCCAACCGTTTTTCAAAAAACCTAAAACTGAAGAAGTTATGAGCATGCGACGCTTTGCGACGCTATTTTTGCGTTTTTCGCCAACTTTTGACCGTGCGGCACGAGCGGTATTGTAAGTGAAAATCTATACGTAAAAGTATTTAGATAATTGTTAATGTTTACTTTGTGCCGTTCGAGGTTGTTATGGTGGACCTTTATTGCCAGACCTAACGTTTCGACGCTTCCGTCTTCCTCAGAGGCCTGAACGTGGTGCAAATATTAGATATGCGATTTACCCCAGCAAACGCTAGCCCCACTTTAGCGGTTGCGCTTCCTTAGAAAAACCACCCATGACGAGAGAAGCTGGAGACTTATTTAGATAATTATTGTATTATTATTTATTAAAATTGTTTTCGTAGTTCAATGTCGTTCCCTTTGAGCGCATTCATCCTATGCCCTCCAAGTGGGCTGGTCAGCAATCCACGTTGTTTGCTCGATAGATGTCTCCTTATGCGCAACGTTTCCTGTTTCTCCGACAAATTTATCGTCACTAGCTAAGCACTCTATCGGATAAATTGCTTCAATATTTGAGCAAACTCCCATTGTACCACTTGGGAGAATAACGCATATTTCCAAAAGGCACGGCTAGTCATAGTCTATTTCGTAGCAACTGCATCTCGATGTTGTAGTTGGGAATGCCCACTAGGGCATTTAGTGAAGATGAGCGGGAGCAGATGGGCATCTTGCTTGCGGGGATCTATTATAACAGTTACCATAAGATCTTCGACTACAACTTGACACCCTATAGCCGTTTGGAACAGCTATATGCGAAGCTAGCTGTAAGGACTCTTGATGTTCGCTGGATCCTGTGCAAATACAGACTGCCGTTCAGAGCGTCTTGCGGACAGCGGCACGTTTAACAGCATTGGGGTGCGCAGAGTGGCGTGAGCCACCAAGTAAGCCTAAAGTACTGAGAGTGCTCGTTTAGCAATCTGAACCATTCACCCATTTCCGCCTGTGTCAATGTATCGATGGATACAGCAGTCGTCTACATGTCTACAGTACATGAACGGTGAGCAGGAAGGGCTGTCTGTGGAACGTACGTGGAAATGTCTTACTAGTAATCTACCATCGGTTTTCATTCGTACCTCTCCTTTGCGTTAGGCATAGAATTGTGACGGAAACGACTATGATGTTAACCAGCTGGACGTGTGGGCCACGCCAGGCTTGCCGGCTTCGGGTATGGCGGGCCACACAAGGAACATGGCCCAAACCTAGCTACGGACGCTTGCTAAGCCAGGCTTGCCGCCTTCGCAGGCAACCAACGCTGGTTAAGGAAGCATCCCTAGCGTCGAAGTCGAACATGTTGAGACGTGCGCCTACTACGGATTGATGCCTTGCTGAGTACCACTCACAACCTTGTATGGCACTCAGGAATGTCCTCCACCACTCCTGCTTCGTCTGGGGTTGCGTTCACAACCCACTGCAGCTCGTCAAGGCTAACTGAATGGCTGACATTTCTGTCCTGTCGTCCTGCTTTAAGCCACCAGATGTGATGATATTCGGAAAATGTGACTTAGGACAAAGATACTATCCTCTTGTATATACAGTGCTAAGAAAACTGGTCGAGCCACTGCTGAAAATTGAGACCGACGACCTGGTTGAATACGAAGCCAAAGCCAGCGCAGGTCCCCCAAACTTTCTTGGCTGGCTTGTCCTAGTCCACTGCTGAAAATTGGAGGATCCGTCGATCATCATAATTACGCAACACGCACCCCGATCGGTTAAGTGTGAGAGATGACCGATAGCCCGCTCAAAAGATCGGTGGTATTGACTGCCTGATCGAAGCACTTACTCTGCAGTGAGGCGCTTAATTCGGCTAACCCAATCCTACAACTCCCACCCCGATCGACTAGGCTTGAAAGAAAACCATAGCACCGCTCAAAAGATCGATCGTATCGATCGATATTGATTGCCTGATCGAAACTCGCTCGGCTGTGGACCGCTTCCTTCGCCCAATGCAAGACCTCATGGATATGGGTGTTCTCTGCTTTGCACTCCTTTGGCAGTCGTTCCGTAAACACCTTAGATGGGATCAACATGCAAACATGTAGCGGCGGGCTTCAGCGCGGCGGACGCGGCGGGCTTCACATAAAGGCCCCCACACTTTTGCGGCTACGCCGCTTGCCGCTATGGTTAAGAATAGTGCATCGCGTTGCCGCAGAAGTGTATGGAGGCCTTAAATTTGCATGTCGACATAAGGCCTCTTGCATACCTGCCGTCGCCGCGATGAAATCGCGGCCACGAGTTTTGTAGAGCGACGCGAAAAAGTATGCCATGCCCGCGATGAGGGCGGGAAGCCGTCGCGCATGCCGGTCGCCACTGTTGCGGCGGCCGTGGCGGAGTTTCCTCTGACTATTCAGCTGCGCTAATACAGATAAAGCAATTTTACAAGAATAAAAAGTTATCATTAATGTGTTAAAAAAGCTGAATTTATTCAAAAACACATTAAATTCAGCACTGTTAATGAACTACAATTGTTGCCGCGAAGTAATATTGCAATAGTTTATGGTATGCCTAAACTATACAAAACACCAATTAAATTCAGGTTCATAGCTGGTGCGGCTGATAGCAGCCTGAAACCACTCTCCGTCTTTCTAGCTAATATTCTATAGTTTATTATGAATCCTTTTAATAACTACCTTGACACTATTAGAACCAGAAATAGAACATTTATAGGATATTAGTCTATTCAAAACATTAATATAAGCGAACGGCTACAAAATATACGAGGCCACAATCTAAAAGTTTTCTCAGCGGATTTCACCAACATGTTCACTTATCTACTCCACTGCAATATTCTTAACAATAATAGAGAGACATCCAAAATTTGCTTTAAAAACGTTAGCAAAAACTTCATTGTTTATAATGGCTGTAATAAAGCTTTCTACAGTAACTCTATAGGAAATAAAAACTATAAATATTACACCATACACGATATGATTTATTTTATAGATTACCTTCTTAGTAACAGCTACTGTAAATTCTCTGATCATTTGTTTATTCAAAAAGTGGGAGTACCACAGGGTAGTAATGTCCTCTTATGGCTGATCTAAATCTCACAATTTCGGATATGTTTACTCTATTACCCATCATAATCTCTACCTGTTCATTCCGTTCCGTTACATCAACGGCAGTTTAGTTGTCCATAAAAGCAGCACTAATGATACTTATAACAAACTTATCAACGTCCACAGGGTGCGAAAAAAGTATTGACGCACTAAACGTAAACGTTATAAATAACAACACATGATAAAATTTAGCAAGTTTATATGCAAAATGTCAACAATGATCTAGCGAACAGCATCACTTGTATTTTATGTGGGCTTGTTTGCTGCGAATGCAGGATCGAAGACGACGAGGAAAGGCATCGACGGTGCGCCGCAAGTAGTCCACGTCGGTTTCGTTCGTGCTTTGACCTTCAGTAACTTGACACTTTTGTGCATAAAACCTGTAAAAGTGTTACGTACTCTTTAAGGAGCTTCAAAGTGCTAATTCTGGCGGAAGGCTCGCTGCAAGGGAGGCGCATCCGGCCAGTATCATGGCTTGTTCTTTCATCCCAAGCGTCTCTCGTTTTCGTGGATACTGGAGTGAAGATAAATCAGTAGAAATATCTGTATGGATGTTCTAAAGAAGCAACTGATTCCTTGGTTCAAATCCCATCTCGAGAGTAAGCCGTGTGTCTTCCAGCAGGATTAGGCTCCTGCGCAGAGTCGAGGATTGTTCAGGACTGGTGCCGCGCCAACTTGAAGAACTTCATTTCGGCAGAGGAATGACCTCTGCATAGACCGGATTTGAATCCGCTAAATTTCTCTATATGGGAAGTTTTGGAGAACAGGCTTGCGCTACTCCACGGAAGTATGAAGTCAGTGAAGGATGATCTGGCCAAAACATGGAACGAAATCGACGTAGGCTACTTGTTCCGTCGCGTCTTCGCCCCTGCATTCGCAGCGAAAAAGCCCATATGAAAAACAAGTGATGCTGTTCTGTTCGCTAGATTATCGTTGATATTCTGTATAAACATTCTGTATGAACTTGTTAAATTTTATAATGTCTTGTTATTTCTAACGTTCACATTTAGTGCGTCAATACTTTTTACGCACCCTGTATAATAATGTCCTAAACCTAGATGTTACTCATGACAACGACTACTCGTGCAACTATTTAGATATGTAAATAAAAAGCTCAGGCAATCAATTAACCACTAAGCTTTATAATAAGACAGATTCCTTTAATTTTAGTATCGATAGATTTCCTCATTTCGATACCAATCTGTCATCTAATATCAAACAAGCCACGATCTATGCAGAAATTCTAAGAATTGCACGCACTTGCAGGTTTAAAGACGATTTTGTAACTAGACTTTTGCATACTCAAAGGCAACTGTTCGAGTCAAGATATGACAGTAACTTTTTCGATTTCTCGCTATGTAAATGTATTCATAAAAACAAATTTGTCCAATATAAAAACGATCCAGGTCACACCAAAATTCAGATAAAGGGCTCGTTATGTAAACGCTTTGATTAATGTTGTTCTCAACGGTTCATCAATTTTATCACGTCTTAAAATGCTAGTGCATAAACTATAAAAACATATTCCCTAACTTTTTGTGTTTGTGGTGGTGGACTGGAGGACGTTTGGTGGTTCGGCGTGGAGGTCATCCCCTTCACTACTTCCTTCTTCAACTTAACTAACTCCTTCCCTAACAACTATTACCCCCTTTTCTACTAAACCACTCCCTTCCCGATGGTGGATCTTCCCGTTGAGCCACGTTGTGCTCTCGGTGCCACTGCTGCGAGTTGTTCTATCTATTCTAGTTTACTGCTACTTTTCCTGTATCTCCTTAATGCCTTTCATTCAAGGTTTATTCATTCCTGGTGGTATCTTTATAGCATTAATTCTCTATAACATCTTGAACTTGCTTGATTACGTTCAATTGTTGTTCGCCAATATCAACGGGAGAAGCTCAGGTAGTTTACAGCAGCAACTCCTTCTTTCCCCTCCCTTACTGATGAGCACTGGGGGAAGGATATTCTGTGTTTGGTTTTTGTCTTAGACCCGCCGTACGGAACGAAAACCAAACTAATTCTTTGTTTTCCATACTTTCATAATTAATCGATCACAATTATATGGCTTTGCTCATTTATCGTTCACATAAAGGCGACCACACACTTCTGCAGCAACGCCGACCGCCGCTGTGGTTAAGGATAGGGCAGGAACGTCGGCGGCGTCGCTCTACAAAACTCATCGCCGATGGAATCGCGGCGATGAGTTTAGTAGAGCGACGCGAAAAAGATGCGAAGTTCCCAGTGTTCGTCGCATCGCTCATCGCTCTGCAAGGTAGCGCGACGCCAATTTGTCCAGGACCAACGCTAAACACCGTGCGCGGCGCGAAAAAGTATGCTATGCCCGCGATGGGCGCGGGAAGCCATCGCGCATGTCGACTGCCACCGTTGCGGTGGCCTCGATGGAGTCTCCTCTGACTATTCAGCCGCGCGCGGCGAAATGGCCATGAATTGAGCGCCCCGATGCCATTCATAGCCATTTCGCCGCGCGTGGCTGATAGTCAAAGGAATCTCCGCCGCGGCCGCCGCAACAGTGGCGCGATGTCTTCCCGCCCTCATCGCGGGCATGGCATACTTTTTCGCGCCGCGGGCGATGTTTAGCGCGGGTCCTGGGCGGATCGCTGTCGCGCCCCTTTGCAGAGCGATGGCCATGCGACGAACACTTGGAACTTCGCATCTTTTTCGCGTCGCTCTACAAAACTCGATTCCAGCGCTGCGACGGGAAGTATGCACGAGGCCTAAGAGTGAACTGTCGACATAAGAGTGCATGTCGTCGGACAGTGACTCATGCCTCTCTCGATTCTATATAGTAATGATGATGATGATAATGATTATTGCACGATACTGGCCAATGGGGGATGATATCTCAGCAGGAGAAGCTGTAGAAGCGCTATGGATTTCTACCAGAAACACAGGAATGAACAACCAAAGCGAGTGCCTGGCCGCAACATGTGACTTTTTGTTGATCGTGCCTCATTGTGAGCTATAGAATGGCCGGCCGGCGATATCGTCAGCACATGACGGTTCGTTCGCCTCTACTGGTCATCAAGCGTAGGATGAACAACACCCCTTAGCGGTGGAACTGCGGAAGTTCGCCTCCCTTGTTTGACATCCTGCGGTGTACATCCTGCGGTGTTTGTAGAGGTATGTATGTAGCTCGAGTATGCTAAAATGGCGGAGGCGTTATAAGGTAGAGCGCAAATTTGAACCTTTACATCATGTTTAGGCCTTTCAAGACGACGGAACATCAGAACGTCAGGCCATGATTGGCGTTTTACCTAACGAAGCCGCTTCGCTCACGCCAGCATTTCTGCGCCAAAACTAAGAACATACTACGAAACCCCAAATTGTCAAGCAGGCTCCTCACACAGTGTTCCTTCTCTATGTATTAGAGCGATCACAACACGATTCTGAAGCGCATTATGGGTTTGCAAGACAATTCGTGGGTTTTGTCGTGCGTTTTTAACATTGGAAAAGAAATGCTAGCGTAGATGTAGCGTTGTGTGAGGCAAAACGTCAGTGTGATTCCTCGGCCGATTCTTAGGCTTCTGAAGATAGGAATAAAAGTCCTATTCGAAATCATCTGTGGTAAAGGAATGATAAGGAATTAAGGATAAAGGGCAGCTTTAATCACTCTCCTTCGGGTGCGTCACGCAATCTACGGGATGCCGTGGAGGCAATTTGAATGCGCATTTGGCCAATACAATCGTTCCAGTGGCCGGCTGATAAACAAGCGAGTGATTTATCTTGGCGGTTGGCCTAGCAGCAGCTGTGAAACTTCATAGACAGGCTAGTGTCTGAATTGCTCCGATGGATAGCGCTTAGTAAGCAGACAAAAAATTGGATGCGCTTGATGGGAAGGAACAATCTGGAATAGGTCGAACAGTGGGCAGCGAAGTGACTGTGTATTAAAAGAACGCAGAGATAGAATTTCTGAGTAGATCGGTCATCTCGCCGTAAAACTTCGTTCAACACAATACATAGAAGAGGTTCAAGAAGGTAAAGTAAGGAATAGACGTCACTGCGTCCGATGATAGGAGACAAAGGTAGGCGAAAAGCGTAGCCATAGTTCTCTGCACACAAGTTTGTAGGCATTTCCGATGAGTTCTGAAAAGCTCCTGCTTGCCTTCTTCTTCGCCGAATGAGGTAGTTCTATACTAATATGACATGTGAGATGGTTCGCGATCCTCACAGATCTAGAGATTGAAGGTTTTTGAAGGGCAACTTTAATCAACCTTCTGCTCAACACTTATGAAAGACGTCCTATCTGCGCCCTTTTAGGGTTCTCGTCCCAAAAAATCCAGCAATATTTTGCTGAATGAAATGAATTGAATCAAAATGAACTGAGTGAGTGTGGCCAGGTGCGAAGAACAACCTACAACGCCTCACCTTTAGATAAGCTTGCACAGCCTTTGCCCACTCGCGCTGCTCCTCGAACGCCTGACCCTGGGCCAGCAAAGAGCTCACACCGCGGCCGCCTCCAAGCAATTCGATCTGCTCGAATTCTTCCTGAATGTTTTGCTTCATTAAATCTTGAAAGAATAGGGACACATCTGGCGCAGTACTTGAAGGCGCTGCTCGCGCATGCGTTACCCGATTGAATTTAAACAGTTCATCACCCCTTCTACAGCCTCAGCCGATGACTGGTGTCAGAAGTGGTTGGAAAGGAGAAATCCAGAATTTTCTGCTGGACTAATAAATCACTGTACATATTCGGCTCCGATGGCACATATAAACGGGCTAAATGGCTCGTCCGTATTTCCCTCCTCTAGAACTGTCGACTGCTGACAAGGCCCATGAATTTTCCCGAAAGATTCTTAACGTGACCTATATGTTCTTATAGGGTATTGGACAAGGATCACAGAACTGTGCTTCGTTCTTGCTACGGGCCAGTGTGTGGTCCGAAAATGGCAAAAAATGGTATCACTTCAGAGCGGGCTGATGAGACGTAAGTGAGACTGGAAATGGCCTTGTCGTGCTCAGAACTTAATCTATAAAAGGTTTGAAGCTCAAATTAAAGTTAGGCTATAGCGATGTGATAATTTACGACGTTTCCTAGACGAAGCTGCATTGTACATTCAAGTGATTCATGTACATTCATGGTGACAGCGACTAGATGGCCGACTGGATAACGATAAAGACTCATGGGAAGAGGGTTGAGGGTTCAATTGAGGGTCTGGAGGGGGCCAAAAAATCTGCTAGGTGGTCTGTTCCCATTTTTACAAAAGAAGAGTATCGGGAAGATATACCGTATCATTGGGTAGCGCTGAATAAGGGTGGAGAGGTCACGACCGCCGATTTCGCCCTGACTTCGCATATAGGAAATATTTAAGCTGCTGAGAGCAAATCCGCCATCTTTTTTCTAAATTTTTACTTTTTTAGCTACTTTGCTTTTCAAGATGTCGAATCTGATGATGTGTCAAGTCGATATCCATCGATCTTTCCCGAGGGATCCTGACCAGTATCGTTACGCCTGCTGGTGCTGGTTGCTTACAAGCGATACAAGTCCCGTTTCTCTCTCACGTAGCGCTAGATGCGCTTGGGGACAAACAGCCATACTCATTAAGGACGGTAGCCTAGTGCCCGACGGCGGTAGATGCAGATTGACAAGGTGCACACCAAGTACTCTGTATCTCTGCTAAAAAAAAACGATGGAGCAGCGGCAGTGCTCACAGAATGAGCTCAATAGTAACTTTCTGAAGGAACGACTAGAGAGGTGGATGTGCCGCCACTCCAAGACAAGCAGAAGTCACCTAGAAAAGTGCTGGAGGCAAGAACGGCGCGCTTGAAGCGCAGATATGTGCAACCAACCTGCAACTGCAGCAGCTGATGCGGTAGGTACTCCTTGGCGATGCGCAGAGCATCAGGCCACATTCCGTTCTCTCGGTAGAACCTACAAATGCATAGGCCTACTAAAAATGGCCTAAGTGGCAAGAGCCGCGAAATTACTTGAGTATGATATCGGGCCGGTTTGCTCTTAGCAGACAGCTTTCGGCACGTACGTTGTCCTCCTCTTCGAGTGATTTACGCGCCTCTGCTATGAAGACGTCTGGAAGCGACTCGGGCGCGTGCTCTCTAAAAAGCGGACAGCACTGGGACTGTCCGAGCAGTAAAGGCCTGGTTGAGGAACCCACTTGGCTATTTGTTCGGCGTTCCTCCAGTCTCCGTCGTGCACGTACATCGCCACCGCTTCTGCAGGCTTTCCAGCGGCGATGAAATGCTGAGCAGCCTGGTCAAGTCGACCTTCCTCTTCCATTTGAACCGCCATGCGCATGTGGACCTAGTGGTGTCTGAGTCTAAGTTGCTCCTCCCTTCTCAGTCCTCATGCAAGACAAAGTCTCAGAAAGCTGATCGAACTACCAGTCACCATCTGCCATTCTATAAATTTAAAACTCACTCCTGGTAGTCGTTCTTTGGCGCCGAGGCGAGCTAGTTCGAATGCAAAGTCGAACGTACTAAAACGCAAAGCTTCGAAGAACTATCTTCAATTGCATCAGTTTAATTAGAACTTCAGCGCTCAGGCTCAATGACAAACTCAGGCATCCTCAACCGGCGAGTTAATGACTGTTTGAGCATGTAGCCAGACGTTTGAATTTCAACACCCGCAAAAATGATCTTAAAGTGTTTCCAGAATTTCAGAATGAGTTAGTACAATTAGGACACTTTAAAAAATCCACGAGCCAAGGTCGAACATGGGCAGGCCTCAAAACATCGATCGGTGTTGCCTTTATTGCTCCAATGGGGTGGTGCACTGTATCGCACCGAGGTATGAACCGAGCAGAGGTCGTCGGCGACTCGGCGCCCGAGCACAAGGCTCCGCCGTGTCCAAGTCCCACTCTCAGAGTTGACTGTGTGCGGAAAGGATGAAATATCGACCAACTACTATCTCAGCCGTACTATATTGCAGAGAAGATGGTAACACGGTCAACGTGGCTAACCAAACCATTTCCTCTTTCAAGAACAACCCGAAATTTAAATTGAAGAAAACAAGATAAAATACCAAATTTGGATAGCAGTAAGGTAGCAAAATAATTGCTTCTGAGAAAGCCAGTCTCATCAACCGCTAGTTTTGGGATACTGACCACACTACCGCCCAGTGAAGAAAGTTGGAGCTCTTTCACTGCCTTATTATCCAGCCTACAACAAATTTAATATGGGGAAGTCCTTTGCAGTAGGCGACAAACTGCGTTTTTGGAGACATATTAAAGAGGACGCTTTTTAGCTTCTAAAACTATATTATCTGACGTGAATGGTGGTGGTTTTCTCATCTAACTTAACGTTAATAAATGTTTGCAAGGGAGAGGGTGGATAGCGAGAAAGGACGTCCTGAAAATGAACATTGCGAGCAAAAGGATAAAATATGTGGTGAGATCAAAATCAACCAAATTAAGCAGTGTTTAATGTGACCACGATAGACGCAGCAAGCTGAATTTAGGTCTTTTGAGAGAAATGGAGAATTCCGGATTTCGCTAAAACAGGCTGGTGGAGTGGCCGAGGTAGACGCCAGTGGCAGTTTTCGAGAGGTCGTAAATCAATTAGGGGCTATCGAGACGAAAATGCTCTATAACTAGGTCACGGGTTATCGAACTGAGCGCCGTTTGGGAGCACCAAAAGCGCGGTGAAGAGAGGAATCGAATGGTGATAGCTGGAATCCACAAGAGTAAGTTTAAGGCAAGTTACGGCAAGGGGACGCTTTGTGACGGATTAATCCGTCACAAAGGGTCATTCTTTCAAAGAAGCGGAAGAAGCGCTGTACTTTGAGCGGAATGGTTTATTGACACTGTAGGCGCTCTATGGCAGACGTACGCATGCAGTAGAAGCCATGTATACCTCAATGTCTTGATTTCTGTGGCTCTCCACTGCGTGAAGTAAATAGTTGACTTGCTCAGTATCGATATAATAAAAGGATGAGCTTGAACACAACTATAAGTACAGGCTCTACCTTGTGAAAAACACCAACAACGTATAAGAGTAGAACAGGAGCAGCCGCTGCATTCGAGATGCAGTGACTGCCTTTCAGTCTACTGATCGTTAGTAAATACATACAAGTAGGTTAAGTGCAAAAACAAAACGGGAAAAGAATCGGAGAAGCACGCACCCAATCTCACTGAAATAATCAATGGCCTCGTTCAGCATACCGAACTTGTTGAGGAGTTTCACTCCGGCTTCTCCTCCTAAGCTCTTTGCCCATAGCAATGCAACCTGAAATACCTGGCACTCGTCTGAGAACCTCTACCAAACGCTTTATTTCGCAATAAGTGCAAAAATAAGACGTCGGCTTCAAGCAACTCCACAGGACGCCTCCAAAAATCTATGAACCGTTCGAAAGGATATACAAATATCGATCCTAGTCGTTATTGTGAGAATCATGGGGAGGCAGGAGCGTACCAGCCAATCACAACCAATCAGAACACAGGCCTAACACGCGTCATGCGGTCCGATTGGCTGACACCCTCACGTTTCTTCATGCCACCCTCATTAACGACTAGGTCTCAATTATCACCCATTTAGCTACACAGGAGTCTATTTATCAAAGAGCCAAAGACATAAATCATTTGCTCATCAGGGGTTTCAGTTAAAATTTACAAGAGTACTCGACCAGTACATCTCAATGTTTATATGCACCAATTTCACGTCAAATTGGACACTTTTCAAACCGAATTTGAAGCTTTTCAAATCAATCATCGTGCGTATAAAAGGTCGTAGGCTAAGCGCATTCTATAGTTTCAAGGGCAAGATGTCTTTATTGCAAAACGTTCTTTCTAAGCTTATATTCCTTTTTTAAGGCTTATACTAATTACCAAATGCTGGACTACTCTTCGGCAGGGTGAACACTAGCCCTCACTAGATGCTGGAAAGCCTTGGCGAATCACTTCTTGCTGGTCTAAAAACCATGTCGTAATTCCTTGCTCATTTCTTTTCTTTTTTCGCTTTGCTGTCTTTGGAGTTTGCTCATGAGTTTTTCAGTTCATTAGTTTGTTGTCTTTGGTTGTCACACTTTCTAATGATTGCTTTTTTTAATGCTTGGTATTGGCGTACTTTTATGTGCTTTGAATAAATAAATAAATAAATAAATAAATAAATTTGGACACTCTTCTAAGCGAGCTTGACGCTTCTAAAAACAAGCTGGACATCTTACAGATCAAAACAAGCTTCTTCAGGAATAACGTAGAGATTTTCAAAGACGGCCAGGACTTTTTTTTTGTTCAAAAACTTGCAGTATTTTTTGAAAATGTTTGATTCACCCGCCCCAATAAGTGATCACAAAATTTGAAATTAAAGATAAATAAAAAAAATTGGGGTAAATTTCGTCTTAAAGCGCAGGCAACCAGTATCCTGCTACTGTACTGTGATGTATGCCATTGTCCTCTGCCAACGTACGCGTATTCGTCTCCGGATTCGCTTCGACGGTTCTCCTCAAAACCTCATCGCCAACCTGCGACGACCTGCGCTCGCGACCCAGTCTTCCGTCGAGATCATCGCCAAGAGTGAATTTTTGGAAGCAGAGCCTCACCGTTCGTTCGCAAGGACAGTCCGTCCCAAAAACGCTGCTAAGGTACGGAATGCCTTGCCGCAGAATGCCCCAATTTAATTTCGTAAAGCATGATGACTCGATAGTCGCGTCGGTCGGCTCATGATTTTACGGAGCCAGCCCTGAAGAAGGTCGGCTAGAAAAAATAGAGCGACATCCACATATGTATATGTTTGTATATATGTATACGTTTTTTGAAAGAGCAGAGCAGGAAAACCCTTCCGAACGGTATGTGTGGCTCTCCCTGTACCGGAATCAGGGAAGGACGGAAATTTTAAAAAGTTTCCCAGAAAACAGAAAACAGAAAACTGTTTTTGTCAGAAAACCGAAATCAGAAAACAGAAAAGCCAAAAACGCTAGAAAAAGAAAACAGAAAATTTCCAAATTACCATATGAGCTAATTATTCTATCCAAAGATACATACATTGTTTCAGTAGCACATGCTTTTTTATGACTAGAAACTGTGATCGTGGACGTTAGTTGAAAGCGTTCATTTAAATTTCCAATTATACTTTCTAGACTCCAAATTCAGTACAATCAGCAAACTGTAAATCCTGATCCACAGGTCCTAGGAGTCTCGACATTTGAAGTACTCATCAGCTCACTTGTACAGGTAACGCCCTAACGATTACACCATTGATCGCAATACTGCGAGCGTTTCCGTAAAAAATAAATGCCTTTGTTTTCCAATCCTCCTATACATAAAAGAGGAAGGGTTTTTTTTTGTCCAATGTTAGCCACCCGTTCTTCGTATACTGCCCAGCCTCGCCGGTCTAGAAGTGTAGTAAAATTTAAACAAACACTTACAGGTAAAGCTACTTGTCCCAGAATGGGTAGGATAAGTCTCCTCCTCCGGTTCGAAAATTGAAAATTGTTGGCAGTTTAGACCCAATGGTCGTTTGCTGCAGAGCCGAAGCTGATTTTCTAATTCTGAACCTTGCTCAGTCTTAGTACAAAAATTAGTAAGAGAAAGGTGTTTCAGTCATCTTTGATTTCGCTAATTTAGTACATCGCTAACATCCTTGAAGGAGTGGTTTCACTTCAGTTTGGTTCAGAGGGTTTTATAATAATAATAACAGTCTATAGAATAGTCTATAGACTACATACGGAAATAACTCAGAATGAGAAAGGAATGGAATGTGAAACATTATATTGTGACTAGCAATGATAATGGTAGTGATATGCTTTAACTCAAACGTTATTCTCATTTTATTGCTATCTTTCGCGGGAAGTGGTGAGTTTACAATTAAAGAATATCGTTTTATATATAAATACAAAGATTAAACTTTAATAAAAAAATAGAAATGTGTATATAAATAAATATAAATATAAAATTTTTAAAATAAAAAAATAAAAAAATAAAAATATTAAGAAATAGAAAACAATCTATATAATAGATAAATAAAAAGTAAACAAAAAATATTTGAAATATATAAATATAAAAACAAAATTTAAGAAGTAAAGTAAACAAACAGTGAAATTAAAATAAAAGTTTTTTTGTGTTTTGTGTGTCTTTTCATTTGTAAAACTTGGTTGTTGGTACATAAAGCACACTAATGTATTACTTTGTAATGTACTAACAACCAAGTTAATTAGTTACCTTCTTCACTGAAGAGCCTCGGGGTAACTAATTTTAAACATGTTTTGTATGAAGGTAGAGGCGAAACAAAGCATGTTTAAGGTTGTGGTTGTCGTTGTTCTCGTTGTTGTCTTTCGCTTGTGATCGTTGTGATATTTAGTTTATGTTGTTGAGGAAATTTAGATACAGTTATGCAACTTATTCTATCTAATTCTATTTGATTGTTGTGGCTTTGAATTTCAAACTGTTAAAAAACTGTGAGATTTTGAATAATTTTGCATATCGATTTGTAACTAATTCTATTTAACATTATGCTCTTAAAAATAAAACAGAAATTATTTTCATTTCAATCCTTGTCCTTTTAATCAATTGGATGTGGTTGTATGTAACGGAACAAGTAATCTCTGTTTTCGTTTAAGATAAAAACGGGAATAATATGAGTATAGAAGTAGTATGAGGTTATTACTATAAGGTATGGTTATGGACGGGTTTCGGAGTTCACGTACGACTTAGGTGTGTCGCAAAAGGTTGGAAACAGTTTCAGTGCTCAACATCGTTCACAGTTGGGAACTTATGTGGGTAAATAGTTCAAAGCATCTCAGAATAGTAGTCTTGCAATCTTAATATGCGTAAAGTTGTAAGTAATCCTAGATGGGCCAAACCATGTACTGTTGTGCAAAGCCAAATTATGAAAGGCGAGAAATGCCCTATGAAGGGACTCTATGTCAGCAGCACTTACACAACCAGCAAGATAAACAAAGCGATACAAATCATGGGCGCATGGCGCAATTTCTACGCAAACACGTCCCCAAAAAAGCCAGTTTTTTGCAATTTAAAATACTCTAGAAACACTATCTCAAAACTCATGATTCTATGACACTTTTGCGTCCATTTAATTGGATTTCTACGATATAACTTTGTTCGCATCTCTATTTTCTGGTTTCTGGCTAATTTTTTGACCATTTCCCAGAAAACAGAAAACAGAAAAAAATGTCCAAAATGGCCAGAAAATAAGCAAAAAGAAAACAGAAATTCCGCCCATCTCTGGTCGGAATGATTTAGGGTAACATTTAGGGCAGAAAACTTACTTATTTATAGATACCTCGAAACGAGGATTTATTTTACGACAGCCTGATAGCTTATTAAAAGAAAAGATCGTCCATGCACTCGACCAGATCGTCGCTAGATCTCTACTTTTATGCCAAATAAATACCAAAAATATGCGTTATGCCAAAAATTTCTACCACACTAAAATCTCTTTCCTCAAAAAAGAAAACTTGATAGAGTTCCAAACAGCGTGCTTAGTTATTGGGCTAGGTGAATCAAAAAATTTCAGAGAAATTCATAATAAATTTTTCGTGAGCAAAAAATCTAAGCATCTTACTAAGGAAGGGTTTCGATCTTTTTCTCCGGGGCTCCGTAAAAAGGGATCGCCAGCTGCAGCGGTGGAGCAGGAGTAGTGCTCCTGCTCGTCAGGTGCGTTGGTTTTTGCTGCCAGTCTGTTTGCACATCATGATTTATCATGATTCTGAATTATAACACGTATCTGATTAAATAGCCGGAAGAACTACCACACACGTTTGTAAAAATGCTTAAAGGCAAAAATACTGCTATGGTGACATTTTTTACTATTTTGCACAATTGGGCGCGTGTAGCGCACTCGGAGGGGTGCCGACTGTCGCCTGCACCCGATAATAGGTTCCTGGTTCGGATTTCTCGCCCAGGCTAACCAAGCCTTCCATCCCTCCGTGGTCGGTAAATTGGTACCAAATTTGTCTGGGAAAGATAAAGCGCTGACTTGTTCATCGGCCTACAACTGCAAGTCATTGTATGGCCAAATACACATTCAAATCGTCTCCACGACATCCCGTAGATGCAGAATGCGTGGCGCATCCCAAGAAGGGATTGAGTAACGCCGTCCTTTATCCTTTATTTTATTTCACACAATTAGAGCCCGAATCATATATTGAACAACCAGAGGTGTTTCTAACAGCCTTTGTCACTCCTGGTGAACATTTGATTGATCTTGCTACAATTGTGGGTTTTGTTGCTGGTCTCAGGTCCAAAAGAATTACTATGCTTATACAAACAACAACAACAATCGAGGCAACACAGACTTGGGTTTCACCGACAGCAAGGGGGTGGCCAAGAAGTTGCAGGAGTGCGATTTAGCCAGAAATGAAGTGCAGGTCTCTGGGCTACTTATATAGATCCGCAAGCAGTGACCGGTCTCTCGTCTCTCGAAGTCGCCATCATCCTCAGCAGTCACACCGCGTATCCTCAAAGACTGATAAGGCTCATTGCATACTTCGTTTCTTCCTTCTTGTTAATGGATGGCTGCCAGTGTTTTATCTCCAGCGCTTCCTTGATCTTCCTCTCCACTGTATCCGTCAGATTTGTGTGAAGGATCGAGGCTCGCAGTTGCGGCAGTGGATCTCGTGCGTGTCTGAGGGTGCGGTGCCTCGAGATTGGATTATCTGAGTAGCTTTGAGGGCTACGCAGTGCTTTTAAATTCACATTTCATGCAGACCACTTTGTATACCACACACCTCATTCGGCATATCTGGTTGTTCCCTTCACAGATTAAGCAACCTGGCCTTTCACAGCGATTCTCGTAGGGACGCGACGATGTTAGGAGACGTCGTAAAGATGGAGGTGGTCGAAATGCGAGGCTTATAGGAAGCCCCGATCGTCTCACCACACTGTTGATGTCCAGAGCGAAGGAATCTGTGATGAAAGGAATAATCAGAGGAGAACCAAAAGAGCATCGTTGAGGTTTCCAGCAACGAAGTAGTCTCATGCCATATTCGTTCTGCCGCAGGATTTCCTCAACCTGCTCTTCCACTTCTCGAGAATTCGTAGAGGTCACTGTAGTAGATGTGGTAATTGTATGACGAACGATATTTCGTTTAATATACATAGGATGGCATCTCCGCGCGTGTAGAAGAATGTTATGAGATGCGGGATCCTATAACACATGTTACTGATTTGGCCTTCCGATATTTTCACCTTCGTATTTAAAAATGGAGGAAATCCGTCGGGAGCTCGAGTCTGATATTAGCTCGATCGTAGGAAACGCTGAGATGACGTCTGAGCGTCTGTCGCAGTGTTGCCCGCGATTTGCCTACAACAAAGATGTCGTCGATGCATCGCCCCTACTATAACACTCTTGGAGGCAAGGCTGGCCGCTCAAGATGATCCATGAAAATAATGGCGAGCAACGGTGCCAACCTGCTTGCTATTGCCAAACCTCTTGTTTGCTTGTATAACACATTTTGAAAACGGAATGTGTAGATGTCGACTACACTTCGTAGAAGCTCCTCAACTCTTCTATTTGTAACCCAAACAGCTGCATATGCCTGTAGTGCAGCCGTAAACGCTGCAAACAGGCTTCAACAGCTCTCCGAGTGTCAACGTTCGTATACATGCAACTACGTCGAAGCTCTGATATTCCAGTCGTTCCTCTCCGTTGAAGTCGCATTGTCGTAGCTATTCGAGAAACTGTTGCACATTTTAAAGTGTGCCGGAACATACGAAAGTAAAGGCGACAAGAGGTGCTGTAGGAACCAACTGATTCGATCTGTTGGTCCTCCACAGGAAAACACTATTGGCCTTGTCTTAATAGCAGTGTTATTAAGTCGGGCTCCATTCCCTTCCCTTGGTAACTTATGCGTTGTCACAAGTTGGTAGTAAGTAGGTACGCTTTCATTCTTCGGCACTAATTGAGCGAGAAGTGATCTCTCCAGCTTCGTGCCCAGGACTATTCGAATGGTGTCTTTCAGACGTGCACATTCTGTCCTCTACTGCTCACGGCTGCTCGGTTCTTGAGTTCATCAAACACTTGAAGGAGCTCATGCTTCAAGGCAGCAATTCTAGACGAAAGTTCAGGGGAACCACTAGTTCAGGGGATACGGATATCTGAACAAGGAAACGGTAAAGACTAGCGAAGGGTTTCTTGAAGAGTGGGAACAGCTGCTCCAACTTGTTCCTTCCAACTTTGCGTGTAGCGAAATTTATTAACTGCGCTAACGATGTCATTCTTTATTGTTCCTAAAATTTTGGCATTGGGCAAAAATTTGGTCCTAAATTCAATATCGCACGCATATCGTTGTCAACCAGGTCGTCATCAATGATGGTGCATCGTGACGGTGGGATGGTCTGTGGAATTATGAAGGATCACGGCGGTGTCGACCTCAGCTGGATGAACTTCTGTTCCAGTCTTTGTGCAACGGACGTCCGGACTCCGGAGCAAAGCGCAACTCGCACTGTGGTATTCCATGAGGCGATGCCAGCATTCTCCACTCACTCTTCGTTTCAAAATTGACTTCAGATAGACGACGTCTCGAATTCATTTACTTCGTTGTCGCTTCTTCTCAGCTATCGCAGAATCTAGAAGGCACCATCGCAGGTTCGCGCGAACTGAGTCGTGGCGATAATGCTCAAATCGCGCCGTCATATAACGAACGAATATCGGTGTTAGTCAACTCGCTTTGCATCGGAGAAGAAATTCGAGAAAAAGATCGATCTCCAATGCATACTGGTGGGACGCAATATAGGTAAGCATCGAAAGAAACGTATTCCTACACAGATCATATACATTTTTTTTGCTTTATTCCACAAATGCTAAGGTTGTTAGAAACACCTCTAGTTGTTTAATATATGATTTGGACTCTAATTGTGCAAAATAGTAAATAAAAATGTCACCATGGCGGTAATTTTGACTTCAAGCATTTTTACAAACGTGTACGATAGTTTTTCGAGCTATTTGATCTAGCACGTGTTATAATTCAGAATAAAAGGTCATTTCGAAGATAATTATGATTTGCAAAAAACCGGCAGAAACGGGAACCGAAAGAACGACGTCGCACCCGACGAGCTGGAGCACTACCCCTGCGCTACCGCCACACCTTTCTTACAGAGCCCCGATGACTTACCATTTTCGCACCAGGTGTGTCGCAGAGCCAGCCTGTGGTGAGGCCACACGGTTTTGGAAGGTCATAGCTCACTCAAGAATTTCCTTTTGCAATTTTGACACCGATATTCGTGATTTCCATTCCGAGCCCTTTCTAATGATCCTGGTCTCAACTTGAAGTTCCATGGGAATTCGAAACCCTTCCCTAGTTAGAGGAATTCTATTTTAATGTGGAAGAAGCTCGTTTTTGTTTTCAAGATGTTCAGCATGATTTTAAAGGTGTCAAGCTTGTAAAGAAGCGTGTCCAATTTGGCGTGAAAATGGAATAAATAGCGTTGCAAAATTTGTCAGCAGCGGTCTTGCGAAAATATGACAAACTGTGGTATCGCGAGGCCAAAATAGCTCTTTAGGGACGACTACAGGCTAAGAATCCGGTTGTTTCCCAGCGGAAAATGACTGCTGAAAATTGATTAAGAAAAAACCATCTAATTTCATAGACACCAAATCCTTGAGCGCACTGTAGAACCGTGAAGGCAGTATCCGTTCGGGCATTCGCGAATATGCTCGTCACGCGTCGGAGACAGCCCTGTGTTTCGCCAACCCACGCCATTTTCGCCGCATTGTATTATTGGTGCTAATTATTGCTAAATTCTACTAATACGCCCACGGTCAAAATCCTCAAGCAAGAGAAGTCACTGAACGGCAGCGTCAGCGAAATCGCAGACAGAAAGTCGATCGCATGTATTTAGAAGCTCCATGCATTTACATACACCCCCCCCAATCACGGAAAGAAAATCCGATTCGGCTCTGAAAGCCCTGTAGAGATTAAAGGATAGAAGCTTTGAGGTCACTCGAACAGTGTTTACATTTTTGGAGACAACCTGCATCGGGATTCTTCCACGTGATATCGCAGAGGGATCTCGGTTCAGAAGGGCATCGAAATGAGTTGACGCAGCCAGCCCATTTCGATAGTCCTCTGATCCGAGACACTTGTGTACTTGTGCTCATGTTCGTTATTTCCGCGTGCCACTAAAAGCACGTAAAAATACGCAAGAGCTTTTGGAGGCCTACCATATCCTGCATCGAAAAAATGAACTACACCGCATAACTTGATGACCTACCCTTCCCCCCCCCCAACCCAATCGTAAAAGAAGAATTCAACAACGCGCTCTTTATACTATATGACTATATGGAATCATGTTGTTTAGGTGGGAGTCATGCACAACGTCAAATGCATTCCGCCAACAAGAGCGAAAGTCACTCTCCACCTTCCCCCCCCCAACATCTCGACTTCGGTTTTCGTTCTCAGAAAATTCAAGCGCGAGCTCTCTTTCTCACGCATAGCCTAACCCACCTGCTTCTGTTCCTGTTCGCCGCCCTCGCTCCGTGCCAGGCGGTATGCGTCCGTCCACATCTCCTTCTCCCTATACATGTTGATCGCTGCCTGCATTGTGCAGTAAATTCGTGTTGAATCGCAAAACTGTGGCTGATGCAGATCCTATTTACCCTTATATCACCGGCTTTCAAGTACTCATCCTCGGCAAGACGCAGATCTCCGCGCTCCTCGTGCTCCATTCCAAGCCTCTTGTGTGTATCCTCAAAACTCTTGTTTCATGAATTTCTCAAGCACGCAAACTCATCAAGTTGAAACAAACCTGTAGATGCTCTCCGTGATACTTTTCTACCAGTCGAATGACGTCGTCGTTTCGCTCAGCGTTCTTGTACATAAGAACTGCCCTGTTTGACATCCCAATCGAGACGTAGAGCTGAAAGTGGTGAAGTAGTTCGCCGTCACTGATGTCCAACAAAGGGCGATTTCTACTCATAAAATGAAGAATAAAGGACCGCGTTAGTCAGTTCCGATTAGGATGCGCCTCACATTCCATTTGGTTGTTGCAGAAGTTCTCGCCATTTTCAAGACACCACATTTTTTAGTTTTACAAAAAAAGCGAAACACGTCAAGAAACGAAGTAACCACCATTATGCTCTATCACTCTTCACCACCTTTCAAGCAGATTCCCGATCCCGTCAACGTAGAACTTTTCTGGCTTTGCTTTGAAAAAGCCAGCCAACCAGCGTTCTACGTCGTTCTCGTCATCGAACGTTTTGCCTTGCACGGTGGAGAGAGACAGGAAAGGGTGGTAGTCTTTTGATGCAATTTCTGGGCTGTACGGTGGGCGAGGCAGCACTTCCCATCCAAGGTCAAGAAGCTTTTGGCAGGTCATTTCTACAATGTGTGGTCCAGCATTGTTGTACAAGGATCGGATTGTGCCATGACTCGGACGCTTTTCTGCCGTCTTGGCGGCCATCTGCTGACAGTACAAGTCCGCTGTTAGAGTTTCGTTGCGGGCCAGCAGCTCGTAGTAGATGACACATTTGTAATCCCACCAAACAGAAAGCATGATCTTCGTCGGGCGAGGACCCTCCTTTGGCTGTGGCTCAGGCTGCTCACACTTGCCAACTCAGTGTCTGCTCCTCTTGTTGTTGACTTACAGGAACCACTTCTCATCTCCTGGGAACAATTGAGTGGCCGCCACAGCACGTCGCTGGCTGTCGCCTTCGTTGAGGTCATGGGGATCCACTGTGCCAACTTGTGCATCTTACCCAGTTGATGTAGGTGCCTGGCGATATGGTGGCACACCCAAGTCCTGCGCAAGTTCACGAGTAGTCCGCCGTGGGTCCGATTCCACCAGCTGTCGCAATCGATCGTTGTCGAAATCGGATTTACGTCCTGACCTGAGCGAATCTTGAAGGTTAAGCTCACTTTGCGAAAGCGTGCGAACCATTCTGGTGCAGTGCGATTAGACACAGTACCCTCCCCAAATGCACCATTGACGCGACGACAGGAAGCGGCTGCTGACTCACCAAATTTGAAGTCAAACAAAAAGAGACCTCGGATGTACTCCTTTATAGCTCCATTTTCTAGAAGGAATTACGCGAAGGTGAGTAGCTAGCAATAAATCTCTTTATGTGAACAAAACACAGGCTGCTATAAGGCAGCGTTAGTGAGAAAAAAGCACATTCAAAAAATGGCGGGAACTTTCGCAACAACCTAATACTTTTACGGGATGTCGTAGAGACATTTTCATTTGGCTCATACGGCGAATCAATTCAGCGAGTCCAGAAGGATGAAAGGGATGGTTCGCCTGGGCGGGAAACCCGAACTAAGACTCTCCGTTCGGGGTGCACGCGATCCTCTCATCCGACTGTCCGACCACCTCGCTCCCTACCTCTATTAATACAAGAGAAAGTACATGACACAAAACTAGCTAGAAGCTGCACCTGCTCGGCATCAGTGTACCTTCCCTGCTGCTCGAGTTCCTCTGCTTTTGCTTCGTAGAGAGCGAATGTCTCCTCCTTTCCGAGGAATTCCTCAGACAACTGAAAACTTTCTTAGATAATTCTATCGAAGAGGCTCAACTTAAGAGCCGATATGTCTTGCAGATACTGGATTATATCGCAATTCTGTTCGCAAACAGATTGCTCCGCGTGCGGTTGTGTTCTGATTTCCTCTCGTATTTTTGCTGGTAGCACTTAGTTCGTTGCACTTTCCATAGTCAATTGTTACTACTGATCTTCTTCAACACTTTGGTTCCTAACGGTTTTGTTTCTTTCGTTATCGCTGCCCTTCATCTTAATTTTTGTTATCACCCTTTACGTTAATCGATTTCTCCATAACAGGTCGATCGAAGGTCAAAATGGCACCGAAGTCTCAGACCACTGGTTTCAAAAGAGTAACAAGGAGCGCCTGTCTATTTCAGTCGAGCCAGGCGAAATCCACGAGCCATGAAGGAGAGGAACAGTTTGCCGGAAAGTCGGCAGCTGAACCAATCCGTATGGCTATTGAAGCCTACACGGATCCCGCTGTGGGTCGTCTCGTTGCCGCCGCCGCTAGGAGAATTACAGTAGAGTAGAATTCCAGTAGGCGCTGGAGAGTGAAAAGCGCTCTCGAAGTATTGTCATCAGTGGCTTGGAGGAGGCTTCGGATGATACACCGCCTTCTGGGAAACAAATGGCCCTTGAGGGAGAGGTAAGGCGCATTCTTGACGCACTCAACGTGGAATGTCGTCCCACCGAGATGTATATGATGGCCAGGCTAGACCCTAAACAACCTCGATTTGAAAAGAGGTCCTCCCACCGGCAGCTCACTGGCGCAGCGTTCTCGCCAACGCCCGTTTCCTTCGGGATCTGAGCTTTCCTCATGTGTATGTACGCCGGAGTATGACGGCGGAGGAAAGAAAGTGCGACTTCGAGCTTAGGCAGAAGGCTCGAGAACGCAATCAAGGTGGCGCTCGTGAGTGGGTGGTGTATCGAGGTGAACTGCGGCTTACCTCGGACCTTCCTAGGAGCAGGAGCGGCACGGCAATAAGTATCTAAAGTGCTTTTTGATAAACGCACGCGGCCTGGTAAATAAATTAGAGTTTTTTAAAATTAGAATTTCAATTTTTCTTGACCCAGAACCAACCCGATTTGTGTTTGTCACGGAAACTTGGTTCAGTGAAAAAGTTTTTGACTTAGAAATTATAGGCGGCCTCCCTTACCTGGTATTTCGTTGTGATCGTAGTGGTCGCACAGGAGGTGGAGTTTGCTGCATTGTAAAAGGAAATCTCATCATTGACCATAGCCACGTACCTGCTCCTGGGAAGGCTGATGTGCTCTGCGTTGACCTCTTCTCTAGCATTAAGGCCTCTTTCACACTTTTTATTACCGTTTACCGCCCATCCAATTCCTCTAAATATGATGATGAGGCCCTCCTCGATTTTCCACGTATTCTCATCATTACCTACGCTGACAATGGTTTAGTGCGGGACCTTAATTTAAAGACAGACTGGGTAAACCAGCATCCATTGAACTCGGTTGGCACAACATTTCTAGAATTTTTCCGAGAATGCGGCTTTATCCAGCACGTTAAAAGACCTACAATTTACGCGAACATCCTTGGTTTAGTGTTATCTTCCTCATCAAATATTTTTAACGCAACCACTCTCCCCCATTAGCCAATTCTGATCATTATATTGTTTCCTTTAGAGTAGAGCACAAATTTTCTGATTTTTTGCAACCTCCCTATCTGACTTTGTGAGAGTGGACTACCCTGGGCCATTATTTAAGCACAGTCGATTGGTGAGGGGTGTTCAAACAATACACTTCTATGTCTGAAAGGCAGGTTTTGCAAAGTACTTTATGATGCTTTGCAATATTTGTACCGTTTAAATTTCCTCAGCATAGGGTGCTGAAATATCCTCCCACATCTGCAATTTGCTGGCTCAAAACATCGTCTTTTCCGTGGGTCAAGGTGCCCCTGGATAGTCAGTTATACAAGAGTGTGTCAACTAGCCTGAACTATCACGTCAAGAGATTCTTCGCTAATTCTCAAAGGCGACCTGCCTCTCACGCCTCAGGCAAGAAACTGTATCAATACCTCAGTCGTAGAATAAGGCCGCAATCTGCTACCCCAATCTTAGTTGATTAGTGTGGGGCCAAATTCCGTACTGACCAGAAGAAGGGCAATGCCCTAGTTTTTCTCGAGCGTTTTTTCTTCAACCAGGTAGCTCGCCAACTATACGACATACTTTTGGTAACATATACATTCATCCACACGAAATTTCGTTGATTCAAGGGTCGGAACCCGTCTACCTCTGAACACTACGACGGGATCCCTCAGATAGTACTCAGAAAATGTCACCATTCCCTTTCCAAGCCCCTCGCACACCTATTCAACCCATCCCTTCTGGTAGGAGAGGTTGGACAGGTGTGGAAGAAAGCCATTGTAAAGGCTATTCCAAAGGTACCCAACACCAGTGTGCTTAAAAATTTTCGCCCTATTAATCTTATTTCTACCGCAGCAAAGGTGATGGAAAACCCTGTTCCGAAAGCTCCTAGCCTGGTTGAATAAACTCAATGTTATTCCTCGTGAACAGAGCGGTTTCTTGCTTGGAGCCTCAACAATAACTAATCTAGCTGACACGTTTTATGATATCTCTTATGCAATTAATGATGGAAAACTCGTTGATGTAATTTATCTTGATCTGTCAAAAGCGTATGATAGGGTCTGCCATAAAAAACTGCTGTTCAGGCTAGAAATGCTTGGAATTCAAGGTGCTGCTGAACTGGCTAGGATCGTACTTGTTTAATAGAGGAATGACTGTAAGGGGGGGGGGGGTGGGGCACTGCTTCTCCACGAGATACGCCTGCGAAAGCGGCGTTCTTCAGGGAGGAGTTTTGTGGCCTTTGTTATCTATGATTTATATAATTGACCTTCCCCAGCTTCTTGCAGCTTCCACTGAAATTAAAGTACAGCTGTATGCTGATGATATCAAAATATATGAAGTGTATGATAAACAAACTGAAAACGAGGTTCATTTGGCTCTCCAAAAATCTCTTGAAAGGATGCATCTTTGGGCTTCTCATTCTGGCATTCAGATAAACACAGAGAAAAGTACCGTTATACATCTTGGCGACGACCAGGTGCCAGCTCATATCATTAACAACAAGACGCTTACACCTTGTCTCTCCAAAAAGACCTTGGTGTAATGTTTGATAAGGACCTGAAGTTTTCGTCCCAAATTGATGCTCTATTTCGAAAAGCGTACAGTAGTCTATTTTTTTATTTTACGAAATATCAAGTGCTCTGATGACGAAATATTGTTGAGGTTGTATAAGATTTTCGTTCTACCTCATCTTGAATATTGCTCTCCAGTTTGGAGTCCTCACTTAAAGAAAGACATTCGTAAAATAGAAAAGGTACAGCAGGTCTTTACACGACTTTTGTGGTACAGAGTAATGTCTCCTCTAAGCGAATTCAATGCTCCAACTATGCTGATAGAATGAAAATATTTGGAGTAAAGACACTCCAGAGGCCGTATTCATGAAGCGGCGGGAGCAGGAGATAAGCGATATCATAGCGATATCATCTCTCGCCTCTCTCTCCTGCCTCGCACTCTCGCCTCGTCGCTTCCCGTGGGAAGCCGGGAAGATTCCGGGAACGTTCATGTATACGGCTACAGGAGAGGCGTATTATCTCTGACCCGATATTTTGCTTTCATCTCCTCCGCAAAAGGTCGAAGTTATCGCCTAGCAAGTACTGGGTGTACGTCCAAACAAGTTTGCGTAACGGTAGGTTTAGCAATCACTATCGTAGAATTGGGAGGAAGAAATATTCTTTAATGTTCAACAATCTCTTTAATCGCTGCGTTAGGTGGATAGAGTTGCTCCCTCCGGACGTATTTGAAGCTGAAAGTAGCTCTGCATTCAAGAGGCATTTGAAAAGGTTTGACCTTTTCCAGTTGTTGGGGAATTGACAATTGTTTGGTTTTACCGCGTCTATTTCAGATAAGCTTTGTAGCTAGGCTCGCATGATGATGGCCGTATGGTGTTGAATGATACTGATATAACAGCTGCAAAATTTCCATTTCAACACGTTGATGCTATGTGTGAGAGATGCCGAAAGAATTTCGATGACTTTGCTGATATTTATTGAGGACGTAACTGCTTCTACTAGGCGATGGCTCTAAATTATGACTTTCCTTTCACCTTGCCTTTGTTTCATGAAACCACGCAATTTATACCTCTTTAAATTGTAGTGTAATGTCAAGGTTTGGTTTCTAAATAATACCACGCTTTCGCCGCAATGTTGGTACGATCACCTTCCATCGCAGTACATGGCCCTAAACTAGGTTGTTAGTTGGGTTAGTTGGTTGGCAAGAGAGGTCAGACTTGAGTAAGAATCTTTTGAAAAATTTTGCAACTCTACAGGCTTATTCTGTTTTTATGGCATGCAGTTGCGGCTATAGTAGCGACAGTGGCTGTCGGTGAAAGAAGCATTGTCTCGTCTGAGCACGTAAGGCTACTACCTGACGCTTAGGTGTTGACCACCCAATAATGTTGCTCGAGAGTGGTATAATTGCAAAGAACCACGCTATAGCTAGGCTGCGTAGATAAACCGATTCATTCTACTTTCTGTGTGCTATTCTATTGCACGAACTTGCCTTCCAACAATGCCTATATTTCGACACCTCAAATTTTGTTAAAGGGATTGCCTTGTAGTATATATAAACTTTAGGCTACACCACACCATCATCTCATTGTGCTCTATATTTCACAGTCTTTAAGTGTAAAATGAAGGCACGGCAAGGAAAAAGGACAAGCGGATTTCTAGTGCTTTTGAACAGGAGTATTTAGAGCACGCTATTAGTATTTCACTTTTCTACATCGTTTGCGACTGCTTTTGGTTTGTTTCTTTCTTCGTTTTTTTTCAGTAAGTTGTTTGTGTTTTGTTTACTTTTCCCTGTTTTTTTGTTAATACTGGATCTGATTTTAGACTTAGATAACGATGTGATCGAGTTTATGCGCACCTTTGAGTGCCGTAAATAAGTTTCGTTCTGAGCGATTCCAGCGCGACCGCGACTACTAAACTAGCACAGACCACAAAGTCCTGTGCCAGCTGCAAGAAAACTGCTCGAATACTCAAGTTCTTACTCGATATGCATCCGCCCATCGATTATTCTTGACGTACATGGCGATCGCCTCTTTCTGAAGGTTGGCTTCAAGATACAGACGTTCGGCTCTCTGAATAAATGTTGCTTCAACTAGTTGAATTACTTCAGTTTTCAGTTGCAGTAAGGTCTTCTCCTCCTAAGGGCTCGGAAGTCACCCGGAGTGATCATCCTAGTGCTGTAGATGGATACCGAAGAGCGAACTGCCTCATGTGGTTTAAAATTGACTCCTGGGATCATGGGAAAGCGTAACAACAACAAACTGATATGTGCAAAAACATTGAGAGTAGGCGGACTTGAACCGAAAAGCCTGCTAGTGTGCCTCTATGAGGCGGCGCTCCTACCGACTACGCCACCGAGGCACATCTCAAAGGGTATCATAAGAGTGATGAGTGTTGCGCACACGTTTTCACACCTCTTTTTCAGGTATTTAAAAAAGCGCTCAGCAAAAAATAACTGTGCCTCTAAAAATAACTCTGGACTCCGCGCATACGGCCCTACATCCTGTCAGAATAGCATCGCAAGAGCTCACCATTAGTTGGGAACCTTTCCTTGTTAGTTCTACCTTACCCTTACCCTTGGTTCCTTTCATGAATACGTAGATACCCACTGCTTGATGAACCCAGCCCCAGCTCTAACTGACACTCTAGGAGACTGCCGAACCGGTGCCGGTGTCTGGAGGAGTAAGCAACATCAGTTGCAGAAGACATGGGCGGTAACGCTAGAAGCGGAAAAAAGAATTAGAGGGATCCGTGGAGATGAAGACACCGGTTCAACTAACCGTGATGGAGAAATAATCTCCGACATGGCTATCGCCAACGATCCCACATCCTTTTGCAGGAGGAAAACATCTACTAGAAGTGGAAGGGAACTGAATACATTATGGTGAGAAGATATATTCTAAAGGAAGATAGATTAGCTCTATTGTTTGTAGCACCCTGGGAGAGACTATATGGAGAAGCGTAGGAGAGCTGCGAGAATATCATCAACTGAGAACTTGTACGGAGCCTGCTCAACGGGATCGGACGCTCTTGAAATAACGCGATCGGAGAATAGCGGACTCTGCGACTGCGGAAGTGAAAAGCTTACGTCAAGCTCATCTGTAGTCGCGTAGTGCGCAGCGATCCGTCCGTAGAAGTCGCCGGATGTCTTTGAATCCTGTATTACGTCCACGATTTGTACGGCCTTCCCCCACTCCTTCGCTTGAATAGCGGCCTCTGCGGCTTTCACAAGGCTGTTCGCTTCTGAATTTTAACATTCCACTGTGATTGATTTATGGGTAATATTTTAGAATTAGACTTAGTTAAAATAAGTTATATACCCAAGAAATGGTTGATAGACGCATCGTGCTGTGCCTCAGACACGAGGTGATCGCCCCACTGCTCTTCTAGAGAGACGACCCTTTCCGGATCTGCGAAGCGAGCTAACTGAAGGAACAGTCAATCAATGCTGATTATTGCGGCAGAGAACAAAATTTCTTGAGCGAAACTTAAAGCATTCAGCCCAAGAAACGGCGCACAGGTGGAAGCAGAAACAACACCCAGATGTTTTTCTCTGAAATCTTCTTAGGCTTTTAAAGCGCTCCGCTGACATCGGCTGGGCACGAGCAGTGACCAGCCGGTTTTATTAAAAACACATCTGGCTACGAAGCATTTCTCTTTGGATAAGTATTAATTATTTTCCGACCCCTCCACAGTGGTCCTCCTTTCCGTAGGGCATTTCGCTAATGCAAATCTTATACTTCGTCGCTCTATCGGCGACAATGCTGCAGGGGGTGATGTACACCCGACTTGTCGCTGGCCCTCTGGGCAAGGAGGGCGCGCGTCGGCGGCGCTCTCTCATGAGCACTCTGACCCGTCATGAGGTTATTCCGCGCTGTGAGCGACAGAGCGAGGAAGGCACTGACATTCGCTGGGGGATGGGGGCAACATGATCCTCCAAGAACATCGACTTTCGAGTTCATGCAACAGTGGAAACGAACACGAGAAGGCTTAAAGAAGGGATGTGAAGAGGTGGTAAGTGCCGGCTGATCCGAACCCAATATGGTATGCACTAATTTTATCATAGTTCAAAGTAGTAAGTCGTAAGTTGGAATAGGTGAAACGTTGGTTTTAAGATAATTCGACGCATCTCAAAGTCGGACTTGGATTCACCAAGCATTCTGCGTTTTTGATAATCTATATAATTCTCTCACCTGTACGGCTCTAATAAAAGCTTTGCCATTAGTGTAGCACTCAAGAGCTTTCTCGAAGTCCTTCATATGTTCATAAAGCTCTCCAGCCTGGAAAACTCAACTGCAGTATCAGGTCGATCTGAAGGAGGATTGCTAAGATTAGCAGGTCCGCAGTATCGCCTTTGCGACGTGCCCTTGGGATGGGACGTGATATGGTCGGATTCGGTGTGTGGACCATTTTGGACGGTGCATGTTTCTATGTCTCATGGTGATTCTAGCTTCTCATCCTATGTCAACTTTTTGCATCGTTCCAAAATGCTATTAGATGTTCAGCTGGCTCAACTTGTTAGTTGATAGTTCCATCTTACAGTGACACACGCAAACAACAGGAGCTCCGTCAGAAGTAATATCTGCCTCGAAGGTTTCCTTTTTTCTGTAACCGGTCTTGTTCTGTTCTGTTCATCGCTCTACTGGCTGACAAACGCCTACTAGGAGCTGCACAGAACATCTTGGTTGCAGCCGTTCTCTTTTAGGCCTCCTAACCTTCACTGCGGTAAAAAAAGCAGTTTCAAAAGCAATATAAAAAGGATTGTATAGTAGATTAGGGTTCCTAAAAAATTCATACGGTACGGCTGTAAAATTTTGTTTGAGATCTGATAGAGGCGAGAAGACACCACCACTAAAAGCTGCCTACGACTCCGGAGAAGAAGAGTTCCTCGGAACACGCGACAGCAGGCCCACGAACCAACACCTGACCTCGCACCCATGAAGCATTAATTTTACACCCTTCCGCATTGTCGAAATGTGTGAGATATTGCCTTGTGAGACTATGCGCTTCCATAGCGAAGCTTCGGGGCACTTAACTCGGTAGGTTCAGGGAGTTTGCAAAAAATGGAGCATACTTTTCTACCACATGAAGGATGAAGATCCTCGCATTCGTAACCATTTTTTTCAAATATACGACTACTACCCTTTCCTGGTTACGAGCGTTGTAACATTCTGCACACTAATTTTTCTAGGCTATTTAAATTTCAGATTATTCCGCTTAACAATTTCATACTGTTTTTGACAGCACCACTGATATCACTACTGTCTAGCCTGGTGTATCCTAGTCTAGCGGATGTCACAGTGGTTTTTTCCGGTCTTTCTGTCTATGGTAGTAGGTATAATGGATATTATAACGGTCCTTTCAACCGATGTTATAACACGGGTGTGATAATATGCGACGATTTGGACAACTCTATGCATAATAAACGTTTTCAAGTGAAAAAGTAGAATCTCTACAGAAAAGTGGTGGTCCCACTACACCTGTATCCCGAATGTGCTAACATAAGCATTTAGTTTGATCTTTCGAGCAGATGATCTCTCATTGAGTACCCTTGATAATTGCGCGCCCCGATTAGAAAACGGCTTCCTAATCGCAACAATTCTTTGGACCTTCTAATCTTCGTTGGCAATCCTCGAACTTAAGAGCGTCTTTTTATCTAGCCAACGTCCACCTTGTCAAATAGCTGAGACTGCATGAGCTGTGATGCGATGGACATCATCAGTTGGTGGTCGCTGGCCAGAGATGGAATGATAAGAGCTGTTTCCAGCGCCTGTACCGGCTTCTTGGCCTTCATATAAAGACTGACGGCTCCAGCCACATCACCATCAGCGATTTTCATCTGCAAGTGGGCTTCATTATTAATGATTTCCACCGAAGGCGTTCAAAATGCCAGAACAGACACGCTCATCACACAACAACACTTGAAAACTGGAGGCGCCCGGCTCGAGACTCACTTCAGCCGCTTTCGCATCTTGTCCCGTGTCAAATAGTGTTCGGTAGTAATTAGCCTTCAACTGGTCGTAGCCGGGATAGTTCTAAATGCAGCAAGAGTTTAATCTCACAGATCAGCTCTTCCGCCTCAAATGTACCATGATGTACCGGGATTTGCAACCGTTTCAATTGTTATTCTCGTTGGAACCGTTCTAGCATTTTTCCTTCATGAAGTCAAGATTGTGGCTAAACGCGCGTGCATGCAATGCATTATGATTTGTGGTTCTTGCACTGGCAATGCTTGTAGCTGGGGGTGGTAGCTTCGGTGTTGAACGAGGTATTTGCAGTCAGCCTTGGCGTTGACTTGTCGGTCGAACAACAGAAGACTGAACATTACGCCTAGGGCATGGTTCTCGATGTCGTGCTAGCAGTGCCAGCGCATACGCGCTTGGCCACGGGAAGAAGTGTCGAGTGGAATAGGCTCACTCGAGGATTTTCGTCTGTAAACTGGACGCTAGCTTCTCTAACCATAATTGACATTATATGAGCAATGCTTCCCTTTTCCGATCAACATCCCCTTTCAAGCCCATGTTCACAGACTACCTGGAAAATTAGCAGAGCCATGTAAGTCCTACGTATACTTCGGAATGTTAGCTAGCTCACCCAGCTTCAGAATGAAAAAATCGCTCAGTGACGAATCAGGTTGCTGCTCTAGAGCAGCGTATATGATTCCGACCCAAAAGTTCCACGAAATTGGAATCCGCAAGCAAAATCGCTAAGAATGCGAATCGAACTAAGCCGGTTACACCACAGGGTCTTTAACTCCTTCAATCCTTTTGAACAAACAAAGCACTCGCAGGAAGCGTTTCGTGAGGGGCCGACAGATTCTTATTCGGCGTTCGTAACGTCGCTCTTGGAGACTATCATTACTGAGAATGAGAGGTGGGTCGCCTATGGCTTCGGCAGTCTGGTGCTATCTTGCTGTCAAATAGACTACCTCCATGCTGAGAAGATTTGGGATACCTCCCTGAATGACAAGGAACCCGGTGCTCAAAGTTGCCGTAGGATGCAGAGACACGCTGAGTCAATGAGCACCTCAACAAACTAGCCTACTTTTTCCACGAAGAGCCATCTCGCAAGAAAAATTTAGGATCACTTAGGAAAAACAACTCCTACGTAGGCAAACTGCAGGAGAAAACGGTTTTCCATCCTTCATGGAGCCCATTTCTAGCCTGTCCTCAATACATCAAGATCGCTGGTTGCCTGTGCTTCGTGTTTATATCTACTATGAATGGTGAAGCTCGAAGTAGCCGAATGTTAAATATTTCCGCGACGTTTAAGCAATTAAGGCCTTCTTCAACTCCAAATCAACCATGCTACACATGTTATTGAATACATACGAATAGAGCAGAACAACTGATGCTTTATAGACCTGGGCACATCGGAAAGGAAGACGGGACGGCAAATGACTTTCACTAGGCAAGGGTTTCGACCTCCCGTGGAACTTCAAGTGGAAACCAGGGTCATTAGAAGGATCTAGGAATGGAAATCACGAATAGGGACGTCAAGCAAAATGAAACTCTTGAACGAGTTGTGACCTGTTGAATTTCGGAGGGCTGGAACGCAAGCTGGAGCTGACAGCGCGGTGAGGAATATGGCCCGTAAGAACGGCTAGCTATCGGCGGCGGTGACGCAGAGGTGCACCGGCTGGTTAGGTGAGATGTCGTTGATTCGGCTTCCGTGGCTGGCGTTTTCTTGCACATTTGTCTGATTTGTCTTCGAAACGGCCTTTTATTTTAAATTATGACACTGTTTGATTAAATAGCCGGTAAAACTATCATAACAGTTTATAAGAATGCTTGAAGGCAAAACAACGGCTAGGGTGACACTTTTATTTACTATTTTGCACAAAATAGTAAGTAAAAATAGACGCAAACTTTTTACATTGAACAACTGGAGGTGTTTCTAATAACTTTAGTATTCGCGGAACAAGGCAAAAAAATGTGTGAAGCAGACATGCTCTTCATACACTACACATCCTATACATGCTGTCTCGCTACAACCAGAAGCAAAAAAGTCAATCGCACCAAGGATTCAGCTTAAGCGGCGTTAAAGTGAATCTGGACTCTTTTTCTCGAACATAATGGTAAGAGCATACGTCGTAGCTCACAAATAACAAATAATCGCTATATTTATTTATTTATTATTTATGCAAGTGCTCCGACACGCCTAAGGGCGTATCTCGCACTTGCGCGACTTTGCAACATCACTCACCTACGGAGAGCACTTTTTGTAGAACTTAAATTTCGCTAACATCTAGGCTCTGCTGCGCACTTTATCGGCACGAAAACGTGCAGCACTTCCGTACGTTCATCATAGTGCCTCTACAAGGTCTCGCGGCAGCACCCCCAAGAACTCGTCCATATCGCTCCCGCCGCAGTGGGACCCACGCTGCCGCTGTGATGGAAGCGGCGGCGCGGACGAGTTGTCGCGGAACCGCCGCTCGTAAGGCCTCGTGCATACTTCCCGTCGCCGCGATGGAATCGCGGCGATGAGTTTTGCAGAGCGACGCGAAAGAATTTGAATTTCTCAGCGCTCGTCGCATCGCTCATCGCTCTGCAAGGAAGCGCGACGGCGATCCGTCCAGGACCAACGCTAAACACCGCGCGCGGCGCGAAAAAGTATGCCATGCCCGCGATGGGCGCGGGAAGCCATCGCGCATGCCGACCGCCACTGTTGCGGCGGCCGCGTCGAAGTTCTCTTTGACTATTCGGCCGCGTGCGGCGGAATGGCCATGAACTGAGCGCCGCGATGGCATCGCGGCGATGGAAGTATGCCCCCGGCCTTAAGGTCCTCGAGGGCTACCGCAGTTCACGGCCTCACCCGCAGTGCCAGGAGCTGCGGGAGAGACCCGTTGGAGAGCGTGGTCGGATTGGAAGCTTGGGGGGAGGGGGTTTTCTTTGGATTTCGGTCCTCGCTTTTATGCTTCTTCATGCTTCTGCATTGCTCACCATTTCGCTAAACGTAGATAACACGAGTTCTCCCGATCGTGCTAACACGAGCCGTACTGTGGGCTCGTGATAGTGCAGTCGGAAGAAGCGTCAGGCGTCGCATTCACACCGAATCGAGGTTGTTGGTACGGACCTCGTGCAATCAAAATAAGTCCTCCATCCTTTCAGCGCCACTGACTTGGCACCAAAATTTTCTGGGAAGGTCAAAACATGGCTTCTCATTGGCTGACCGCCGCAGGTCCTTCTTACGTCCAAATATGCTTTCAGACTGCCTCCACGACAACCCGTAGAATGGCTGGTGGAGTGATTATCACGAAGCACTATCCTTCACCTATACAGCGGTACTGAAGAACTTCTTTAAGAAGTACTCGTTATTGATGAGCATATCGGTTAATGTTGTCATTGAATGCCCTTTCGCAGCTATGACGCAGGTCAATGAAAGAAGTGCTTGAACGCTCAAGTATTCGAGTAAATTTGCTAAGTATCAAAATCTTCAATTCTTCAACAAGGGAGGAGCAAAGCAGTGAAGGCACACTTTCCATATGAACAGTGCGCTTTCAGCTAGATCAGAATTCGCGTTTTACTGCACTCATGGCCTTTCACAAAATCGCCATTGAGCTCAAGTATACTACATAGCTGTATACGTAGGTTGAATGCACTGAAGGCGGCGCAAGATTTTTGTTCGATACGGGGAGGATCCAAAATGAATTATGCAAGTGCTATGACTTCTGTGTTTACGTTCTTCTCTAAGCCGGCCCAATACATTTGAAACCAAAGCAAATTCTTCCAAATCGAAGAGGGCTCTTTCTACATTAAACTAGTAGAAACTCTACATGAAAGAAGGTTAGTTAAATTTTTCGTTCGATGAAAATGTTAATATAATTTTCATCAAAGTTTTAATTCACAGACCCAATAAGTGAACACTTGGTTTGAGATTTTATAAATTCCTTACTTTTGAGGAAAATAGTGGTTTGAAACTTGTTTGAAAGAGCATAAAGGCGGCCATTCTTTATTTTTTTATTATTTTTATTTTTTATTTTTATTTTATTAATTTTTTTTAAGGAATGACACCAAGCCCTCATCCGAAACGTCGCGACTTTTATTCGATTGATAGCAACATTTTTGCTATTTGCTTACAACCATTCCGTTTTAGTTAGAAAGCAGAATTTTGCTGGTTCTCATGACAGTAAAGTATACAATATAAGTTCAACTTCTAAGTTATTCTGGGGCAAAGAAAAGAAAGCAACCAGTTTTCAAAGAGGCACTGCATCAAGATTTAAAGAAATGCAGCCTGCAAAGGCTACATTGCACGTAGAGACCATATTTTCGAGAAGGTAAATCAGTATTCAACGTAGATATGTGGACACGGACACGATGTAGAGAAACTGCCCAGCAAAAATGATTAGGCTAGCTCATCACGACCGTTAAATTCACTCCCTTAAAAAGGGAACTTTCTCCAAAATCTTCCTCCAATACAATACAAAGTCTCAAAAAAGTCAAAAACCTTGCTTTTATTAACAAAGTGCTTTACATTAATTGTTTTCTCAAGAGCAAGGTTGGAAACAGCTGAACTAAGAAAGAACTTTATAAAAATATAATAAAAGATGAAGATGAAAGGGGCGCTGATCAATATCCTTTGGGATGCGCCACGCATTCTATCTCTGCGGAATATCGTGAAGGCAATTCATATAGATCGGCAATTACGCAGGGAATCTATGGAAGCCGGTAGATTGCTTTGTCGTTTAAACGTAATGCTTTTTAAATATCAACTGGAAAAAGCGAATTGTGCAGGATAAAAAGGATAAAAATAAGTGAGACTCGATGGAGCTAGTGGGGCAGATCAAAGCAATTAAAAGCCCACCTAATTTTATTTATTTATTTATTATATATTATTACAATCGGGCGTGTGTGGCGCAGTCGGAGGAGGCGCGACTGTCGCGTGCACCCGATACTAGGTTCCTGGTTCGGATTTCCCGCCCAGGCCAACCAAGCCTTCCATCCCTCCGGGGTCGGTGAATTGGTACCAGACTCGTCTGGGAAGGATAGAGCGCTGACTTGTTCATCGGCTGGCCACCGCAAGTCATTGTATGGCCAAATACGCATTCATATCGCCTCCACGACATCCCGTAGAAGTAGAATGCGCTGGCGCATCCCAAAAGGGATTGAGTAACGCCGTCCTTTATCCTTTATCCTTTATCCTTTATATTATTACAATTATTTCGAGATTAATTTTTTATTTATTCAATATCAATATATATATATATTTAATTATTTCAATACTGCTTTTCATGTTTCTGCCCACTCTGAAATGACAATCGCGTGCTATATGACAGAGTGGGCAATGCTAAAAGCAACTATAAATTTTCGGGTGGAAAAATTCACTATGAAAAAAGTTATCATGATGCAACGCAAAAAACGCGTTTTTGTGTCGGAAGCGTCATTTGGTTCAATATTTAGCGGTGTTACTGTAGATCTCGAACTATGAAGGAATCTATGTTTTATTCTTGCCGGACGAGGGAATTTTTTTTTGTGAACAATTGCACCGTTCACTTTCTATGACGGTTTCCCGGCGTTCCCGACCGATTGAGTGCGGGTAGGCCCGGAGCCTCCCGCCGTCCGTGCGGAGGTCCCCTTACTTCCCTTCCCCACCACCCCGCCCCCCCCCCCCCTTTAATGGCCCTCCCATGTTCACGGCAGATGTCGGTGAGGACGCAGAGGAGTACCTCGCGCGCGTAACATTTTCCGTTCAACATGTGATAATGCTGAATTCTGAGAGCGACCGGTCGTCACACGACGACGGTGTCACCTCTTCTGACTCCAGACGCTTGTCGCCTGACGTATATTCCGGATCCAGATGCTCAGAAACGCGCGCAGATGCCGCTGTGTCAAGCAGCAACGTCCCATCTCAGAAAAATTTGAACAAGTTACTTGCGCCTTATGAGCTTCAAAACAAGTTACTTGCGCCTTTAGACTTCGGCAGCAAGTTACTTGCGACTTATCCCTCGCGGTTAACTAACTTGCAAGGTTGCATCCAGGAATTTTAAACTTGTACGCAACTAGCTGCAGTGCAAACTTCCAAGAAGCTTTCGTGCAAGCCAATGTTTCGCGCCTAATTGGTTTGAAACATTACGCACGCGTTTTCACACGCGGCGTGTGAGGAACTCCGCCGACGCTTCTCTATCGAGCCAGCCACTGGCCTGCCCTCGCTTTGTCACCTTCCTTATTTCTTCTGTGTGTGTATGTGTGTGTGTTTCCGTTCGTCCCTCCGTCCGTCACAACTGGGGTGGGGCACGCACTGCGTACTAACCATACTCAACGGTTGATTGTGCTCAACAGCGTCCCGAAACCTCAGCCCAGGGGTAATTGAGGCCACTGAACGCGAATCTGAGGTTCGTTTTTGAAATATCGATCGTCATCAATCGATATTGATCAAATTATCGATTTTCTGTGGGTATCATTCAAGCGGGCCGAAACTTCAGCCCTGGGGTAATCGAGGTCGCTGGACACGAATCTGAAGTTCTCTTTCAAAGTATCGATCGCCATCAATCGATATTGATCAAATTATCGATTTTCTGTGGGTGTCATTCAAGCGTTCCGAAACTTCAGCCATGGGAGTAATCGAGGTCGCAGAACACGAATTTGGAGTTCGTTTTCAAGGTCAAATAGTCGATTTTTGTGGATGTCGTTTATTTTTCTATTTCTTTATAACTTACTCCGATCGACGTAGTCAAGGTGTTCTTCTTGAGAAAACCATGACATAAGTGGCAGCTACAATCAATGATGAGAAGCTATTACCACGACGAAGCCGTTTAGAAGTTGTCAGTGCTGTCGAGAGACCGCTCTGACAACGCATTGTTATTTAGTAGAAAGCAAATGTCGAGTTTTATTTTTAGCCAAATTTGGCCTTTGGAAATCGTTATGCTATCGTTTATTTTATTATCGTTTATTACATTTTCACAAAAGGTATAGTCCGTTAGTTTAGATCTAAACTAGATTTATACTAGCGGAGGTTATCTATGATTTACAGGGGTCTTCGTGCAACTTGCATGCAAAATCTTCTGCTAGCTCGCAGCTGCTTACGAATGACTAGCAGGGGTCTTCGTGTAACTTACATGCGACATTTGTGCTAGCTTGCAGCAGCTTGCAAATGACAAGCAGGGCTCTTCTTGTAACTTACTTGCGATATTTCTGCTAGCTTGCAGCAACTTACAAATGACTAGTTTGACGCAACCTATGACCCGCATGCAGCTTGCAAGTAACTTGTTCAAAATTTTCCGAGATGTTGAACGGCACATTTTGCCCGCGCGGGGTTTGATTAGGCACATCTCATGCAGGTTTCTAACCTGCCTGAGATACGCCTCATCGAACCCCACGTAAAGGCTAACTCAATTATATAGTGGTATACATATACAATTTTCACGTCGAATTGTACACTCTGTTAAACTAACTTAGTGCTTTCGAAACCACAGGTAACGTTTTCCAAATTGAAGCTAGTTCTTACAGCAAACTTCTTGCTTCCAACTGGCCAACTAATCTAAATTTCCTTTATTGCAATATACGCTCCATCCGAAAGAATCCGAGCCACCGTAGAACGGAGGAGGCACATCCGTTGTGGTCTCTCTATCAAACGGTGCCTCTTGGAGGTCCCTCACACATTTGCTACGATTTTCAAGGAGTTTCTAGACAGCGTCCAGCACTCATACACGTGTAGCCTTTCCCGGAACTCCTCCCAGTAAGACGCCTGTTTTCTGATCTCAGCAAGCTCTGTTCGTGCGCTGCAGTCATCCAGTATCCAAAAACGGAATAGTGCAGGAACCGGGCAGAAGGAAGCACACGGCTCAAAGCGTTCGGAAGCGCCTGAGACGTATCGCGAGATACTTCAAACGTTGAAACCGCACTCAACCTGCCGCAGCGTGTGCAGATTGTCATTATAAATCCATTATAAATGCCCTTGACATGAAGTTCTACAGTTCAACAACGTACGATTTTTAGCATCCCTCTCTGAAGACCCTTCATTTTGAGCGACCGTTTGATTATCTGGAATATCTACGCATAACACCTTAAGGTAGAACTAGTGTCCTAAGATAATCAAAAATCTATAGCCGCATTATTCTATGTCCAAGAAAGAGGGTTGTTTAAGACGGTCTCCTTTTTGCAGCTGCAATTCCTAGATCACGGATTTTTTTTTGTATAAACCATAAGATGCATCCCGGTGCTGAACACAACATCACGTAGTGCGACTACGATCACGTAGTCGAGAGTGTGAGTACATGAAGGATCTGTGGTGCACAGAAAATTTACGTCGAAGTGAGGCAGCTTCAATCGAAAAAGTACCATCGTAAAAATAACAGTACCATCTTCGAAAAACAACGTGGCTACCTAAGGCTTGGCTACCTAGTTTTCATGTGCACGCACTGCACAGTGTTGCACAGAGCAAACTAATGGAGCAACAATTTAGGAAACGGTACATCCTTCCAATGAATAACTTCAAGTGAATGACGCTTTAACTCCAATCTGCTTATTGCGACTTATAAGACGAGTGAGGGAACCACAACGCCAGATTTGCGCTTAGATTTCTCTTTCCTGTCAATCAAAACAAGCTGCAATGGTTGTTGGGAAGCTAAGAGTTTTATTTCCACACAGGCACAGACAACATTCTTTTGAAACACTCTGTATTGATGCCCTGATTTCGATGCACTAAATCTCAGCAAGATTTTCGTAAACGGAAACTGATTCCTAAGCTGGACTGTCGACAAATTCAATTTTTTAAAGACGAGAAATCTACTACAGAGGAACTCTGTGATAGCAGCACTTACAAACGAACTAAATTGCTTCACACGACGAGTGCGTGGCGCGAACTCGGATGAGAGGCATTGTGCAAAATGCTTTTTCTTCAAATTTGGATTAGCCCAAGAACATTTTTTTTTGCTGTAGAAGCCGATATGCTATGATACGGATTAAATTCTGGCAATCGGACACCTATGGGAAATTTTCTGTTTTCTGTGTAATTTTCCCATTTCCCGTTTAACAGAAAAAATGCCCAAATGACCAGCAACTCATGAATACATAAGAAAACCGAAAATAGAAATCCCGCCCATCCTTAGGTCGAATATCTATACAGTGCCTTGCCCAGCCGACATCCAACTCAGAATTATATCAGTTCCAGAGAAGTCTGGTACCTATTCATGAACTCTCATTTATTCATTTCATTCAAATCTAGCGTTGGATACTTAATTTTCTATGCCATGCTATTTTCTGCTTTCTGAGCTTTTCGTCAAATTTCCCAGAAAACGGAAAACGGAAAAAACTTGCCCAAAGTCAGAAAACTGAAGTGCAGCACATAGCTGATGTGCGCTCCACGGACTTCGTGCCGCTTTCACCGCAAGTTTGGCAATCCTCTTAGCTCAACTATTAGGTTGGAAAAAAGTCTTTTCATTTTTTTCAAAGATTTATTTCTCCACAACTACAGAATCAAATCAATTGAGATAAACTCCATTTTGTTCCACTACACTTCTCCAAAGACTGGGTAATTTTCCAATTCCTCTCGCTTAAAAGACTGCAGTTCTGAAGTCGAACTATTGCTGAATCTAATTTTTGAGGTCTTCATTCATTTCAAAATATTTCTCTCCAATTTCCTGCTTGGGAGCACGGAAGAGATGGTAATCAGTAGGGGCGAGATCAGAGCTATACGGTGGATGTGGCATTACCTCCCTACACAGCTCCTTTATTATTTCTCTAGTGAGTCTTGCAACAAGTGGTTTCGCATCGTCATGCAGGATCATCACCTTTGACTTCTCCAGCCTCTTTTCTTGGAGAGTTGCGACGACTTTGTGGCGTTGGCCACAGTATGTGGCAGCAGTCTCTCCATTTCTGAGAGTTTCCCAGCAAATCACTCCTCTGACATCCCACCAAACACTCAAGAGAATGTTCCTCTCGTGAACATTGGCTTGAGATCAAGGCAAGGGTTCTCTTCTCTTTGTACCCAATGCCTTTTTCTTCGGAAGTTGGCATACAGAACCCAAGACTCATCGCCTCTCACAATCCGCGGCAGAAACGATTTTCTCTCGTGTCTGGACAGAAGAGAAGTAGCGATGGAGAGCCGCTGACCTTTCTGAGTGTCTGACAGGGCATGTGGAATCCAAGCTCCAAATTTCCATGCAAAGCCAAGACCTATCAGATGGATTCCTACTATCCTATGAGACACTTCGAGCTTCTCTGCCAGTTGACATGTCCCCTGCCCACTATCGGTACGAAGAAGATGGAGTACTTCAGTGTCGTCCAATTCAGCTGGCCCCCCGACCTTGCCGTGTCTTCGAGTGAATAATCTCCCTTTAAAAACTTTCCGAACCATTCATAACAGGTGCGATGAGTAGTAGATCCCAAGCCATATATTTGGTTAATTTGGTCGGCTGCCTGACGTGCTGTAGATCCTTTAACGAATTCATGAAGAATGCCGTGCCGAAAATGGCCATGAGGTAGATCTGGCATTGAGTCCGGAAGATTGGATAGATAATGAAGTACAAGAAGGGTCTTGACCTGTATCCGCGTCCGCACGGTAAACAAGTATGGTATGATTACGAAATCAGCAATCAATATTGGCTAGTGCGTTTATAAGGAGAACGGCAAAAAACTTTTCGAATTGTGAAGAGACTTTTTTTTCCAACCTAATACTTCAGCTAGAGAATACAGGCAAGCGTTGATTAATCGTAATGGAATGAGTAGCGAAACTCACTTCTACCTCAGAGTGTTGAAGTAGTTGATGCATATTCGATCATGCAATAGCTTGCGGTTAAGGTGGCGATGTCCGTTCCTCCACGTGGTGCCACTGGAAACTGCCCGCTCTGCGAGCTAAGCCAAACACGGACATTCGATTGCAGGCGACAGGCCGTTATGACAGGCCGGCCTACGAACACCCATGTCACATCACATGGTGCATGTCAGTTCACGTATATCGAGATAGTGCTACGGCGTCCGCGGGAGCCGACGCGCACTCGCAGAGCCCGGCGAGTGTGAGAAGTATGCGAGGGTCCCTGATGCGAGGACGGCATCGGGGGGCAACTAAGCTAGTCCGAAAGTCCCGTAACGTAAGCAGGACCCGCGTGGCAACGCTGAATGTGGGTACGTTGATGGGCCGCTCGTGCGAGTTGGTTGAAGCATGGAGCGTAGAAGAGTTGATTTCTGTGCGGTGCAGGAGACGAGGTGGTCCTGCCGCAAGTCAAGGGACATAGGACGTGGCTTCAAGGCCGTTTTATGTGGAAGTCCTAGGACCACCAGTGGCGTCGGAATAATCGTCTCCGAACGATTTCGTGACTCGATTGTAAGCGTCGAACGCTTTGACGATCGATTAATGAAAGTCGTTGCCGCCGCTAAGGAGTGGCTCTATCACTTCTTCTCTGCGTATGCTCCACAGATTGGCTGCTCCGATCAAGCCACGGATGAGTTTTGGAACCTGCTTGATGAGAAGACAGCAGAGTACCGTCGAAAGATGTCATCATAGTCGCTGGTGACCTTAATGGGCATGTAGGTGCTACGAAAGACGGGTACAGCTGTCATGGTGGTTTCGGATAAGGAACATGAAACGCCGATGGTGAGCGTACTCTTGATTATGCGGAATCGCATAACCTCACCATAGTGAACACCGTCTTCCGAAAACGCGACTCGCACCTTATCTCATTACAGTGGGAGTACCAAGACTCAGATAGATTTTGTCCTTGTGAGAGATCGCGACCGGAGTCTTGTCACAGACGCGAAGATCGTGCCGTGTGAGACGGTCACCGATACGATTCGTCACGCTGCACGGTCGGAACTCGGCATTACGAAGCCTGGGCGACGGAAGGTCGACAAGCAGGTCTGGCTGTGGACAGATGACGTGAAAGCAAAAGTGCGAGAGAAGAAGTCGCTTTATCACGTGTTTCTCGGAGAAAAGACAGCCGATAACTGGCAGAAGTACCAAGAAGCGAAGAAAGCTGCAAAGAAGGCCGTGGCTGTTGCAAAAGAAACTCATTATGGAGATGTCAACGAGAAGCTCGAGCTACGCGATGGCGAGCGGTATCTGTACCGACTTGCAGTTTCGCCAACGGCAGACCGAGGATATTGAGAAGTTCTTTGGCATCAATGATGAGAACGTCCATCTTCTTACGGACCGGAAGAAGGCATTAAAGCGATGGTGCGACTACTTTGAGGAAATCTCTACGGTGGAATTTCCTCATCCAGCCATCCCTTCAACGGCTCCACCCACGGCCCCGATCACCGTGGAGGAGATTGAAGTGGCTTTGAAGAAGATGAGGCCAGGCAAGGCAACTGGGCCCGACGACGTGGCGGCTGATTTATGGAAATCCAAGTACTGGTACCCTGCTGAGTGGTTGGCGAAGTTCTTTAATCAGGTTGTGGTGGAGAAGAAAGTGCCTGGGTGCTGGCGCCAAAGTACGACGATTCCGATTTGGAAGAAGAAGGGCAGTCTTGCTGACTGCTCCAATTACCGTCCGATTCGCTTGCTTTCGCACAGCATGAAGATCTTTGAGCAAATTGTAAATGAACGAATTCGGGACATCGTCCAGCTTTCCAGCAATCAGTGCGGCTTCATGGCTGGCTGTGGCACCGTTGATGCCATTCACGCCTCCGTTTCCTGATAGAGAAGCATCGCGAGAAACAGAGGCCAGTGCATATCGCCTTTCTCGACTTGGAGAAGGCCTTCGATCGCGTACCGCGTGAATTGATATGGTACGCCTTGCGACAACACAACATACCTGAGGAACTTATAGAGTGGGTGCGTATGCTCTACTTTTGCCCAAAGAGTCGAGTCCAAGCTGCAGCTGGAACCTCGATGGAGTTTCCCATCTCTGTCGGGGTACACCAGGGGTCTGCGCTTTCCCCACTCCTCTTTGTTGTCGCCATGGATGCCATCACACGAGATCTTCAGAAGCCCGTCCCCTGGACGTTGCTTTATGCCGATGACGTGATGCTCGCTAGCGAAGATAAAGGTGAACTCGAGCGAGAGGTGAAAGCTTGGTGTGATCGCTTGGAGCGGTTTGGACTCAAACTGAACGTGAAGAAGATCGAGTACCTAACGACGGACGTTACTGAGTTCAGCTCCATCAAGGTTAGCGGCATCGAGCTTCCACGCAGTGCGGTCTTTAAATACCTGGGATCAGCAGTCGCGTCTGTCGGCAAACTGATGGTCGAAGTGAATTCACGCGTAAGTGTAGCTTGGTCCAAGTGGCGCTCGTTGACTGGCGTGCTCTGCGATAGGAAGATCTACAGAGCAGTCACCCGGCCAGTAGCGATGTACGGCGCTGAGTGTTGGCCTGCCACTAAGGAAGTTGAAACGCGCCTCAGCGTCATGGAGACAAAGATGCTGCGCTGGACGGCCGGAGTCACGCGCATGGACCGCATCCGAAACGATGTCATTCGGCAGAAGTTCGGTATCGCGCCGATAGCTGACAAGATGGGCGAAGCTCGCTTGCGATGGTACGGCCACGTTCTACGTGGAGAAGAAGACAGCGTCCGCAAGATAGGCCTTAACTTCGAGGTAACAGGAAAGCGGCCTAGAGGGCGCCCGAAGAAGCGATGGGCTGATACGTTACATATGGACTTGAAAGTAGCTGGTTCCACCCTGATCTAGCGCTGGATCGGGAGAGGTGGCGTCATGACACCAGGATAGCGGACCGCGCCGCGGAGCGGGTCAAACGCTGAAGAAGAAGAAGAATAGCTTGCGGTTAAGACCCGGTGCAGAATTCAGTGCTCTATCCTTCTTTTTTGGTGATGCGTGTTTACTAGCTCAGCGTTGAAGTAAGCGTGGTGGTAGCAGTATTGAGTTTTTAAAATTTCATATTCATTAAATTTGATACTCTTCGGACGCGTGGTACACAGCTGTAGGAGGCACCGGCCGCCGCGTGCACACCGACTCGAGGAGTTTGGTTCGGCTCCTCTACAGGTCAACCGAGCGTTCCATCATCCGCGATGCCGGTCTCGGCATAGGTACCAAACTTGTGACTTGACTTGAAAGATAAAATACAGACTTGTCCATCAAGCGGCTACCGCAAGAAATAGTGTGGGCTACGTTCCTGCCTCTACAACAGCCTGCAGAAGTAGAATGCGTGTCGCACCCCAAACAAGGATTGAACGTCGTCCTTTATCATTCATCCGTTTCTTACATTCATCATTGCTGTTGGAACATAGGCGCTTCTAATGTTTGACATGCATTTTTGGAGCTAAGGGGAGCTACTGTTACATACGAAATATCATTCATATAGCGAAATATCACACCGCAGCTTTGGCCAGCTCCAGTGCCTCTTCCCATTTCTGCAGCAGCTGGTACATTTCAATCGCTTCCTCAACGGCACTCTAAACCACAGGGGCATTGGACATCGCTTGGAGAACGCTGTTCTTGTTGCTAAACAACCGGTCACCTGCTCCATGTAAATCCTCTCTGCATCTTTGAATTTTCGCGTCAACTGTGCTGCAGCTGCTCGTACTTTGTAGTACTGCGTGCCATCACTGCCAATCTTCTTGGCGGCAATCTCGGCCATTTCCGCCATCCTCTGGAATTCAGCACTTGTACTTCGGCACAGCGCCGGTTAAAGTAGTGAGAGAATCACACTGAAACTCACAAACGCCGCTCTAGCTCGAGGATAATCGTTGAGAGCTGCAAAGCTGCGTTGTGCCACGAAGAAATTGCTCTGTTCCAAAGCCATTTGTGCGACTTTGTTCCACATTGAGTAACTAAATATGGCAAGGCTTCGATAAGCAATTCAATTTACAAATTTGCTTTGAATGCTGGTGGATGCAGTATGGCACTCAACTTATTGACCTCAACTTACATCAGGAATTATAGTGAAACATTTCAAGAACGCAACACTGCTGAGAAGTGTTGTTTATTCGCATAGTTCACCGCCGAGATAAAATAGAAATTAAACGCAACAATCCGTAGGCAGCGCAGGTGGCGGGACGGGAGCGAACCATATTGTGCGCTTGTAAAGGAATCGCACCCGGTTCGACTTCGCGCTCACGCCAACCAAGCCCTCCAGAGCCGAAGAATTGGAGCGAGACTTGACTGTGAAGGGTAAATTACAAATTCGTCCCCTGTTAGCTACCAGAAGTAGGCCAGATACGCACTCAAATTGCCTCCAGGATATCCCACAGAACTAGAGTGCGTCGCACATCCCAAAAAAGATTAATTAGCGCCGAACTTAATGCTTTTATCCTTCTACCAGGGTCTGGTCGGGCAGGCCACGCCAGTCTAGCCGGCTTCGCCGGAGTCGTGTTTGGTAAGCCACGTGGGGTAAGTTACCCATCCCAATGTCAAGCTGCGCTATGGTTACCACCCCAGCGTCGTTCGCCGACCTCGCAATGGGTGAGCCACCTGGAGTAGGTAACCCATGCTAATGTGGAGCCGTGCTATTGCTAACACAACCTAGCGTAGCCTACCTGTGGCATTATCCCCCTGCTCGCCGTCTCCGTTCACGCTGTGACACCCGCCGCGCGCGCGGCGGACAACGGTCCGACGGAGGTCGTCGTCGGCGCCCCGACGGACGAGCGGAGCACACAGGTCGACCAGATTTGCTGGGACTGCAATCATTAACGTATTCAGAGAGTTCACAAAACCAGTGTAAAGATACATGTTAGTGTGAATTAAACATAGCTCTACATCTGAATTCCGAGCTCTATCTAATGAGCTCTACTTCAAGCTTATCAGTGCTACCATTGATGAGATATTCTTCAAATTAAAAACTGAAAAATAATTCTTCGCAAACCTGCCACAAAGCGGTAAAGGTATATTTCCAGGCCGAAATTTCACACAGAATTAAACTACGTCGTCTAAATACCTTTTAAAAGACCTCATTTCTTGAGGAAAAAAATTGTGTTTATTACACCGTTGGAGACATGTCTCCAAGCCAACATTCTATGCAGAATTCAATCACGAATTTTATGTTCACAAATACAGGGTGCCTCAAAACATGTATACACTATTTGAAAGGTGATAACTTTGCTCAGAGAAGTGGTACTGAAGAACTTGATGGCTCATATGAAAGCAAAAGAAAGTAGAAATTTTCGGACATATGAGCGGTATGGATCGCATAATGCACTCGTCTGAAATGTCGCGTTTTACACTCGATTGGTTGTGTTTCGCTTGAATACTTGTCATAATTTCTTCACAAAGTGACCGCATCGTTGGCACGTGCTTCTTTTAAGGTTTAAAATTTAAAACAAACTATTGCTTGCGAAAAATGCAGGGTTTCCTAAAAAAAATACATGCACTATTTGAGAGGTTCTAACATTGGTGCTAGTGAAACTTTTGAAGATGTTTGACACTCATATGAAAGCACAGGGTAACGAAACTTCTGTAGCGTGCAAATAGTCAAGATTGCGCCGTGCACTCGACTGAATCCTTGCACTTCAAACTCGATTGATGTGCATGGGCTGACTGCTTGTTAAAATCTTGTTACTTCTTGACCACACTAACTTGTGCTGTGCTTCTTTTAATGTTTAGAAATTGACAACTATGTGCGTGAAGGGCACGAGAAATGTGAGTCTATTGATTGCACAATTTATCGCTTACGCTATCGCTCTAATAACCCCCTCTACATATCTAAGCCCGCAACAAGAGTCAGGCCCGGCTCTAGGCTTTTCTTCGAAGAGCAGAAGTTTATCATCGAAGCTTCAAAAGCAAACTTCAGATTCGTATTCAGCAACATCGATTACCCCAGGGCTGGAGTTTCGGACCGCTGAATGACATCCACAAAGAATCGCTAATTTGATCAGTATCGATTGATGGCGATCGAAACTTTAAAAGCAAAGTTCAGATTCGTGTTTAGCGACCTCGATTACCCCCAGGGCAATTCGTACCTCTTGAATAACATGCAAAAAAATACACAACTCATTTATATATGGTGGGACATATACATATACATATATATATATATATATATATATATATATATATATATATATATATACATAATAGGATACGATATAAACTTCGTGATTGAATTGTGCGTAAAGTGTTGGCCTGCAGACATGTCCCCAACGGTGTGATACACACAATTTTTTTCAAAAATGTGCTTCTCTAGAAGGTATTTTACGACGGAGTTGAATTCTATGTGAAGTTTTAACTTGGAAATATACCTTTCAGAGCCTCGTGGCAGGTTTGCTAAGAAATATTTTTCAGTTTTAAATTTGAAGAAAATCGCATCAACGGTAGTATTTATAAGCTTGAGGTAGAGCTCATTAGACAGAGCTCGAAATTCTGATGTAGAGCTATGTTTGTTTCACACCAACATGTATCTTTACACTTTCTTGTAAACCCTCTGAACATCTTATTGACTATAATCTCTGCAAATCTGTTCGACCTGCGTGCCCCGCTCGTCGGTCGGGCCACCGTCGTGGGGCCGCCGCCGACGGCCTCCGTCGGACCGTTGTCCCCCGCGCGCGTGACTGGTGTCACACCGTGAGCAGAGACGACGAGCAGGGGGATGACGCCGCAGGTATGCCTGTGCCGCGGCGCCCACGACCAGCCAATACGAACGCTACGCACCCGGTTTGGTGAGCACGTGCGGTAAGTAACCCATCCCAATGTCGAGCCGCGCCTTGGTTACTACAACTCAGCGGCGGTTGCGGGGTCCGCCGCACACGACCGAACCGTTGTGTATGTATGTGTGTGTGTGTGCATGCATGCATGCATGCATGCTTCTAAAAAGTTGCACGAGTAGTCGTTGTCATGAGTAACATCTAGGTTTAGGACATTATTATAGACGTTGATAAGTTTGTTATAAACATCATTAGTGCTGCTGTTATGGACAACTAAAATATCGTCGATGTAACGGAACGCAATGAACAGGTAGAGATTAGGATGGGTAATAGAGTAAACATGTTCGAAATATGCTAATGTTAGATCAGCCATAAAAGGACTTGCATTACATACCCTGCGGTACTCCTACTTTTTGAATAAACAAATGGTCAGAGGATTTACAGTAGCTGTTACTAAGAAGGTAATCTATATAATAATTTATATCGTGTATAGTGTAATATTTATAGTTTTTATTTCCATAGAGTTACTGTAGAAGGCTTTATTATAACCATTATAGGCAATGAATTTTTTGTTAGCATTTTAAAAACAAATTTTGGGTGTCTCTTTAATATTGTTAAGAATATTGCAGTGGGGTAAATTAGTAAACATATTGGTGAAATCCGCTGAGAAAACCTTTAGATTCTGCTCTCGTATATTTTGCAGCCGTTCGCTTATATTAATGTGTTGAATAGACCAATATCCTATAAATGTTCTATTTGTGGTTCTAGTGATATCGACGTAGTTATTAGAATGATTCCTAATAAACTTTAGAATGTTGTTAAGGATGTTTTGTTACGATCAAAACTCTTGCGCCAGGCGGGACTCGAACCCGCATCGTCTGCTTCCCGGGCAGCCTTTCTCCACCGGCGCTGTATGACCGCACGTAACATCCGCGATATCCTCGAGGTCCGTCAGCACCCACCCGTGATACAGAGATGGGCCGGCCGCTGATATCAGCATGGAACCGGTTAAGCTGAGGACCTTACTATTAACAATACTTGAACATATTTGTTTAAGCCTGGAGCGGCTGATATAGAGGCTATATGTTGTTACAGGATGTTTTGTTAGGATCAAAACTCTTGCGCCGGGCGGGACTCGAACCCGCATCTTCTGCTTCCCGGGCAGCGATGTTCGCCTTACACCACCGCCGCTGTTTGACCGCACGTAACATCCGCGATATCCTCGAGGTCCGTCAGCATCCACCCGTGATACGGGGATGGGCCGGCCGCTGATATCAGCATGGAACCGGTTAAGCTGAGGACCTTACTATTAACAATGCTTGAACATGCTTGTTTAAGCCCTCTCGCACTTAGCGCTTCGCGCGACCTTAGAGAGTCACTAAGCCAAGCTCTAGCGAGCAGAGTCACTAAGCTCACTTCAAGCAGCTGCTCTGTTTGTGCAGCCTTCTCGTCACTTAGCAGTAAAAAGAGGTATTTGAAAACCTTAATAATTTCGAATCTTGGTTTACCTTCTTTAAGATCAGATGAGTAGTTCTTCGATATGAAGCCGTCCAGCTTTCCCTCCCTCCATCCTCAACATCTCTTCAACGTCGGCACTATCTTCAGACAGTTCAGAAACGTAATTTATTTGCGTTAATCAGTGCTTTCGTCCTTAGACTGTTGTGGAGCACTCCTTCGGCTGTAGTACCCATGTGTTTCCCACCCCCCCCCCCACCCCGATCGGTTAAATCTGGGAGAAAACCACCGGTCAGGCGATCGATAATATCGATCGATACTGGCATCCATATTGAAACTTTCCACCTCATATGGAACACTCCTTCGGACATATACTCGCCTGTCTCCCACCCCCTCCCCACCCCGATCGGTTAAATCTGGAAGAAAACCACCGGCGTGTCCCAGTCCCCATCTCCATTCCGATCGGTTAAATCTGGGAGAAAACCACCGGTCAGGCGATCGATAATATCGAAAGATACTGGCATCCACATTGAAACTTTCCATCTCATATGGAGCACTCCTTCGGACATATACTCGCCTGTCTCCCACTCCCTCCCCACCCCGATCGGTTAAATCTGGAAGAAAACCACCGGCGTGTCCCAGCCCCCATCTCCATTCCGATCGGTTAAATCTGGGAGAAAACCAACGGCGTGTCTCCCACCCCCCCCCCTCTCCACCCTGATTGGTTAAATCTGGGAGAAAACCACCGGTCAGGACCTCGATTAGCCCCAGGGATGAAGTTCCGTGCCGCTTGAACGACACCCACAGAAAACCGATAACGTTGATCGATATCGATTGGTCGACTTCCGATTCGTGTTCAGCGACCTCGATTAGCCCAGCGCTGAAGTTTCGTACCGCTTGGACGACATCCGCAAAAAATCGACGATATCGATCGACATCGATTGTCTCCCCTGCTGTGAAGGCCTTCCGTCGATGATCATCTAAATGCCCAGGCACGGTTGCCGACGTCTTCGGTACGTCTACGGCTCACCATGCATGGTCGCCGACGGGTTCGGTACGTCTACGGCTCGCCATGCACGGTCGCCGACGTGTTCGGCACGTCTACTGCATAGCCTGGCATGGTTGCCGACGTGTTCGGCACGTCTACCGAGTTGCCAGGCATGGTTGCCGACGTGTTCGGCACGTCTACCAAGTCGCCAGGCACTGTCGCCGACATGTTCTGCTCGTCTACTGAGTCGCCAGGCGCGTAGAAGCCGCCTGGGTATTTTCCGCTAATTTCTTGCCTTAATTTGTGCCCCGTAATTTCCCCTATTTTATGACTCATCGCCGATCGATAGTGTGACTCATCGCTTAGCGAATTATTATATAGTATCCTGTGGTCACAATGATGTAATTTTTTTTTTAAAAAAAGAATCCGGTAAATTAATTTGCATTTGTTTCAGAAAATGTGCCACTTTGGAGGGCCATAATTTTGGAATATCAAGTTTATATGTGCGTATACTCATTTGTCCCGCTAAACATTATAGCTGAAATGAAGCTGCGAAAGTGGAACCTCTGGGGTTGAAATCGCTAGTAATTGTACGCTGGCAAAGTTGCCCACATGACACTTCTTTGCAGTTAGCCGCACACTTTTCGCATGATTAAAGTGACATAAAATCGTTTCTTTGAATAAAGAAAAATAGACCTTTGGAAGCCTATGAAAACACCTTCTAGTCCTCCATGGGTGAAATTTCGACGAGGCTGGAAGACATTTTGGCCACGTAGTTACGAAGCAAACCCACTCCACATATTAACAGAGTGTCATTTTAAAAATTGTTCAAAAACGGGAAAACAATCTATAAGAGCATTCCCTTTTCAATTCTGATTCGAAGAGTGGTTCGATTTCAAATTTTCGTGTGTTTGCTCCTGTTTATTACGAGTGGAAGTTCAATAGCCCTGGTCGGGACCCAGATTAGCTCCGGAGCCAGTCCACTTTCCTGCCTCTGTGACCCCTCGCGCCATCTGAGGGCGCCGTAAATCGCCTAACTAGAGTCTTCACGCTTCCGCTGCTCCGACGACGTATTGATCCTTCCAAACGAGGGTGGAGTAGAATACCTGGTGTGCACCAAACAAGGTTTGGATAACTACGACTCCTCCCTTTTAGTTAGACTGCTTGCATCTTCTATTTCGTGTTTAACCTTTACAAGTGTTGGATGCGTGGCGTATCCCAAAAAGACTACTGAAATTCGCTTCCCTTTCATGACTTTCTCAAAACTCACGGCTTCGGTTTCCCAATCATCCGTTTAATACTATCCACAGTGCACCTATCATCCTCTTCATTTTACATCCCAGAAACTCCACTTTTGTTTGACTGTTGCCTGATTATTTCACAATAAACGTTCATTAGGATTGAGGTTAGAAACGGACTTAACCAAGCCGTTCTGAGATGCTCCAGGAGGCACTCCTTGTATGGGAGTCCTGGAGGCAAATTGAATTGAATTTTTCCCATGCTATGACTTGCGCTGACCAGTTGATGCACAAATGAGTTCCCAGACACTTCTGATACAAATTCATCTTTTTCGGAGAGACGGAATGCTCTAGTCTTTGAGCAAGTAGGCTTTCCCTCTTTAGGCTCTCCGCCTCCTAGCGCAGTCTGGCGAGATACCAACTTCGCATACTCCCGAGTTCAGTTTCCCGCTAGACCAACCAAGTCTTCCATCCCCCGGGTTTGGTGAATACGTACCATCAGGCTTGTCTTAAAAACACCGGACAAAGGATTGTCCATTGGCTGGCCATTGCAAGTCGTTCTTTCGACCATACGCTTTCAAACTGCTTCCGGTTGATGTGAAATGCGTGGTGTCTCCCTAGACGAAACGATTGGTTAATGCCGTTTGCCAACTGCGCCAGCCAGATAGCTTCGAGACAGTGCCAAACTCGCTGGTGAACATTGCCAAGCTTAGCCCAGGTGATCCATGCTCTACAATTTAAGCAGCATTACAAATCTGTCCATCGGCTGGCCACCGCAAGCCATTGTATAGGTCAAGTAGGCACTGAAGCCGCCACCACGACATCCCGTAGAAGAAGAATGCATGCGGCATCCCAGAAGGATTGAATGCTGCCGCTCTTCACCCTTTATTTGCTTGAAAAGGCTATTTATTACCTAGATTCTCTGCAAGTCCCTTGTGTTTGTTTACACGACTGTTACCTTATAGCGAGCTGTTATCTATGTACAATATCGCTAGCGCCGCACGGTCAGAAGTGGGCGAAAACACGCAAAAATAGCGTCGCAAAGCGTCGCATGCTCATAACTCCTTCAGTTTTAGGTTTAAAGAAAGGTTAGATTCATTCGATTTGACTCTTCGAGATCTGCACAAACATTTATAAAACTTTACCGGAACCCCCACATTTTCGCCGTGGGGGTCCAAAATTGACTGGAGCGGGCTTTTGCGATTAGAGCAGCTTATTTCTCAGGACACGCGTGCTTTCGGAGTATCTCAAGTATGGCGTACGTTGCCAGTGCTCTGTCATGCCAGGAATGCCGCTAGAGTGCGCCGTGCACAATGCACACAGAACCAAACCTATCAATCGAGTGGGTGAGCGCATGTCCACTGCGCTTCTATCTTCTCTTATTGGGAAATGCGAAATCCTCAAGACTATTTCGAGCCATTAGGAGAATGTTATCAGAAATTTCCAGCCACCCCACTCAGAATTAGCTCTAATCTTCTGCGAAACCTTGGTGTGTGCCGTGTACAATGCATACAGAGAAGAACCTTTCAATCGGGGGAAGGGGGGGGGGGGACAGCTTATGGACCGAGCGTCTGGGAAGTTTTATCAGAAATTTGCAGCCGCCCTAGTCAAAAGCTGCTCTGAGCCTGTCCAGCTGGCCTTTGGAGTGCGCCGTGAACAATGAATGCAGATTCAAACCTTTCAATCGAGGGGAGCGACCGCTCGCAAATTGCACATGCGGGCGTGTTCGGAGCGCAATAGCTGTGTCAAGCTGGAACCTTTCAGGTTGAAGCTTGTAGGTTTTGTAGGCAGTCGAGCGATCTGTTAGTACGCCAAAGAATGGAGAATAGAATGGTTTAGCTTAGGAGGGGGCAATGTTATAGTGGTGCGAAAATGCAGGTGAGGCAAGAATTTTTTCCGACTTACGTGGACCACTGCGGGAAGACCCGGCAAGCGAACGCCTTTGAAATGCGTACGCCAACAGACCACTAAAGGCACTTTACAATGACATGCTCATAGCTCTTTAGCTGCCTAAACTGCCTTAGCCTCAGCTGCCGTTTTAGAGCGGCGAAAGCTAGCGGTTGAAGTTTCCTGCCCTCTTACACGCCCACATTTGGGTTTCCGACACTCCAAGTAACACCGTTTTGTTCAAAACAAAAAGCTCTATCGAATGGTGTTACTCTCAAACAGTTTTAAAAAATCCACTTTTTGACGATATCGAGAATGTGGGCGCTCTAGGCCGAGCTGCACGGACGATGACGTAATCGAAAACCGGTATTTTCGAAATTGGTCAAATTTCCTCGTGCAAACTTCGTCCAAAATCATCTAGGGGATATTTGGTTTTTTGACTACGAATCCGACGTTCGTTTTTGAAAATTCCGCCTACCTCTGCCTCACGTTTGAGGGTGGTCGGGTCAGGATCATCGATCACCCTCAGTTATCGGTATGAGCGATCTCTTGCAGTAATCGTCCAAAAGTACTTCGGCATCGTGTTTGGCACTCCGAATAAGTCCCCGACCCTGTACGAATTTTGAGCAAAATCGATGATCCTGACCCGACCACCCTCAATTATCCAGAAGAAAATCCAAAACCTACCGAAGTCGACGGATTTTTCCAAAACGGACGTCAGATTCGTAATTAGCGCCCCAAATAACCCCTAGACGAATTTGGACGAAGTTTGCACGAGGAAATTTGGCCAATTTCGAAAATATCGGTTTTCGATGACGTCATCACCGCACAGCTCGGCCTAGTTCGTCCACGTCCTCGATGGGATATTGCCAAAAAAATCGATGTTGCCAAAAAAGGTCGAAATTGATAGCATTCGATAGCGCTTTTCAAGCAGGACAGAACGGTGTTATTAGGAGTGTCGAAGACTCAAATCTGGGCAAGTAGGAGCGCAAAAATTCTAACCGCTAGCTTTCGTCGCTCTAAAGCGGCAGCTGAGGCTAAGGAAGTTTAGACAGCTGAGAAGTTCTAAGCCCGTGACCGTAAAGCACCTTAAGTGTTCTGTTCGCATACGCATTTTGAGGCCGTTAGCTCGCCGCGTCTTCTCGTAGTGGTCCACCGAATCGGAAAAAATGCTTCATGCAAGACTCACCTGCATCTTCGCACCGCTGTAACATTGTCCCCTCCTAAGCTTAGCAATTCTACTTTGATGTACTGACAGATCGTTCGACTGCCTACAAAACCTACAAGCTGCAACTCGAAAGGTTCCAACTTGACAGAGCTATTGCGCTCCGAACACGCCCGCGCGTGCAATTTGCGAGCGGTCGCTCCCCTCGATTGAAAGGTTTGAATCTGCATGCATTGTTCACGGCGCACTCCAAAGGCTAGCTGGACAGCCTTAGAGCAACTCCTGACTAGGGCGGCTGCAAATTTCTGATAAAACTCCCCAAACGCTCGGTCTACAAGCTGTTGCGCCCACTCGATTGAAAGGATTGAACCCAACACTTGTAAAAGCTAAACACGAAATAGAAGATGCAGGCAGTCTAACTAAAAGGGAGGAGTTGTAGTTATCCAAACCTTGTTTGGTGCACGCCAGGTATTCTACTCCACCCTCGTTTGGAAGGATCAATACGTCGCTGGAGCAGCGGAATTGTGAAGACTCTAGTTAGGCGATTTACGGCGCCCTCAGATGGCGCGAGGGGTCACAGAGGCAGGAGAGTGGACTGGCTCCGGAGCTAATCTGGGTCCCGACCAGGGCTATTGAACTTCCACTCGTAATAAACAGGAGCAAACACACGAAAATTTTAAATCGAACCACTCTTCGAATCAGAATTGAAAAGGGAATGCTCTCATAGATTGTTTTCCCGTTTTTGAACAATTTTTAAAATGACACTCTGTTAATATGTGGAGTGGGTTTGCTTCGTTACTACGTGGCCAAAATGTCTTCCAGCCTCGTCGAAATTTCACCCATGGAGGACTAGAAGGTATTTTCATAGGCTTCCAAAAGTCTATGTTTCTTTATTCAAAGAAACGATTTTATGTCCACTTTAATCATGCGAAAAGTGTGCGGCTAACTGCAAAGAAGTGTCATGTGGGCAACTTTGCCAGCGTAAAATTACTAGCGATTTCAACCCCAGAGGTTCCACTTTCGCAGCTGCATTTCAACTATAATGTTTAGCGTGACAAATGACTATACGCACATATAAACTTGATATTCCAAAATTATGGCCCTCTAAAGTGGCACATTTTCTGAAACAAATGCAAATTAATTTACCGGATTCTTTTTTTTAAAAAAAATTACATCATTGTAACCACAAGAAACTAGGGAATCCAGAGAACTATGTGTGACTACGCAAAGTGAAAAATACGCGTTAACAGGCCGAATCTCTTCCTTCATTAGTTACTTGGGAGCTGTGGGTGTAATTATCTCCCGCGAGGTAAGGGGTCAGCCGCGCCAGGCAGAAATTAGGTCACTGAACTATTTTCAGGCGCTCGCTAGGCGATTTGCAGCTCATCGGGAGGAGAGCTCGGTGCTGATCACGAATATGTGCTTCAATTTACAATGCGCTCAATTTGAAGAGCACTACAGAAAAGAAAAGAAAAGCGGTTTTTTTCGCTTTTTCCGCCCATAGACCAAAAGATAAGGCCGGTATTGTAAATAGGGCGATTTGGTGGTCACTCATTACTCCCCCTTAGTAAAACTCGTCCCCATTACTACTGGTCCCCCTCAATGATCTTCCTTAGCAGACGACATGTTCGGCACGTCCTCTGAACCCCCAGGGACGTTGGCGACATGTTCGGCACGTCCTCTTTAATTTGTTCAATATCGGTTGATGGCAATCGACACTTCAAAAACAAACTTCAGAGTCGTGTTCAGCGATCTCGATTACCCCCAGGGCTGAAGTTTCGGACCGCTTGGACGACATCCATAAAAATCGATAATTTGATCGATATCGATCGATGGTGACCTACACTTCAAAAACAAACTTCAGAGTCGTGTTCAGCGATCTCGATTATCCCTAGGGATGAAGTTTCGGACCGCTTGGACGACATCCATAAAAAATCGATAATTTGATCGATATCGATCGATGGTGATCTACACTTCAAAAACGAACTTCAGAGTCGTGTTCAGCGACCTCGATTACCCCCAATGCTGAAGTTGGTGATGTGTTGGGCACGTCTACGGCTCGCCATGCACGGGCGCCGACGTGTTCGGTACGTCTACGGCTCGCCATGCACGGCTGCCGACTGTTCGGCACGTCTACCGAGTCGCCAGGCACGTAGAAGGCGTCCTAGTATTTTCCGCTATTTTCTTGCCTTAATTTGTGCCCCGTAACTTCCCCGTAATTTCCCCTATTTTATGACTCATCGCGTCGATTGATAGTGTGACTCACCGCTTAGCGGATTATTATATAGTATGATATGATGATATAGTTCTTGAAATGGGAGGGTTATAAGTGAAGATTATTCTGAAAAGAATGAAACCTATCTTCAAGTTTGATTTAATAATGCTTAAGATACTTTTCGAGTTTACCACCTTAATTAAATTGGTATTATCTAAAATCCTATGCAAGAAGGGGTTTTCAAATTGCAATAAGAATTTTGAGAAACACTGTTACGCTCCTGCATGTTAGTAAATTGAAACTTACACAACAAACAAAGCAGCATAAGAGTTTTTTTTCTTGCAAAGCTGATTCAAAAAGTTGCCTTCGTAACAGCTTTTTATAATAAAATTAATCACTTTCTTTTGGAGACTGTATAAACAGCTCCTGATCATACTAATGTTACTGGTATCTCTAACCACATTAATGATTGCTTTCCCCCAAATTGAATACAAAATACTTCATCTGTAATGCAAAATAGCAAGAAAAAGGTGCAGGAAAGAGCAAAGGGCTGTCATTCTGCACAATAGAAAGAATGATTCAATTTCTGGTCCTGCACAATAAAAAGGATCGAGGTAAGCAGAATACAAGCAACGCCATCTGTGAAGCAAGTTAGCAAAAAAATGCAGAAAAGAGCAGCCGGTTGTCGTCATTCTGTAAGTGGAAAAGGATTCAGTGTCTGGAGTCGTAGCTTCCGTGATATGGGAGAGTGTGTAGTAAAAGTAGGGTGGTAAACTTAAAGGTACAGTAAATGCAAGAAGCGACATTTGCGGTGCAAATAGCAAAAAGGTGCCGAAGAAAGCAACTGGCTGTCATTCGGCACAATGGAAAGTTGAATACAAATCTTTGAGGCAAAATAACGCAAATGCAACACACAGCAGAGCTGGGAAGGAACACTGAGATATGACCACTAGACACGTCCGGTGACGCCTCGTCATACGGGTGTTCTGTGGTCTTGGCGTGTAGCCAATGGAAACGTCTTTGGACCCCAAACTTGGATGATTACACCGGCGAGGCTAGGCAGTATACGAAGTGCGGGTGGCTAACACCGGACAAGAAATCCTTCCTCTTTTTTATGTATAGGGGTATTACTCCTTTCACTGTTAAGTTCCATGTGTCGCCTGACCCGTGGTTTTTGTAGCGCTTTGCTGTTAACTCCTGCCAAGGGCGTCTTCTGTGGTAACGTTAACTTCGGCGACATCATTCTCTATGAGGTTTTGTCCTTATTTACTATGGCGTTCCTGTAGGGTCTTAATTAGATCTAACCACTTTCTGCCGATACACTCCATGGAGTCGCGGGTTGATGTGCAGATTTGCAAATCAACCCGCGATACTGTAGCATGTGGTTGCTGCCGTTGCGTAGTGGACCGCGTCGGCGTTCACGTGGGCATTCGATCGCTGTCTTGTACGCCCGCGATGGCTTTCACATCAAGCGGCTTGGAGCGCAGCGGGTAGTGACGTTGCTCCATGTGAGGGAGGTCGGGAGTTCGGTGCCCGTGTTGGAGGTTTTTTGCATTTCAACTGAATGGTTGAGATTTGAGGGGTTTTGATATCGCTTTGTGGGATTTTTGCATTTCAACTGAGTGCTTGAGATTTGAGGGATTTTGACGTCTACATAATTCGTTGGCGTTTTTTTTGCGCATTTTCCAGCTGTATGCGTTTCTGTGCTCTTCGAGCGCAAAACCCAGGAGCAGACTCCCCTGAGCGACGAAAACGAGCTCCAACGGCGACGGCTCGGATGATATGTAAGTTTGCGGAATAATGCAGCAGGTGCTAGCACATACCCACAGCAGCGCTTGGTTAGGTCTAATGGCTATCTTCCTGTAGTCACTTCTCTGATGCTACGAAGTGTAGGGCCAACTTCAGTGGATCTCGTTTTGGTCCGCTCATGATAGTTCAACCTACCATTCCAATTGGTGTCTATCTTTAGTTGAATTAGTCTTTACGGTTGTCACGCCTCCGTTGAGGTGGCTCTCGGAAACCTGGAGCGCTGGAGTGGAGCAGCAGAGCAAAAGTGAAACCTGGTAAAAGCGAGAAATTTTCAGAAAAAACACTCTGCTCCTAATTATCCAGTACGGATTGCCCACAAGGCCATGGACCTTCGAACATTTTGGTGAGGCAGCGGCGGGAGTGTTCTTCCTCTAGAATGCAGGGTACTCAACGTGCAATTTGCAATTTTCACGCTGTGCCATGCTAACTAAGGAAGCGGAAGTGAAAAACAGAGGAATGCAAAAGAACCTGTAGTACCAACAATGCAGGATAGTACCATACCGTGTACTATGGTGAATGAAGAAGGAATCCCGCTACCTTTTCATCGATAGATTAGACAACATAGTGAATAGCTGCTAACGGAGAAATGGTTAAAGTTCAAGCTCTACTTGTTCCTGTGCACTCTCCAGAGGCGTTGCTGGAATGGTGTTGGCGCTCATGTAGGACGATGGATCTCACCAGCGAGAGTGGTATAGTGGCTCGTTGGCAAATGAGATATATGATACACAAATATATGGACGTTGGGACATGCTTAAACCTACAGCCTGGTGGTAGAAGTGGGAAGCGCAGCGCTCATAAGGGAAGGATAGCAGGTCGAAGTGACACTTTGAGATGAGATGTGTATCACAAGATGCGGTTTCGAACACTCTTTCAAAATTTGTGTTCCATGTCTGCTAAACGCATCTGGGAACAGAGTTGTAGATCATTTTCAGTTTGCCTGGTTGGTCCTCTGCCTGCGCGCAGCCCTCCAATCACAGGAGGGCGAGCTCAAATAAGCCGGTAACAGCAGAAGCGGCAGTGGTGGCGCTGAGGATAGCAAAGAATCATGGTGGAACGAAGTGGTTTGTAATTCGACTCTTCTGTGGTGCAACACTTTTGTACTTCCTAAAAAAGAGCCACCACAATCAGCCAAAGCACTCTGCGTGGAATCGCAACGAAGCAGGTCACCAAAAAAGGAAATCTGATTCTTAGGAACTATCGTACTTTCACGACTCCAGACGTGGAAAGATTTCCTCGCCGAAACACAGCCTAGAGAAGATATTTAAGGCGCTTATGTTATGTTATTTAGGGCGTATGTGATCACTTATGTTAGGTCTGTTTTCCAAACTTCGATTGATTATGGTGGGTTACTGTAGGTGTGCGTGAGCAGGGTGAGTGACTCTTATTCACCTAAACCTACCGTAACCAACAGTAAAAACGAACCTTGTTTAAATGGTCAGCATTTTATGCAACCTCTCTGAGCGAAGTTGAGACGAAACCGGAGACCATGACCCGAGATGCATATGGGTGGGTAATCAATGATTTAAATATATAATAGTGCCCCCTTGGCCGAGAAAAATCTGAAAACGAACTGAAGTCCTTAAACTTGAGAGTGGACGACTGCGACTTTCATTAGAGCAAAATTGCCTTATTCACCAGAGCAAGATTATAAATTCGAACGAAGCAAGACAAAATGGCAAAATTCGCCTTCTTCCTCGACAACTCATTCATCGAAGGAGAGGATCTACGCTGGCCACTAGGACAGATTTTGCTAATCACCCTCCTTCACCTATAACTTATCATACGGGATCTTCTTTTTCCGATTCCACGCTGGTGCCCTCTTCCTCAATGCTCCCGTATTGTGCAGCTCGCAAAATGGACGAGAAACTGCTATCTTCTTTCCCTTGTCTCGTAGGGAGGCGTGGGGCATCGCAAGTAACAAACTCCTCCAACGCTATGACAACCGCTGGTCGGAACATAATTTGGGAAATAGATCGGCAATATTGCCCTTAACGACACGGGGGTCGGGAAAAGTTTTGCTCAAGGGGGAAGTTATTTAAAGCGATGATCATTTATATGAGGTTCGTTTTCGAAATTTCGTTTGATTACGGCGGGTCATGGTAGGTACGGGTAACGCACCCACACCTACAGTAACCCACCGTTATCAATCGAAATTTCAAAAGCAGACCTTGTATAAGTGATCAGCGCCTTAAGTAAACTCTCTGGCTATGCTTAGACAAAGAAAATTTCCCACGTCTGGAGTCGTGAAACTACGATAGCACCTATGAATCAGATCTCTTTGCAAGCGACCTTTTTCACTGCGATTATACATAGAGTGCTTTGACTGATTGTGGTGGCTCTTTTTTAGGAAGCGCAAAAATGCACCACAGGAGTGTCGAACCACAAGCCATTTCATCTTACCATGCCTCTTCTCTATCCACTGCGCCACATCTGCCCGGCTGACAACACGGTTTCCAGCCTAGTTGAACCATGACATACATTTTATCTCAAGGCGCCATGGCGAGCGGGTATCCCTCCGTTGTTAGAAAAATAGCGGACGAAAAAATGAATCACACTTGAAATCCTGCCCTTAGAGGAATGGCAGCTACCAAGCAGGAGCAGTAAATAAGTGGGTAGCTACCAAACAGGAGGAGTAAATAAATGTGGGTCCTTCTTGGTAAGTGTGGTGAGGGATTATAATATGGCGCTTCTCACAACCACTTAAGCTATTCGCCGTATCCTAATTCGTCATGCGTGCCACAGGTATGGTCCCATCGTTTGCGTGAGATCGCCCACATGTATTACGTTTCTTCCCAAGCACCTCTAGTGTAGATGTGATGTACCGGAACCACACGCGGAATAACGGCGGAGGAATAACGTTGATCCATTTATCCGACCGTGGAAAGCGTGTTCCGCAGTTTACTCTCGAGGGATCGGAACTGTTTGCCCCCTAGCAATAACTATGTACCCTTTCCTTGGTAGTCCACCATGGTAACATCACGCAGTTCAGAGCCGGTATAGTTGATCTCCGCCATTTCCAGTCAGGCCCCATTGCCTGCGAGGGCTTTCTGCAGCAGCTGCATGTTGTCCTGCAACCGATACTGGCTATAACCTACAATGGCGATGTCGTCCGCATACTCAATGCTTCTGTGCGGGCATTCTTCCCACGCTTCATTATGCGGCCGATGGTAAGAAGGAAAACATGGCGCGTCTTCCAGCGTCATTCTCAACACTCAACATGCACTCTGGAACACTTCTCGAAGGGCTCTCCAGAGCAGAGCTCGGAAACCCATTATCCAGGTTTAAAGAAACCAGGTCGTAGAGCTTCTACTTCTCCCGGTATGTTTCTTCATCGCCTGGAGACAGATGAGGAACGCGTCTCTGGTCCTTGGCATGAAGCTAAATCACTTCTCGTATGGAGAACATCCAGGTGTTGGTCAACTGGCAAAGCTGAAGGGATTGCCGTACTTTTAACTAGATTCCACATATCATTTTCAATAATAACGATGCGATACTTCTACTTTTTACGATCTTATGATACTTTAGTGTCATCTTTTTGAACACTTTTTAAACAAACTGGAGATGTTTCACTATTGGACTTTAGACATGGCCGCAAATCAACAGAAGTATTAGGCTAACTCCGCCGCGAGACCTGCCCCTACCTGGAAAAAATGGATAAAGGATAAAAGGATAAAGGACGGCGTTACTCAATCCCTTTTGGGATGCGCCAGCGCATTCTACTTCTACAGGATGTCGTGGAGGCGACATGAATGCGTATTTGGCCATACAATGACTTGCGGTGGCCAGTCGATGAACAAGTCAGCGCTTTATCCTTCCCAGACAAGTCTGGTACCAATTCACCGACCCCGGAGGGATGGAAGGCTTGGTTGGCCTGGGCGGGAAATCCGAACCAGGAACCTGGTATCGGGTGCACGCGACAGTCGCGCCTCCTCCGACTGCGCTACACGCGCCCGCCTGGAAAAAATGATTCCAAAAAAATTTGCTAGGCGCCGGGATACATGCGTGAACTCCTTTCTTTCCGGGTGAATTCTTCTTGGCTCATGAACTTGGACATTGGCAACGAAAAGTGAGCAGTCTTCGCTAACAAGACACACGAAAGCGTCAGTTGGTCGATCGCGGCGAACCAAGGATTCCCGCGCAAAAACCGAAGCTTCACCCAGGGAAGGCAATGCTCAGCGTTTGGTGGCACTGCAAAGGGAGTGTCACCTTCGAACACTACTGTAACTAGCAGTGGCCATTGCAGGCAATTTGGTTGCGTCGAAGGAGCTCTTCGTGGAAAACAAGACGATACCTTCTTCCTTTACGACAATGCGTGTCTACAACATGCTCGACCAAAAGCCGGAACCGCTCCAACGGTCCCGACGTTAGTCTGAAACTACTCACACAAAACCTGTATGACAAAGATAAAGCCACTCAGGAATCCACCACGATTGGGACATAGTCACCGTGTCGTAAGCCAGCAAGGGCAATTCGCTCGTACTGTGCAGTTACATACATATAAGGAAGCATTCTATGGCATGCACATCGCCGACTGGTCGTGCAGCAGCTCGCAATGTGCAACAAAAGGTAGAAATTCACTTGTAACGGACGTGCACTCATTCCATTTGTTCATTGCTGAATGAGAATCCAGAACGCTTCTAATCGTTCCTCGAGGACACCTTTTCCTGAATCGCCAGAATTGTGCACTTTACGCGGCAATTGTTACCATCATCCGCATCCAAAAACTACATAGACCTACCAAGGAGAACGCTTAAAGAGCTACACCTTTTACTAGTAAGAGGTTCTTTCAAGTGCAAGCCCTCTAGCCGTTTCCCCAATGTGTTTAGCGTTACAATCCGTGCGCTCTATATCTCGTAAATTACTCTTGCTCTCGGGCAATCTCCTACACTACATGTAAGGCAGTTCTCCGAGAAAAACATGTTTCGAACAACGGCGCGTTTCACGGCGGCACGATGTTCAGATCGCAAAAAAATCTGAACGCTTTTTTTGGAGCTCGGTTTACTGTACCATTTGACACTGACCACTTCATTAGATACTAATCTGTAGGTTCAGGTAAGCGAGCCAACCATTCTTTGGAACTTTCCTCGTAAGACAAATATATTGCGATGCTGATGGTTTCACAATCTGAAACACTCATCGATCTCGAACTGTGTGGAAGTTATAACAGAGCAATGGGGCACAGCACTCGAGCAACAGCCCTTCAATTTTACTCATAAAGCAGACTGACAGTATCTGTGCTAGTCGTTGATACGGTATGCCATGGTCAACCCTCTCGGTTGCAAAAAAACATGAACTCGAGCTGTCACAACGATGTTTTGTTGCGATCAAAACTTCTAGCGCCAGGCGGGACTCGAACCCGCACCTCCCTCTGACCGGGCGGGAATGCTCTACGCCTTTACACCACCGGCGCCGTTTGATCGAACGCAACATCCACACCTCGTGGGACCGATCAGCAGTCACCTGTATCCGGGATGACCTGGCCGCATTCCCGCCCGGTCAGAGGGAGGTGCGGGTTCGAGTCCCGCCTGGCGCTAGAAGTTTTGATCGCAACAAAACATCGTTGTGACAGCTTACTACCTCGATACCAGCCACTTGAGGCTTAAGGAAACTGATTTGAATTGTTTCTATCAAGACCATCAGCTTGACTGGTTCCATGCTGATATCAGCGGCCAGGTCATCCCGGATACAGGTGACTGCTGATCGGTCCCACGAGGTGTGGATGTTGCGTTCGATCAAACGGCGCCGGTGGTGTAAAGGCGTAGAGCATTCCCGTCCGGTCAGAGGGAGGTGCGGGTTCGAGTCCCGCCTGGCGCTAGAAGTTTTGATCGCAACAAAACATCGTTGTGACAGCTTACTATCTCGATACCAGCCACTTGAGGCTTAAGGAAACTGATTTGAATTGTTTCTATCAAGACCATCAGCTTGACTGGTTCCATGCTGATATCAGCGGCCAGGTCATCCCGGATACAGGTGACTGCTGATCGGTCCCACGAGGTGTGGATGTTGCGTTCGATCAAACGGCGCCGGTGGTGTAAAGGCGTAGAGCATTCCCGCCCGGTCAGAGGGAGGTGCGGGTTCGAGTCCCGCCTGGCGCTAGAAGTTTGATCGCAACAAAACATCGTTGTGACAGCTTACTACCTCGATACCAGCCACTTGAGGCTTAAGGAAACTGATTTGAATTGTTTCTATCAAGACCATCAGCTTGACTGGTTCCATGCTGATATCAGCGGCCAGGTCATCCCGGATACAGGTGACTGCTGATCGGTCCCACGAGGTGTGGATGTTGCGTTCGATCAAACGGCGCCGGTGGTGTAAAGGCGTAGAGCATTCCCGTCCGGTCAGAGGGAGGTGCGGGTTCGAGTCCCGCCTGGCGCTAGAAGTTTTGATCGCAACAAAACATCGTTGTGACAGCTTACTACCTCGATACCAGCCACTTGAGGCTTAAGGAAACTGATTTGAATTGTTTCTATCAAGACCATCAGCTTGACTGGTTCCATGCTGATATCAGCGGCCAGGTCATCCCGGATACAGGTGACTGCTGATCGGTCCCACGAGGTGTGGATGATGCGTTCGATCAAACGGCGCCGGTGGTGTAAAGGCGTAGAGCATTCCCGTCCGGTCAGAGGGAGGTGCGGGTTCGAGTCCCGCCTGGCGCTAGAAGTTTTGATCGCAACAAAACATCGTTGTGACAGCTTACTACCTCGATACCAGCCACTTGAGGCTTAAGGAAACTGATTTGAATTGTTTCTATCAAGACCATCAGCTTGACTGGTTCCATGCTGATATCAGCGGCCAGGTCATCCCGGATACAGGTGACTGCTGATCGGTCCCACGAGGTGTGGATGATGCGTTCGATCAAACGGCGCCGGTGGTGTAAAGGCGTAGAGCATTCCCGCCCGGTCAGAGGGAGGTGCGGGTTCGAGTCCCGCCTGGCGCTAGAAGTTTTGATCGCAACAAAACATCGTTGTGACAGCTTACTACCTCGATACCAGCCACTTGAGGCTTAAGGAAACTGATTTGAATTGTTTCTATCAAGACCATCAGCTTGACTGGTTCCATGCTGATATCAGCGGCCAGGTCATCCCGGATACAGGTGACTGCTGATCGGTCCCACGAGGTGTGGATGATGCGTTCGATCAAACGGCGCCGGTGGTGTAAAGGCGTAGAGCATTCCCGTCCGGTCAGAGGGAGGTGCGGGTTCGAGTCCCGCCTGGCGCTAGAAGTTTTGATCGCAACAAAACATCGTTGTGACAGCTTACTACCTCGATACCAGCCACTTGAGGCTTAAGGAAACTGATTTGAATGAACTCGAGCATTTAAAGAAACTTAACATTCTTTTAAAGACTCTGGCCGCTACGTGATGTGCAGATTGTTGTACCACAGCTTTGAAATTTCTTAACCTAATCTCAAGACCAAACACTACTGTTGTAAGGGAACGCTTGTTCTAGACGACATTTTGTTCTTGCTCGGTTAGGACTTCTTGGTCGTGGGTGCTACAGGACTCCTGTTGATGCTAGCAAGACGCATGTCACTTGTGTTGGCAATAAAAAAAGGAAAGGTCTGAAGCGTGCGTCTGAACGGGGAGAGCGAGTCATATAGGGAGCATCCCCACCCCTCAGCTAGCTTAAAAATGTTTATTTTCTGCCCAGTCGGTAAACCCTATGACTAGGGGTCCTTGAAGTCACAATGGAAGCAGCTGACTCATCCACGGACCGTACAGCGCTTCTTCTTAGACGCTTTTTAAGACGATTATAAACGTACTCATATAATTGTTATGAACAAGGTGTATCGGTTAGGAAGAGCTTGTTTTTCTCTATTAATATTATCAAAGACGCGTGGAGCGTAGTTGGAGGAAGTGCCAGCTTTCGCGTGCACCCGATACCAAGTCCTTACAAGGGATGTCAATGAGCATCCCGTGGCAGTTTTAAAAGTGACCTATTGAGGATTGTGGGGGATTGTAAGAAAAGCACAGAAGTGGTTTTCAAATTTCCTACGGACATCTGGATATGTCAAAAACTGCAAAAAAACCGTATCACTTCAGTGCAAGCCGAGGAAGCAAAACCGACATCTAACTGCCATGTTGTGGTTAGAATCTATCTTGCAAAAGGTTTGGGGCTGGAACAATAGCGGAATGACAGCGATTTCACAATTTGCTTGTTAGCCGTACAGTAACCGAAGCGGATCATTGAGGAGTGCCGCTCACGAACATAGTAGTCGCAGCGACTGGGTGGCCGAGTGGATACGAGGACGGACATGCAGGAAATAGGTCAGGAGTTGGGATCCGGAGGATGTGTTCCTGCATTGCTGTGCTTGATCGATCCGATTTTGTCGATTAAAGTGTATTTTGACCACAGTATTGTACCATACTGACATTGTAACCTTATTTTAAGCTGGATGTTACGATATAAAAAAAATAAAGCAACAGCGTTCATAATACATAGTTCGATTGGCCATTAAGGGGAGCAGGCGGCTTTTCTTTGCGTAAAAAATAGATGGGATTCATTGTCTTGACCATCTTCGGTAGGCATCGACGGTGCGACTGTCAGCACGACTGTACTTCACGACTCCAAAGATTGAGGAGAAAATGAAAAAATTGGATAAAAAAGATTCGCTTACATATTCATTTATTTATTCACTCATTTATTCATTGTTTTTAATTCTAACTTTGTTTATCATATTTTATTATTGTTTATTATTTACATTTACATTTTAATTATTTAATTAATTATTATATTTATGGTTGATCTTTTCGACCCCGCTTCGACTTCTGGAGAGAAAAAGTAACAGTACCAATCTGTCTTCTTTATTCTCAACCAACCATATTGCTAGTGATCTCCGTCACATACGGCAACCTCCTCGCTGCTACAAGAAGACGTAATACTACGAGCAGTCTACATCCTGCGCTTCGTTCAAGTCAACCTAACATCACGAATGAGAGAACAGGAGACTTTTCTCCGCAGTTCCTCGGTAGCGTGCAAGGGCCTATCCCAACTACAAAATAGATAATATTCTTTATCTTGACCGTCTTCGTTAGGCATTGACGGTGAGTCTGTCAGCACTACTGTACTTCATGACTCCAAAAGTCGAGGAGAGACTGAAAAAATGGATGAAAAAGATTTATCCTAACTTTTATTTATTATATATTTATTATTTTATTTATTATTAATTAATAATTTTCATTTATATTTATATTTTCAATTATATAATTAAGGTATATAGTTATATTTGATCGACTGTTGTGGTCATACTTCGGCACAATATACGAGACCTCTTTCTGAAATTGACGTCAGTTGTAATATACAGTGTGTTCTCCGTGCCGAGTTATTGGCTGTCTTGCGTGAGATCACTAGCATTATATTTGGTTGAGCATGAAGAAGACAGATTGGTACTGTTATCCTTTCCTTCCAAAGGTCGAAGAGGGGTAAAAAATCAGTCATAAATATAATAATTAATAAAAATATAAATATAAATTATAAATAATAAAATATAATAATTAAAAATTAAAAAAATAAATAAAAAAATAAATATAAAAACGAGCCTTTTTATCCATTTTTTTCATTTTCTCCTCGATCTTTGGAGTCGTGAAGTACAGTCATGCTGACAGCCCCACCGTCAATGCCTACCGAAGACGGTCAAGACAAAGAATGTTATCTGTTTTTTAAGCAAAGAAAAGCCGCCTGCTCTCCTCAATGGCCAATCGAACTATGTATTGTGAACGCTGTTGCTTTATTTTTATTTTTTGTTTTTATATCGTAGCATCCAGGCTAAAATAAGGTTACAATATCAGTATGGTACAATACCGTGGTCAAAATACAGGCCTATGTTATACTTCGGCGACGTCGGCGGCAGTGTTGGGCGGGTACTACGCAGTGCGTAGCAGCCCGCGCAACACTGTCGCCGACGTCGCCGAAGTATAACACAGGCCTTACATCGACAAAATCGGACCGGGCAAGCACAGCAATGCAGAATCACACCCTCCGGATCCGATCCCCTTACCCCTTTCCTGAAAGTCCGTCCTCGTATCCACTCGCCCACCCAGTCGCTGCGGCTATGTTCGTGAGCAGCGCACCTCATTGATCCGCTTCGGTTACTGTACGGCTAACAAGCAAATTGTGAAATCGCTGTAATTCCGCTATTGTTCCAGCCCCAAATCTTTTGCAGGTTAGATTCTAACAACGACATGGCACTTCCAGACGTCAGTCTGGCTTTATCGGTCTGCTCTGAAGTGATACGGTTTTTTGCAATTTTTGATCTATCCAAGTGTCCGCAGGAAATTTGAAAACCACTACGGTGCTTCTCTTATAATCCCCCACAATCCTCAATAGGTCATTTTTAAAACTGCCACGGGATGCTCATTGACATCCCTTGTTAGTTCGGATTTCCGCCCAGGCCAACCAAGCCTTCAACCCTACGGTCTCGTTAAATTAGTACTAGAATTGCCCGAGAAGGATAAAGAACTACTTGTTCAATGGCCACCACAAGTATGTGTGTATAAGCCAAATACGCCTTCAAATCGCCTCAACGATATCCAGTAGAATTAGAATGCTTGGCACATCCCAAACGAAATTGAGTAGCGCCGACCTTTGTCCTTTATCCCTATTCTTAATGCGATCAAACTGTCTACAGCTTAGGATAATTCACCTTAATGGATTCACAGCATTTACTGTAACTTTTCGCTTAAAAAGCTGCAGAACAATATCTCGACAAAAATTTAACACCTACTGCTAGTTTCACTGAGCTATATGAACTCATTTATGTTAACTCATTTATGTTTATTTATGCAAAAGGACATCCGAAAAGAAGGGTCAGAGTCGGAGTCGCATAATGCTAAAGTCAGTGGTTTTCGGACTACGGAGAAAATGCCCGAATCTCACGGCGCGCGTTGCGTGCGGAGAAAATGCCCGAAATAGGGAGAAGATACCCGCAACCATGAGAGAAAATGCCCGCAACCAAGGGAGAAAATGCCCGCGACCAGGGAAGAAAATTCCCGGGTTGACGAGAAGAATCCTCTACTCAGATATGTGGAAATATCAGAAAAACACAGCAAAGCGAATCAAAATAGAAGTTCTATACTGAGAAAAACTTAAAAAAGAGCACAAATGTATGTACGATACCAACTGTGTATCAGATGAGAATCACTTGAAAAGCAATAAATGTTAAAAGATCTATGTTCAAATCCTTTTTTAGTCAAGAAGGAAATGATTGGTCAAAAATGTAGACTTCATCAGAAAGACTCAGCAAAACCTAAAAACCAATTTGTAAATAAATTCCCAAATAAGTTCTGCCATTTTTTCATTTTCTAGTTCTCGTGACTTTGAAGTCATGAACCTTACTGTTCACTTCATGTGGCGGCTCAAAAACAAACTCAAAAGTTGAGGTGGCCTACAGTTCCGCAGCTCAATGCTTCGAAAAGTAATTCCAAGTTACCAGGTTCCGTTGGTGTGCTTGTTTTCTAGTTTTACCTTTTAGAAGTTGAGATCTGGGCGAAAACGCTTCTTTCGCTCCTTTCAGTGTTTCAAGTGTTCTTTCCACATAAAAGACCGCTGGTACTAATTTAACCGTTGAGCATGCCTGTTGTAACGAGAATCTTTCCTCATTTTCACCAAAGCTTCTCTAACACGGTAAGGCCATCAAGTCTGCTAGGGAATCCAAATGATGGTGCCACAGTTTCAGTTGCCACGCCCACGATTTCTCATGCCCTTTACTCGACGCCATGAGAAAAATACCGTATCCCTGTCCACGTGATTACCATGTGTTTTGTCTAGTTGTTGTTGTAGTGGACCCTATCGAAAACCGTTCAGTGGCCACAGATATTTTCTCCCCTGGCTGTGGACATTTTCTCCCCTGGCTGCGGGCATTTTCTCCCCTGGTCGCGGGCATTTTCTCCCATGGTCGCGGACATTTTCTCCCATGGTTGCGGGCATTTTCTCGCGCCGAAACGGACGCGGCGCGGTTCGGGCATTTTCTCTCGTAGTCGTGGTTTTCGTGAGCATTTACGTGTCACAAGCGTTTGTTTAGCGCAAAATCTGCGCATTTGAAAGAGCACGGTTTGTGCAAAGCAGTACTAAACTACATATTCTGCAAGAAGTAGATGCTAGGAGCTACAGATTGCACTAAAATAACATGATTTCACTACCAAATTCACTATTTCATGACATACAGTGTAGCATCGTTCCTAAAATGCTAAAAAAATCTAGGTTTTTAATACTATGAACGACGTTTTGAAGCACTCTGTAGCTTAGAACGCTAAAATAAAGTCAGTGAAACCCATTTGATTAAAATCAATGAAATAAATTTTTCATATTATTGTATTATTTAGAAGCCATGATTTTTAGTGTGTGGGGCTAAAAAAAATCGAATTCAATTCAATGTACTGGAATACACAGTATACTTAATGTAGAATGAACAGCATAGTCTCGTTCTTCATCCGTCGACCAACAGTGGGAGCGACATCGCCCCGCATAAGTGGTGGATCAGCAGGTGAGGTGATGGTTGGCGACTTGGGGTTTTCTGTTATGCCCCAGGACGATATCCGAAAGGTTAAGGTCGATGAGGGGTTGTTCGGATAGGTAGCAGCATCCGAATCCTCAGGCCACTTACAGACCTAGGAAGACGACGAACGCGTCAGAACGTTAGGTCGCTCAATAGTGGTCCACCTTACAACCTCGTTCGGCACATAAGCAATCAAAACAATTAACTAAGTTTTGCTGTGCTCTAAGCAGTGTCGGCGTTAGATATACACAAGAAATCGCGATGGAATCCGCGTGCGAATGTCTAGACGTAAGTTGCTGGCCTTGCCCAGTGCATTCAACCAAGTGGATCCCCTGAGAATTCAGCCGTGAGACAGTAAATGCGGTCATGAATAGGCAGAGGCAGCTCGAGCGAGAGGACGGCTTAGCATTTAAGAGCGAGCTCTAAGCGTAGAGGCCGAAACAACCGCCAACTCACGCGTCGTCGACTTTGTAGTGATCCAGGAACGCTGCCGCTTTGCTGAGATCTCCGACCTCCAGCGCCGAACCGAAGTCGATCTGGACATTGTCGAGCTCGTATGCGACCTTGGCCGCCTCCTCCTAAAGGGAATGGACTGGTCAGCCCAGACCACATGCCTTCGTGAGACGTTTCACACCTGAACGATTACTTCGGTCCGTTCAGCGTCGCGCTGCACTCCCTCCACTTCACCTTTGATCGGCACAGTGGTCACCTGGTCGGGTAGAGCGGGGTTGTACCTGAATGGGACCACAGGTCTTGGGGCTTCTAATGTGCGCTAGCAGTTCCCCTCGCTCTCGTTCACATACCACACGTGAAGCGTCTTGCCAGACTGCGCCACAACGACGTCGCTACCGGGCACCCACTGCACGTAGGTGCAGAAGTTGAGCAACGACGACTGACGAGCGCCATCCAGCAAGTAGAGCCGTGAGCGTTTGTCTCGAAACAATAGTTTCGTTGCACTTTCACTAAGCTAAATGGACTCAATTACGTGGGAAAAGGACCTCCGAAAAGACTGCCGCATAAGTGGCATTAATAATGCAAGATTTAAAAAAAAAGATGCAATATGATCGTTCCCTAACTTCCTCATTTAAGATTTTCACGTTGTTGATATTTACAAATGTGCTGCCACGTAGAGTCTGTCGCCTATAAACCATTTCGCTGGCCGACTCATCATAAAGTAAGCGAAGTCTCAACTAATGTTCGAAACAAATGCTTTGTTAGGTTGAAAAGCAGACGAAAATCAGAAATACCCGGTGCCTGTACGTACCTCCAGCCAGTCGATCGCTACTGTATGGTTGATGATCACTTCTATAGTATCGGTAACCAGGTTTTCTGGAAATGGAATATTTCATGTGAGAAATTCTGCAAACCCCAAAAGTATTAGAAACGGGTAAATTCGGCCTTCAAAATCTTTTGGTGTTCAGAGCACAGAGCAAAGTAGATGGGGTTTCACAGCGATGGGTACACGCTGAGCAAGTAGCTCTGCCATAAAAATCTGTTTATATTTACTGTAAGCGATTTCCTTAGCGAGTTATATAGTGTAGCTTCCCCAACACCTTGGAAGTCTGCCACAAGTGTGCATCTTTTTCATTCATAATGCTAGTACGGTTATCCTGAAGTAGAGTTCGATGGCAAGCTTTCAATATCGGCTGTGAAAACAAAAATGGTCTCGAAACACCTCACTTACTTATTGTCAACGACGTAGGATCGGTGAGGTACGCAACTTTCTTCAACGGAGCAGAACCTGGTCCTCCTCTGGCCACACTTACGCTGACGACAGAAATTGTTCTATATTTGAAGAGCACATGGAAAGAAAGCCTACCTAACTAAGTGACGACTGGTCAGCTCGGTTCTCACCCACCCAATGGGCCCGTCAACTCCGTACTCGACCACCGTAATCTCGCCGACATTCATTATGACACAGACGTGGGCGAACTCGAAGTAGAACCTCAAACTTGGCAGTCAAGGTCTCAACAGTGCAGTGGCTCACCAGCTGCTGCTAATCACTTCTCGTTGCCGCCGGACTGCCAGTCGATCTCCGATGAGAGACCGGTATCGCTGTCGGCTAGGATCAACGACGACGCCGTGTAACCGATGGCATAGCGATCCTTTCCCATCATCTGCAATTTTTGTGGATTTCTCGCGAAATGGCTATGGTGGTGCCTGCTTGGCTAACCTTCAGGTTCTCTATAGCATAGCCCTTCCGCGACACCAGGCTCGTCTTCACACCGGTGTTCACGTCACGGAGGATGACGTGCGACGGCGCCACGTATGTCGTCTCGAATCGGCTGTTCAGCATTCCGCGTCGAAGGCAGCAGTCGATCGCTATCACTCCGCCGCATAGCGTGCCCTGAACTTCGACGTGGTGCATGAGGATGACCCTCTGAATTGACGGTGTCATGACAAGGAGCTGGGCTTTTGTCATGACAAGGAGCTGGGCTCAGTTTATGCATTTACAAGAGCGTTAGGCCTGAGTTATACTCCCGCGGGAGCATCCGCGGAAGGGCGGGAATCGCGCCGAGACTCCTCACCTGGCCAATCGCCGCGCCTCGCCACGCCCGCCTCCGCCGTGCAGCATTGGTCCGCGGACGTTCCGCGGATGCTCCCGCGGGAGCATAACAGAGGCCTTAGAGGTTCCAATTGCTACGATTTTCAAGGAGATTCTAGTCACGGTCAAGCACTCATACACAAGCAGGTCTTCCGGGAATTCTGATCCTCCTAGTAACATGTCCGTTGTCTGATCTCAGCAAGCTCTGCTTGTCGCCGCAGTCAACGTATCCAAGAACGGAATAGTGCAGGAACCGGGCAGAAAGAAGCACACCGTGTAAGAGCGTACGATTTTCAAGGAGATTCTAGTCAACGTCAAGCATATGCGTATGGAAGCGTCTAGAAAGTATCTCGAGTTATGTCAAACGTTGGAACTGCACTCAACCTGCACTCAAGGGCATTCACAACGCCAATCAATGTGTAGAGATTGGCGTTGTGAACGCCCTTGACATGGAGCTCTGCAGTTTAAAAATGCACGATTTTCAGTATCCTTCTTTGTATCCCCTCCATCTTAAGCAACCGTTTGATTATCTGGAATAAAGGATAAAGGATAAAGGACGGCGTTATTCCCCTTTGGGATGAGCCACGCATTCTACTTCTACGGGATGTCGTGGAGGCGAGTTGAATGCGTATTTGGCCATACAATGACCTGCGGTGGCCAGCCGATGTACAAGTCAGTGTTTTATCCTTCCCAGACAAGTCTGGTACCAATTCTCCGATCCCTGAGGGATCGAAGGCTTGGTTGGCCTGTGCGGGAAATCCGAACCAGGAACCTGGTATCGGCTGCAAACGACAGCCGGCGCCTCCTCCGACTGCGTTCCACGCGTCCATTATCTGGAATAGTTACGCATAAAATGCTGAGGTAAAACTACAAACAACTGGAAGAAAAATTTAAGGAACCGTACATCCTTCCAATGGATATCTTTACGTCAATGACGGCTAAACTACCAATCTGGCAGTCTATTAGGAATTTATCAAATCCCACGTTCTAACAGTTTGATTGAAGCCCCAAACGTTTTGCAGGATTATTTCTGAGCACGGCGATGGAATTCTAGGCGGCAGGTTTGCGTTATCGGCCCGCACTGAAGCGTTACACTTTTCTGCCATTTTTGACCTACCCAGGAAATTTGGAAACCGCTATGGTGTATAGGACGCTTTGAGAATCTCCATGGTCACATCGCTGACCTTCCTCTCAAGAGATAAACAGCGCAGTGACTTGCTGGACGAGTAAATGAACCTCATCAACAAGTTTGCGCTTAGATCTCTCTTTCCTGCCAATCGAAACAAGCTACACTGCCTGTTGGAATGCTAGGTGCTTCACTACTTCAAACACAGACAACTCTTTTAGAACACCCTTGATGCACTGGCTTCATATCACTAACTGTCACAAAGCTTTTTTCTGACACATAAACTACTCATGCGCAAGCTGAACATACAAAAGCGCGCGACAGCCGCGGCGACTGCTGCGGCAAGCGCAACATCTACATAGTGTGTGCTGCTACAGTTGCGAAGTCTAAAGGCCCCCACAGAGTTCTGCGGCAACGCCGCTCGCCGCTATGGTTAAGGATAGGCAGGGACGCCGCCGGCGGCGAGCTCTGCGTCTCTGCCCTATGGTTAAGCATAGGGCTGCGGCGCTACCGCAGAACTCTGTGGGGGCCTTAAGGCCCCGTTTATACTTCGTCGCGGCGCGACGCGATAGTCATGCAATGAGGCCAAATTGATCGATCGCGTCGCACAATCGATATGGTCACTACGTGGCGTCGCGTCGCGCCGCGACGAAGTATAAACGAGGCTTAACGCACTTGTAACTGCATAAACTGCTATTGATACCTCTGCTCAGCTATTTGAGGGTCCTCCGGTGCACCTAATTAGAGGAAATGGTTATTTTGGGTGGGAACTGAATGACCTAATCCAAGCATTAGGCAATTGCTGCTATTGTGAAACGATTTTGGGTTCGTTCATGACACGAAGCTTCATTTCTAAAAGCCACATATTTAGATAAAATACAGCATAACTCGGGAGTTTTTTAGAGCTCCATTTCTCCCATAACAGCCCACCCAGGAGCGATGCGTCAGTGACGATTCTCGCGCGTGCGGCAGAGGCCGGCGAAAACTTGTATGTTCGTACTACCAGCCGCGGCGGCGTGCTCTTCCGCGAGCGGCGGGGGGCGTGCGGCGGAGGCGACGCCGTCGGAGCGGCAGCCGCGATAATGATGTGAATCATTATTGCCGTCGTCGCTCCAGCGGCGCGTGCAGACCGCCTGGAGGGGGGAGGAGCGTTCGTTCCCTACACGACCCCCCCCCCCGCCCACTTCCCGCCATACCCGCGCCGCCCTATTTGGACAAGTTTGAAGCGCGCGAGACCGTCGTGAACTGGCATGACGTCGTCCAAAAACCTATCAGCTGACAGGTGACGATTGGGGAGCGCATCTCGTGGGGAACTCTGGAGTCATTTTTTTAGCCAGTTCGGTTATGTAGACAGCTGAGGGAAGGAGGTGGATTCTTTAAATTTTCGCCACAATTAGAGACTATGGGTGATTCCAGTCAGGAGTTGGTGGTCTCTACATTGAAGGCTTATCTGTGCAAAACCGGCACACCGTCCTCTCATTTTAAAGGATCAAACAATTCTCCTTATATTGAAGAATTTTCTAGCGGATGATCGCGTTGTTGTCATGGAATATCTCGCTAAGATGTTGCTGTACTTGTCGAAAAATGCAGACGACGCCTTATTGCTTAACGATATGGCGGGGCTTGAAGAAAGCCTTGGTGTTGCAGCTGGAAAACCCTTTCCTCCAAACATTGTGTACAACATTCTGATTGTTGTCTCAAGAGCTAAATTTGTTCAGGATAGAGCTGCCAGAACAAGGGAAGTGATTAGAAATGCGATGTCTACATGTGATGGCAGGGACCGGACATCTTGTCCTCGGCGCTCCCTTTGCGCCTTCCTCCGCTCGCCGTAAAAGTGTGCGAAGGCCTTAAGTTATCTGAAATCGTGCAATATTGCTTTGCTCGTTATCCCCCTGTTTTATGAGCGCGCTTAAGGTACAGCTATAAATAAATAAATAAGCTGGAGATCCAACAAATTCAATTTATGAAGACGTAAAAACTGCTACGGAGGGACTGCGTGATAGCAGCACTTACACCATCAATTAAACGAATCAGACGAGTGCATGGCGCGACTTACAAAGAAGACAATTACGCGGACAGCTTTTTTTCTGAAAATTTGGAATAGCCTAAGAATATTTTTTGCTCTGGAGGCTCTGGAAAACAGAGATAAAATTCTGGCGATCGGATACCTATGGTAAAATTTCTATGCTATGCTATTTTTTGTTTTTTGAATGATTTCAGAAATCCTCCCAGAAAAGAGATAACAGAAATTCCGCATATCCCTGGTGAGGGACCACCGTTGCTTCTACGTTTCCGCACTTCCGCCACTGGTTCCCGCACCCCTGCTGTGCATGCTTCCGACTTGTACCGACAATTGTAACAGAGAAGGTAACAAGGATTCAGAACTTTGGTTTATCACTGAAATTGAGGTGATATTACGCGCTTGAGTAAACCATGGCTTGCTCTCGCCATCGCCCAGCCACCTATAGCAGGGATGAGAGGTCTCGAGCTTCTGGACGCGTCCTTGGTTTGGAGGACAAAGGATAAAAGCGGCGTTACTCAGTTTCTTTTGGGATGCGACACGCATTCTACTTATAAAGGATATCGTGGAAGCGATTCGAATGCGTATTTGGCCATACGATCACCTGAAGTGGCCTTCCGATGAACATGTCAGCAATTCGTCCGTTCCATACAAGTGTGGTACCAATTCACCGACCCCGGAGGGATGGAAGGCGTGGTTGGCTTGGAAGGGAAGTCAGAACCAGGAGCCTGGTATCGGGTGCAGGCGACAGCCGGCGCCTCTGCCGACTGTGCTACACGCGCCCAGGGATTTGGTTTAGAGGACAACGTGAAATGAATCAAATTCTCTTTGAGGGCTGCAACACATATTCTACGTACTTCTTCGTAAGATCGTGGAGGCGATTTGAGTGTGTTGATGGCATATACCTACATACGTTGACATGCGGTTGGGAGCCACTGAAAAACTGTGCTCTACTCCCTTCAGAATAGTCTGAAACGAAATCATCGATCCTGGAAGGACATGGCCTTGCCGGGATCTGAACTTTAAACGATGCAGAATATTCCATGTTTGACTGTCATTGAATCTTGGCATGATATTGATCAGTATGAATACCCAAGCGATGCAGCTGGCCAACCAAGATTAGTATTAGGTTGTTCGGAAATAAATGCGCGTTTTGCAAATGTTGTTATTGGAGTACATCTTTTCAACAAAGTATGTTTTAAATCTTGTAGAGTTTTATAGCATTGGAAAGCTGAGTTCATGCTCTCTTTAACCATGCCTTTGGTTTTTGTTCAGAACAGAAATTTTCCTCAATTTTAAGCGACTCGTTGGAAAGGCTTTGATCTGGAGATGGAAGTCTCGAAGATGAAGGCCGCTACGGCTCCTTAACGACGAGCAACTCAAAGCCATGGTGGAAGCGGATCCGCGTCAAACTGTGACAGAGCTAGCACAGCATTTCGGCGTTGACGACAGCACTATCAGTCACCACTTGAATGCGATCGGAAATGTAAAGAAATTGGATAAATGGATCCAGCAGGAACTGACCGCCCGGCAGATGCTGAGGCGCGACGATATCTGTGTTTCGTTGAGGCCGCGCAATCTAAGAGAGCCTTTGTTGGACATGATCGTGACATACGTCGAAAAGTGGATCCTTTATGACAATCGCCGTCGCTCTGCACAATGGCTGGATAAGAATGAGAGTCTCAATGAGATACCGAAACCAAGTCTCCATAAAAAAAGACCATGGTGACCGTCTGGTGGACCACGTCGGGTGTACTCCTTTACAAGTCCTTGAAGACTGGAGAGACTATCACAACAGAGAAGTACTGCACCGAAATTAGACTGATGCACCAGGAATTGATTCAAAAACAGCCGGCTTTGGTCAATCGAAGAGACCCAATCCTACTACTTCAAAAATTGTTGTCCAGAAACTGGACGAGTTGGAATACAAAAACTCTGTCACATCCACCATATTTAGCGGACCTTTCCCCCATCGACTACCACTTTTCAAAGCACTTGGAAAATTTCCTAAAGGAGAAATGTTTTAAAAACCAAGACGACGCCAAAAATGCCTTCTACGCTTTCATCGCCTCCAGAACTCCGGATTTCTGCTCTACCGGCATATGTAAACTTGTTTCTCGTTGGCAAAGATGTACTGATTCGAATGGTTATTATTTTGATGGATAAGGTTTTTTTCCGAGCTAAGTTATGATAATTTGATTATTCGAATTGGAAACGCTCGTTTATTTCCGGACAACCTAATACATTCCGGCTAACGTTTCGGCGTAACCGCCTTCTTCAGGGCCTGGAAGAATCAAGCAGAGTTTGAAAATCCATCCGTTCAAGAACCATTTCGGACCACAGCGGTGAATCAGAGGTTGGAAGGAGAGGGAGACGAAGCACGAGGAGGTAACACAAACAGTCAAGTGCAGTTGGGCGAAAAGTACACCTTTTAAGGCGACACATGAGAGGATGAGGACAACAGCTCCTGTATCACCGCTACGCACTCCTCCTTCCTGTTGATTGTGGGGTTCCTAGCGGCAATCCACAGCGCTTCTAGTGTTTTGCGCGCCGAGATCTCGAACTCGCGTGCCAATATCGTCACCTCCATGTCTACCCCGCGCCGTTGTGGCCTCGCAGCCTGTGTACACCCAGCGGACCGGAGATATCGTACCTACGAAGCATGCCCAAATGCTCTTTTACGCACTCCCCAAGGGGTCTACCCGTCTCGCCGATATACTCGCCGCTGCAACCCGTGCACTCAACAAGGTATACCACACCTGAGACCGTGCAGTCTCCCTCCTTTCGGAAAGGGCAAATAATGCACTTGCGAGCCTTACTGCTGGAATCGTATAGTCGATTCCTAACGAGACGCGGCTTAAGATTGGCCGGCGGAGCCTCGATCATGCGGAGCATGCTATCAAGACCAGTATATTAATTTTGGTTCGCCAGTTTCATCACTTGGATATTTATTAAACAACGCCTCAGGTGCACGCGAGAGTATGTAGGTGCGAGTTCCGGCTGCGTCCCCTAGGCCCATACCTAGAGTTATTGGAAATAGAAAGTCAAAAAAATACAACGATCAATTACTTATGGGTGCTTACGAATAGATGGAAATGCTACACACGAAGAAACTGGGTAGGAGTGCTTTTTATGCCGTGATAGTGGTGCCGCCCATGCTTGCATTACTTCTTCTAACACTGTGTTAAGCCTTACGCAGTAGAGAGCAGATCCGTCGGCTTTCCATGCGAGTGCACTGCAGACATATAGGTGCGGAACATCGAGTGTGCTTCCCTCCTCCCACGCACCGCGACGAAACGACCACGAGAACAGCCGCAACCTAAATTCGGAATTGATCTGCACGCTTGCACTCGGCTCCTCGTGTACTGCAGTGAAGAACGCGCGAGGCTTCTGATCTACAGTTACCCACACATTTGATCTCAGAATGAAGAAAGGCGCAGTCGTTACCTATCATAACTTCCAATTACTACATTGTTTCCAGTAGAATCCATTGCCACGGCCGATAACTCCTTTTCGCCTTGGGAGCTGAAGTCAAATTGCTGCTGAACGACGCCGCCTTCTGAAATACCAATCAGCCTTCAATTTTGTATTCATAAAAAGTAAGATTTCTCATCTTATTGGCCACGCTGGGCACGAGGCAGTGCAGTAGTAGGAGGCGCAACCCGTCTGCACCTCGAAATTTCTGTGATTCTCGAGCCATGGAAGGTAGTATTGGTATGCGGTTCCCCACCCAGGCCAACCAAGCCTTGGATTACTTCAGGGCCGGTTAATTGGTGCCGGACTTGTCTGGGAAGGTAAAAACACAACTTTTTTCCACCAGCTGCCGACTGCAGGTCATTGAAAACACACTCAATTTGCCTCCATGACTCCCGCAGAAGTAGAATGCATGGCGCATCCCAAAACGCGTTGAGCAACGCCATTCTTTATCCTTTAGTAACTGAGCTAGCCACTGCAGCAGTCCCACTCCCCACTTACGTGCGATTTCATCAACGCGCGGCGGGCAAACGCGAGGTAAGTGTCGAGGTAAATGCTACCTCGTCAGCGCGTAGGAGAAATTAACCTTCAAAGCGAGGGTTTTGCTCCACTGCCAATTTCTGACCCAATGCATCCCTCCGCTATCCCGTTGCCAGCTCGAGCTTATATATGTTGTGCGCAGCGCACTCCAAAGGTTTGCCGGGACAGTGTACAACAATTCCTGAGTAGAAGGCTAAGAATTTCTGCAGAATTACCCAAACGCTCACTCTACAAGTTGTCGCGTCGCCCCCTCGATTGATAGGTTCGATCCTATATGTATTGTGCACGGCGCATTCTCGGAGGATTCCAGAGCACCGATGACGTACGCCTGGCTTGAGATAAAAGTTGTATACACGTTTGTGTAGACCTCGAAAAGACGAATCGAAGGTAACAAAAGTTTCTCAAAAAACTTCAAATGGGAGGAATTATGAGCATGCAATGGTTTTCGAGGATTTGCAACAAATTTCTGCTGTTTTCATTTTTTGGACTCACTCCATCGCGCCGAATCTGGCCCCGTCTGTTTTCATTGTTTTCATAGTTTTCCTTTTTTATCATCTCCTTTAGTCTTCTGCACCCCTATATTTCCACGTATTTTTTAGCGCACTCATTGTAGTGTACAAAATAAATACATAAATAAATAGACAAATAAATAATTATCGTCGAAATACCTTCTAAAGAGGTCATTTCAAGAAAGAAAATCATAATTGTGCGTCACAATTCGAGACATGTCCCTAAACCAACATTCTACTCAGAACTCAATTACGAAGTTTGTATTCACAAATAACAAATTTGGAAGGCGTGGCGGTAAAAGGCGATATATCGTAGACAGAGAAATATCGGAACGTCATATCCTCAAAGAATTCTTTGATATGGACCACTCTAATAAGAGTTCTTCAATAGCGCGTGTTCTACAGATTCGCCGGTCGATACCATATCAGAAGGGTAATTGCAGAGAAATAACACATTTCTGCCAAGGTACATCACCGGACGAACAATCTGGAATATCCAGCTTTGTTGATAATATGGTATTGTTGCATAGCGCTACATAGGAGACCAACTTCTGACGATTCGCCTTGACTTTGGTAGCTATTATAGATACCCAAGTGCTCCGACACGCCTAACGGCGTGTCTTGCACTTGCGCGCTTCGGGCGACTTTGCAACATCACTGACCTAAGAAAGTAGTTTTTGTAAAACATAAAATCCGCCAACATCTAGGATCTGCTGCGTACTTTATTGGCATGAAGCCGTTCACCACATCCATACGTTTATCATGTACGTTTTCTCCGGACGGTCCAATAACGCCATTGGCTTGCGCTGAGCGGTACTTTTGCCTTCTGGTTGCTCCACCGCAGCCGTTCTCAAGCCCAACAGCTTGCGTTACCGGATATCGATGACACGTCTTCCGAATCCGCGTTATCTGAGTTTTCCGCTGTGAATTCTCTGTTAGGCATATGTTATACTTCGGCGACGCATCGCCGACGCTGCGCACTGTCACCGACAGCCGAGCGACGCCAACGTCGCTGGTACCGTCTGCGACGCCGCCGACATCGCCACAGACGCGCCGACGACGTCGCAGACGGTACCGGCAGATCGCAGATTCTGTGGCGGCGTTGGCGACGTCGTAGGCAGGAGAGCATCGGAGCGCATTTTTGGCATGAGCGCAGTGTACTAATAAGAGTACGGGGCAGTGATGAGCATTTAACGACTACTGATTTACCGATTTAACGAATTTTCCAGCATTTTCGTCAAATGTCTTTATTGAGCTTAGCAAAGACCTTTTTCGTTAAGTCGCATTGAAATAAATTAAGGCGGAATTTTCGAAATTCACAGGAAATTAATGTAAATTGTATTTCGAAAAAAAAAACTCTTTGTAGAGGTTTGCAGTATCGTTTCAGAAAACGAGGAAACACTATTTGTTTGGATCACTTCTTTACCACCGTTTCGTATTTTTCTGTTTTAAGGCCTTCTTTCATATTTTGGCTGCTCCGTATCACTTTTTCGCAATTCTTCACCCTTCTCTTCACGTTTTCAGTTTTCTTCACAGTTCTATTTTGTGTTACTTATTCTGCAAGAAAGCGAAAAGGCCTAGAAAACGCGAATAAAACGGGTGAAAACGGCAAAGAAGCGAAGAAAGGGGACAAAGCGAAGGGAACGTAAGGATTAATCTCCCACTTTCTCTCCAAACACTCAGCGTTCCAGCAAGCTGAACGTATTTTCGAACAGCATTAGGCAACGGTTGTGAGACTAGTCATAAACGACCGTTGAGAGTAAAAATGGTACCATTGGTGTCCGCGAGACGGGTGTTTTTGCACTTCTCGATTTCCTAATTTGAGGTCCATGAATTATGATTTGCAGAAAAAGCGGCAGCAACGGTAACCGAACGAACCAACGATGTCGCACCTGATGAGCGGGAGCGCTGCCCCTGCGCCTCCATCGCAGCTGGCGACCACTTCCTAGTATACTTGTGCTTTTTCAAAATTTTTCGAATGAACGAATAATCGAATAACCCCGTTTTTCGGTTATTCGAATTTTCGAATAATCGAATAACCCCATTTTTCGCTTATTCAAATTTCCGAATAATCGAATATTCGAAAAAATCGAATAATCGAATAAACTTCATTATAACTTAAAACACCCCGGTGCAAAATTATAGGTTCACCCCCCCCCCCACCAATTTGTCCGTTAGTACCCGAAGAACCCGCTGCCGAGGCAAACTAATGTTACCATCGCATTCCTCACTATCGAAAACTTTTATAGAAGAATTCTAAGCAGTTTATCTTACCAGTGCAGGATACCACGAATTTTAGTCGAAAATGTAACAAATGGAGACCGATGCAAAATATAAGTTCGCTTCATAAAAAATCACATCTGATTGATCACAACTGTACCTACAAAGTAAGATTAGTACTTCGCCACATCACCTTTGTTGTAAACAATAACAAAAATTCTATTTGGCATACTACTGATTAGGTTATCAATAAATAACAGTCAACATTGGTCCAGGCATGAAGTATGGCGTTCTTCAGATCATCAGCTGAAGTGTAGGTGGTTCCATTTTTGTGCACCTTGTGTACAAGAATGCCCACAAGTTCTCTATCGGGTTAGATCTGGAGAACAACTACGCCACTCCAAAAGTTGAATTCTGCTGGAGTTAAGCCAACCTGTAGTTGACTGCGATACGTGTATGGATTCATCATCTTGTTGGAAAATAATTTTGTGCTACGAAATCTTCTGAAATATGGCAGAAGGTAGTCTCCGAGCAATTTCTAGTAGTCTTCACTGTTCATCCTATACGAACCGAACTCCGAGGCAACAAGTCCATATCAGGGATGTGTGGATTGTCTGTGCTCTGTTTTCTTTTTTCTGATTTTCTGGCCATTTTGGACAATTTTTTGTGTTTTCTGTTCACTGGGGAAATGGCCAAAAAATTGTCCAGAAAACAGAAAGTAGAGCTGTCATCAAAACTACATCATGGAAACCCTATTGAAAGCATCAAAAAGGTATTATAGAATCATGGGATTCATTCCAAAATAATGTTTCTAGTCTACTCTAAATGAGAAGTATGTGACTTTTCTGAATATGCTGTGTAGAAATTGCGCCATATAGTCATGAACTATGCCGCGTTGTTTGCTTGATTGATTGTGTAAGTGCTGCTGACAAGGTGTTCCTTCATTGGACGTTTTTCGACTATCATAATTCGGCTTTTCATTTCAATACCACATTAGTTTGGAGCGTATCCGATTACTTAAAACCTTTTATTAAGACGGTAAAACCAGTGTACCAGTGTTCAGAGGGGAATTTAAATATGTAATAACTAGCCTCTTGTCCTAGAGTTGCTGTGGGTAGAATTATTCCCCATCTCCGGTTTTAAAAAGAAAACTGTTGGCCGGTCATCCCCATGATCGCTTTCTGGGAGCCTTTGGCGAAGCTGCATTTCCAACTGTGAATCTTGCACAGCTTTTGGTTGTCAAAAATTAGTAAGAGACAGAAAAGTTTTTTAGTTACCTTTGATTTCGTTGATGTAGTGATACGGTAGTGATACAACAAATTTTTCATGTATCACATGCATCATGGAAAATTGAGCCGAGTTAGCCTAGTGGTTAGTAGTGTAGTTTCATGCACAAGCGGTCACAGGTTCGACTTCCGGCTCCGGCACGCCATGCCCTGCAAAAATTGCAAAAATGGCAACGGTTCCAGCGTCAGGCCCAGGTTGACAGGCCGGCTGATGGAGAAACCTCGTCAAAAAAAAAGATCACAAGTCGCAATAAAATCAGTGTAAAGGCTAGGACGTCACCCCGAAGTGGCGCACAGAACCCCCGCCCGAGTTCTGTGGTCAGTATGCGAGGGCTACCGAGGGCCGACCGACCTCGGCTAAAGAAGCTAGTTCGACTGGGGACTCTGAATGTGGGAATGCTGACCGGAAGATCTAGGAAAGTGGCTGACCTGATGAAGTGCAGAAGGATACAAGTCCTGTGTCTGCAGGAAACGCGATGGAAAGGGGCGAAAGCCAGGGAGATCGGAGAAGGGGTCAAGCTGTACTACAACGGAGAGGACACCAAGAGGAAAGGGGTAGGGATAGCTGTCGCGGAGTCCCTCAAGGATTCAGTAGCGGCTGTCCAAAGAATAAACGACCGCATCATGTCACTGCCGCTGGACACGAAGGAGGGTTACTGGACCCTCATGTCTGTCTACGCTCCGCAGACCGGATGCTCCGAGCTCGACAAGGGTGACTTCTACCTCTCGCTCGAGGAAGCCATAAGGTCCGTACCAGAAGGCGACTACCTCTCCATAGCAGGGGACATGAACGGGCATGTGGGGAGTGGCAGAAGAGGAGTGGAAAGGGTTCATGGAGGTAAAGGGATCGGCCTGATAAACCCGGATGGAGAACGGTTTCTGGATCTGGCTATCGCCCACGACCTGGCTGTCTGTAGTACCTTCTTCGCGAAGAGGGAGAGCCAGAAGGTGACCTATGCTAGCGGAGGAAGAAGGACGGAAGTTGACCACATCCTGGTTCGAAGGCCTGCCTTGAAAACAGTCAGAGATGTGAAGGTCATTCAGGGAGAAGACGTGGCATCATAGGATAGACCCTTGGTAGCCAACCTTAGCGTACCACTACCCACCAGGCCCAAAGTGAGGACGAAACCCAGGATCCGATGGTGGAGACTGCGGGGTTCAGAGCGGAACGAGCTACGAAGGGCAGTGCTCGAAGCAGGCCTTCCAGATCCAGCTGCTCCCGTGAATGAGACCTGGAGGAGGGTAGCCCAAGCAATCCTGAGATGTGCCAAGGAAACCCTGGAGAAAACAAAGAGAGGTACCAGAGGGGATAAATCCGCATGGTTCTGGAACGAAGAGGTGAAGGCTGCGGTGAAGAAGAAGGAGGCCTACAAGCTGTGGCAGAAGACAAGCATCTCACAGCCTACAAGAAGCTGAAGAGGCTGGCAAAAACAGCTGTAGCAAAGGCAGAGAACGCGGAAATGGATGCCCTGTACAAGAAACTAGACGGGCCAGAGGGAGAGAAGTTCGCCATCCGCCTGGCCAAGGCGCGTCATAGAGCTAGCCTCGACATTCGAGTAGTGGAGACTGTGAAGAGTGCTGACGGTAGGGTGTTACGGAAGCCGGTCGAGGTCAGACAGAGATGGGAGGAGTACTTCAAGGAACTCCTGAACGAGGAGTTCCCTTGTCGGGAGGCCGAGGAAGAACAACCAATGGAAGGACCCATCCCACCCTGGACGCAGGAAGAGGTTCGCAAGGCCATAGGGAAGATGAAACTCGGAAAGGCAGCAGGGCCTGATGGTGTGCCAGTAGAGGCTTGGAAGGTGCTCGGGGACCTTGGAATCAACTGGCTGACGCAGTTCCTCAACAGAATCACGAAAGAAGGTAAGATTCCGGATGACTGGGGGAACAGCACCATAGTCCCCATCTTCAAACAGAAGGGAGACGCTTCCGAACGCTCCAACTACCGAGGGATCAAACTGATCTTACACACGATAAAGATCTACGAACGACTGGTCTACTCAAGGCTGAGGGAGATGGTACCCATCTCCCAGGTGCAGTGGGGCTTCATGCCTGAGAGTTCCACCACAGACGCCATCTTCATCGCTCGTCAGGTGATGGAGAAATATCGGGAGAAAAGAAAACCTTGCTACCTGGCATTCCTGGACCTGGAGAAGGCCTACGACAGGCTAGCTCGGGCCTGGAATGCCCTTCGAGGGAGGGGTGTCCCGGAACGTCTGATCACGGTCATAAGAGGCATGTACGAGGGCTCGAAAGCGGCGATACGAACTCCACACGGGGTGACAAGGAAAGCGGACATCACAGTGGGGGTACACCAAGGGTCGGCTCTGAGCCCGTTCCTCTTCCTGCTGACGCTTGACTCTATAGTGAACCACCTTGAGGAAGGCCCTCTCAGAACGATCCTCTACGCGGACGACATCGCCCTAGTAGCCGACAACCAGGAGGAGCTGGAGGAGAAGGTGCAGCTGTAGCAGAGAGCCCTCGCAGACAACGGCCTACGGCTGAACGTGAAGAAGACAAAGTTCATCAGCTCTGAGCAGTGCGCTGGATCGATCCTAGACTGCCAAGGGGAAACGATCGAGAAGGTGGAAGAATTCCGCTACCTCAGAAGTGACCTATCCGAGGAAGGAAGTGTGGACCAGGCGGTCAGGGGACGGATAAACGCAGCCTGGCTCAAGTGGAGAGAGTCCACAGGGATCCTCTGCGACCGTTGATGCTCCAGGATGCTCAAAGGCAAGCTCTATAGAATAGTTGTGAGACCTGCCCTCCTCTACGGCAGTGAGTGCTGGGCCCTGGGTAAGGCGCAGGAGCGGCAACTGCACGCGGCGGAGATGAGGATGCTCAGGTGGGCATGTGGATGGACCCGTCGGACAGGGTGCAAAACGAGGATGTTAGGGCAGTGATGAAGACAGCCCCGATCCAGCTGAAGATGAGAGAGCAGCGCCTGAGGTGGTATGGACACGTCCTCAGAAGACCAGAGGATCACCCCACAAGGTTGGCCCTAGATTACGAGGCACCCGGAAAGCGTCCGAGAGGAGCCCCTAGGAAAAGATGGAAGGACGTCATCAAGAGAGATCTCGCCGAAGTCGGCGCCACGGCAGATGACGCCCTTGATAGGGTGAGGTGGCGACAGGTCACAATAACAGCGGACCCTGCGACTGCGCGGGACTAAACGCTCAGGAGAAGAAGAAGAAGAAAAATCATGGAAATTATAATAGTAAGAAAACTATCGACGAAGCTCGGAACTCCGGAGGTTTCTCTCACTTGCGTGAGTCGTGTCACTCCGAGCATCGTCCTCTCGATTCCACGCCGCGCGACGCTGATCGCGTGTTCATCCTGCTCTCGTATAGCCCAGGTCTCTGAGTGTTAGTGCAGGAAGAGCGGTGGAGTTGAATAGGTGGGCACAGAGTCGGAAGTTCTTCGTCTTTTTCGCAACTTCTTCGACGCTCTTGAAAGCGCCTCAAACCGCTCCTTTTGTCCTGCTCAGCTCTGGCGCTAGGTCGTTGGCCATGTTGACTTCGCGACCCAGATAGCGAAGCTGCAAGCTGGAGCATTCGGAGGTGTTCGTTCCGTTGAGCGAGAATGGAGCATCAGAAACTCGTTCGTTCCTCATGAACATCGTCTTCGTCCGATTCATCTGCAGTCCAACGCTCCCACATACACGATCGAAGTCGGCCAGCATTCGTTCCGCCGGACTGATTTTCGGTGTTATGAATACGATATCGTCAGCGAAGCGAAGATGGTGCAGTTGCCGGCCGTCGACCTTCACTCCCATGTCCTCCCATTCTAGTTGGCGCATAAGGTTTCGAGGATGGCGTTGAAGAGCTTCAGGGATCTGGTATCCCCTTGCCGAACCTCACTCTTCACTGGTCGCGAATCCACTCTATAGCCCTCGAAGTACTCTAATGTGATGAATAGGAACGCCCTGAGTGAGCAGGGCTTTGATGAATTTCGACAGAGTCAAATGCCTTCGTAAGGTCAATGAACGTGAGGCATTGAGGCAGCTTGTACTCTCGCAATTCTTCGATGAGCTTCGTACAAGGAAAAGTATTCTCGAAGAAAGGGACGAAATAGGAATGTAGATTCTGGCGCAGCCAGTACTACTCATCGAATCTCTGCACAGCTTTAGAGTACGTTGCGATGGTGTCTATAAACTCAAGCAATGGAGTTGAAACACGCGCACAAAAGTTAGTGAGGCTTCATCGTGTTCAGTACTCTGAAAAGCCAGTTTCTTATTAGTGGGACCATTAATAGGACCTTAGCTGTGAAACGGAGCTGATGAGTAGTGTTGCATACGTCAAATGTCGAGATTCCTAGGATCTTTGAGTTAAGATATACAATTTGCTCAATGTATTCAATTTGGGGTGTACTAGAAATTTTTGTAAACGCTTGTAAGTGAAAACACTGGTCCACGACCACATTTCTATCCATACAAAAGCATTCGCTACTAAAAAAATGGATCTTTGGGTTGAATAATTAGGTCGTGTGATAACTTTGAAGTTTTCTGTTTTCTAGGAAAATTTTAAAAATTTTCACCCATCCCAGGTCCGCAGCCAGAAAACGCACCCCAAACCATGAGAATTCCACCACAAAGTTGCGCCTGTAGAGTACTCGCTCCTCTCTCTTCAAATCTCTCCAATAGTGTCTGTCTGTCTGTCCGTCGGAACCATCAAGATCCTACTTCTTCTACACTACTGTAGAGATCTGAGAAAGGAGGTCAAGTATCCTCTAGGCGCAACTTTGGCGGCGGAAGTTTCATGGTTTGGGCTGCGTTTTCTGGATGCGCACTTGTCTCGTTCCTCTCGAAAGTTTGTCTCGTTTAGGGTGAACAGTAAGATTACCAGAAATTGCTTGGAGATTACCTTTTTGCCATATTTCTGAAGATTTTGTAGGCACAACCTCATTTTCCAACAAGATAATGCATCCACACAGGTATTCGCAAGTATCAACTACAGGTTGGCTTAATCCAACATTTGGAGTGGCCTAGTTGTTCTCCAGATCTCTACCCGAAAACTAGAAAACTTGTGGGGCATTCTTGTACACAAAGTGTGCAAGAATGGAACCACTTACACTTCGGTTTCTGACCTTAGGAACGCCATACTTCATGCATGTGCCAATGTTGAGCAAACCGTTATTGATAACCTAATCAGTAGTATGCCATACAGAATTTTCGATATTGTTTACAACAGTGACGAAGTACTAATCTTACCTTGACTGTAGGCACTTTTGTGATTAATGAGGTTTTTTATGAAGCGAACTTATATTTTGCACTGGTCTCCATTCGTAAAATTTTCAATAAAAGTTCGTGGTATCCTGCACTGATAATGCAACCTGCTTAGAATTCTTCTATAGAGGTTTTCGATAGTGAGGAATACGACGGTAAATCGCTGAACCTGGGCAGTGGACTCTTCGGGTACTAATGGACAAATCGGGGGTGAACCTATAATTTTGCACCAGAGTGTAATAAGGACGATGAGATTTTTGTGTTAGCCAATTTTGTCTGATATCGTTTATTCATTTCAGAAGCGCATTGTGTAGGTTCAAGTAAGTGTAGTAAAGTAAGTTCAACGGCAACTTTCGCCAGAGACAAAATAAAAGGGTAAAATTCTTTTTAAAAATGTAAATAATGGAGATATTTAATATCTTCTAAGAACCGTTTACAGTACTCGTTAAGATCGCAAGACATTTGAGTTTTTTTTTTACGAAAAAAATCCTATTAAAGGAAATCCTACAGAAATACATGTGCAAAAAATCTACGCACAAGTGCAAAGCTTTTGCAAAAAAACCGTTTGCTCTACTTGCTCAGTTCATTGTCTCAGAGGAATCGTCAACCAATAAAATCGTGGAGTTATATACCATTCTCTGTCGAAATTCAACATTTTCGGAACAAATTCAATGATTTTGAAATAAATTTCAATGTTCTTCTAGAATCTTCTCTGTATAACAACGTTGATTTGAAAAACTTTGAATTTCAACTGAAAAAAATGTAAATAAATAAATGAATAATAAATAACAAATAATAAATAAATATGAATATAATCGTGTCATACATGCAAACTGTGAGCTTTAGCCCCGGATTAATCGAGGTCGCTGAACACGAATCTTAAGTTAGTTTTTGCAGTAACGACTGCCATCAAAAGAGGTTAATCAAATGATCGATTTTTCATGAATATCACTCAACCGGCTCGAAACTTCAGGGCTGAGGTAATCGAGATCACTGAACATGAATCTGAAATTCATTTTTTAAATTATTTGTCTAGATTTGTGTTTATTGTGGAAATTTCGTAAAGGATGACATTGATGCTAGTCGTGGTCACAGAGAATCCAAGTGTGAAGTTAGATTTTGAAGATTTCGACCAAGACCGGTCATAAAACTGATTCACCTCAATGAATTCCCTATAGAAAGTCAATACTCGATCAACTTCAACCATTAATTTCAAACACGAACTTCAGATTTGTGTTCAGCGAGATCGACTACCCCAAGGGCTGAGGTTACGGACCGCAGTCGATCGCCATCAACTGCGGTCAGTATCGCCAATACGCCATGCCCCCACGCCAGTTGTGATGGACTGACGGAAACACGCACGTGCACTTACACACTACCAGAGATGTGCGGAAATGTCTCTGGAAAAGCGGAAGATGAAGGGCGGAACGGAAACGCTCAAAAATAGCCGGAAACCGGAATACGAAACGCGACGGCAGCTGCAGAACTCCTCTGATATCGTAGATAACTTAGCATTTTCACGGGCGAAGAACGCAGCAGTTGTGAAGATGCGGTTACGGAGCTACAAGCATCCATCGCACTCTTGTCACATGGCGCGTTCGCCTCCGCACACTGTACAACAATAGGTGTGGTGCATTTATGAATTTTTCTCGTTAGAGATACTTCTGCCCTTATGGACCGGATTCTTATTCTGTTTCTATTCCTGTATTGTTTGGCTTAAAACAATCGAGTGAATTTTGATATTTTATCTTCGGTTCGATATTGTGTGATATTGTATCAAACTCCCGTTTAGTCCGATTTAGAAAGACAGCGACCATTTCATGAAAGCCTATTGTTGGCGAGCATCACAATGCACTCGTACAGCGCTCCAATCGTGACGTATTTCCGCGCCCGCATTGACCGCTCGCTCCTTCCAACATGTATTCGAGTTTCACAGATTTCGACATCCTGCTAACGACTTAACCTTCTTTTAAGATCGTAGTCTTTGTCACAAAAGATCTTTTAAATTCACTTGATACCATTTGATCTCCAATTGAAGCCTGAAGTGTCACCCATTTTACTCTTTAGCACATATTTTTGGTGTTGTAATGTCCTATTTTTGAATCTTCTTCTCTCCAGACCTTATATCTCTACGGATGGTTCGATAGTATTCACACGAACAAGAAGAGGGAGATAGATACATCACGAGAAGGGGCAAGATGGGGAAGGAGCAGTTTCGTGAGTCCGACTTAGCGCGGAAAGTGTGAGTGAATGTTCCTGTTTCTCATGGATCTTTGGCCTTTTGGCTCTTAGGAGGGCAACTTTTACTTTCAGTGTTGGAGTACAGTTTACATCCGCCAACAGTGATTTTATGAGACAGGCAGCTCATATCCGTATCATAAACAACAGACTCTACGAAGACCTTCCCGGGAAGTGGGTCCCAGCGCAGTGCGGTCCTCTAGACCAGCGCCTGGTAAGTTGAGGTTGCCCTTAATCGCTCAGAGTGGATCCAGCGTCTCTATGTGCGTTCAGTGGATATCCACCTAGTTCAGGAAATTGTTAACCTCACACTTGATTGGGAGTGCTCGAGTATGGTCAGAACGCCAGCACAGCGCAAAGTGTGAAATTTCGCAGCAACTGTTGCACAATGATCCCTTTTCCGCGAGAGCGTCCACTGAATTACAAAAGTCAGCCGGAATTCGTTCCCATCGCAACCCAGCGTTCGACTGGGGCTCGATAAGCATGGTCCTGCTGCAGGATCACATTCTTCCCACGGATATGCCCTGCCTTCTGCGATACTGTTGTTTGAGTACATTTCTCTTCCAATCCGGTTGGCTGCTATGGGATCTTATGTGGGAAAGAGAAAACAGGATCCCCATATACATAGTTTCATAAAATCCCTCAGACATCTTTTGTCGCACTTTCTTCTATCACAATAGCCGAAGCTCCACTCTTATATTCGCCCTCAGTTCCCCTAGAGTGATCACTAACAAGGGTGGTCAACGAACGTCCCGTGGCAATTTTCAAAGTGACCAATTGAGGGTTCTAGGCGGTTGCCTGAGAAGCACCGTAGTGGTTTCCAAATTTCCGGCGGACATCTGGGTAGGTTAAAAATTGCAAAAAACCGTATCACTTCAGTGCGGACCGATAAAGCAAAACAGACATCTGGAACAGGGATGGGCGGAAATTTTGAAAATTTTCCCAGAAAACAGAAAACAGAAAATCGCTTTCGTCAGAAAACAGAAATCAGAAAACAGAAAAGCCAAAAACGCCAGAAAACAGAAAAATCAGAAAACAGAAAATTTCGCAGTTATCAAACTACCTAATTATCCAATTCGAAGATCCAGTTGTCCAATAGCAAATGCTTTTTTCACGACTAGAAATGTGGTCGTGGACCAGTGCTTTAAATTACAAGCGTTTATAGCAATGGCTTATAAATGATGAATTTTTGCTATTGCATTCATATTAAAATATAGCGGTTTGAGGCTCACAGTCCAAATGTAGGTGTAATCTCAAAACATTCGCTCGATTAGGGGTCCCACTAGTAAGAGACTGGCCTTATAGAGCACCAAACACGGACCAAAGATGTTTCGGGTACTGGCTTGATATTTCACAGAACAACACAAGAGTGCGACTGAAGAGGCTGTTAGCGCAAAAACTTTTGGGTGAAAGTGTTTCTTTAAATACGTAGACATTATCTAATAAGGATCAAACATATACCCTTTTCATCATATTATTATTATTCATCATACATTCATATCATATTACATCTCAATTTGCTAGGGAGGGAGACATGCCCGACATTGGCAATTATCGCCCAATTTGCCTGCTGCCCGTAGTCTACAAGCTGTTCACCCCAGTCCTCCTGAATAGGGTTAGCAGAACGCTGGACGAAGGATGGCCATGCGAACAAGCAGGATTTCGGAGAGGATCCAGCACGATCGACCACATACACACCATTACGAAGCTCATCTTGCAGCTGTGCCTTACGTTCATCGACCTGAAGAAGGATTCGACGCCGTCGAAACGGAGGCAGTCATCGAAGCTCTGCTCGCTCAGGATGTTCCTACTCAGTACATCAGAGTCAAAGTGGATTAACGACCAAGATCTCACCACTCCACAACGACGTCATCATCGGCGTGAAGAGAGGAGTTCGGCAGGGTGATACCATATCCCCGAAGCTCTTCAGCGCCACCCTCGAAAACGTTATGCGCGAACTAGAATGGGAAGACATGGGAGTGAAGGTCGACGGCCAGCAGCTGCACCATCTTCGTTTCGCTGACGACATCGTGCTCATAACACCGAGCATCAGCCAGGCGGAGCGAATGCTGGCCGACTTCGATCGTGTATGTGGGAACGTTGGACTGCAGCTGAATCTTACGAAGACGATGTTCATGAGGAACGGACAAGTTTCTGATGCCCCATTCTCGCTCAACGGAACGAACATCTCCGAGTACTCCAGCTACGTGTATCTGGTTCGCGAAGTCAACATCAGCAACGGCCTAGCGCCGGAGCTGGGTATGAGGAAACGAGCTGTTTGGGGAGCTTTTCAAGAGCGTGAAATCGTGAAGAAGACGAAGAACGTCCGACTACGTGCTAGCTTATTCGATTCCACTGCTCTTCCTGCCCTAACATACGCCTCAGACCTGCCCTATACGGAAGCGGGATGAACACGTAATCAGCGACGCGCAACGTGGAATGGAGAGCGCGATGCTTGGAGTAACACGACTTCGCAGTCGTTCGAAGATCAGGGACGCTGTCGCATGGGCCAAGTCGTCGAAAATTAGGTGGGCCGGCCACGTAATGCGATTCGCAGACACCCGCTGGACGAGAGCCGTCACTGACTAGATTCCGCGAGATGTCAAGAGAATACCAGGATGCCCACCAACGCGCTGGTCGGACTTCTTCGTGGAAGCCCTGAACGAACGATATGACGCTCTTCGTGTCCGTCCGGCGAGGAGGATCCATTAGAGCACTCTGTCAAGCGACAAGGACAAATGGAGACGTTGCTGGTGCCCGTTCGAATAACTCGATGATCACCGGGACGACAGATGATAGATGTAATAAATTAAAAATTTTATGTATCACTATTCTATCACTACACCAGTGAAGTCAAAGGTAACTAAAACGTTTCAGTCTCTCACTAATGTTTGGCAACCAAATGCTGAACAAGAGTTAGAAAAGCAGCTCCGTCAAAGGCTCTGCTTTACGATCATTGGGAAAGACCAGCCAACAATTTTCAATAACCGGAGGTGGAGAATAATCTTACCCACAATTACTCTACGGGACATGGTTAGTTAACATATATTATAATGAAATGCCCCTCAGAACACTATTTTTCTAGCCTTTGCATAAAGTTCTAAGTAATCGTAGATAGTCTAAACTACTGCAGAAATTTAAGAGAATACAAAGCGAAATTATGAAAGTGGAAAAATGTCCTGTGAAGGGACTCCATGTCAGCAGCACTTACACAATCAAACAAACAAAGCGGCATAGTTTTGAGTGTATGGCGCAATTTCTACTCGAGGAGATCCAGAAACTTACATGTTTGCAATTTAAAATACACTAGAAACATTATTTTGAGATGAAATTCATGATTCTATGATACTTTTTGGATTCTCTTTATTGGATTTCTATTACATAATTTTGTTCGCAGCTCTATTTTCTGTTTTCTGGCCAATTTTCGGCCATTTTCCCAGAAAACAGAAAACAGAAAAAATTTGCCCAAAATGGCCAGAAAATCAGAAAACAGAAAACAGAAATTCCGCCCACCCCTGATCTGGAACTGCCATGTCGTGATTAGAATCTAACCTGCAAAAGGTTTGGGGCTGGAACAGTAGCGGAATTACAGCGAACTCACAATTTGCTTGTTAGCGATAGGCCTTTGTCATACAATCGCTCACCCCGAGCGACGCCTAATGATATGCTCCATATCGATCGGGCGGCGCGATGGAATCGATATGGGTGCATATCATTAGGCGTCGCTCGGGGTGAGCGATGGTATGAGAAAGGCCTAATGCTCATCCTCATCATAACATAACATAACTAAGCAAAAATTCATAATATTGTTATGATAATCTTTTAGCTGTGGCTAGAGCAATGAACGAAAACAAATTCAGGGTTTTATCTCACTATTTCTCACTATTTCAGCATGCAGTCTTCTCATATCTAGTTCCTGTGACGGGCTTTTCGCTGAATTTTTTGATGCTGATATTTTCGGACGGTAGACTGAACCGACATAACCACTTGAGGTTACTTTCAGACCCGCATTTAAAAGAAAAACTGACACGGGTGAAGTCTAAAACTGGAGTAGCCACCTAGATCATTTTCTGATCAGGAAAGAGATTCCTCTCAACACTTTTAGAAATCTGTGGCATCATGGATAGCGTGGTGGCTGCACAGAAATCTGCATACGCAACATTAGTAATTACATTGTATTGTAATCACCAAAACCAGTACTCAGTATTCATTCTGGGATTTAAGATGATAACTGGATGATCCACGTGAATATTCAGTCTGTGCCAGTCTAGAAACCCTACGCCCAAGATGACACGGCTGAACAGTTCCTAGATGGTTCTCGAAGCAATAGTTTTGTTTCAGAATTCAATAAGTCACCATAGTCAATCAAGATAACAGCTCCTGGTAGGCAATCGTGATAAATAATTAAAAAATGAATCGCGTAACTCCATATGAATGAATATCACACCTAACGAAATTAAAGATTGAAATGTGCACCTTTGGTTAGGAACACTGATGTAATCTTGGAGCAGACAACCGCATGCCACAACGTTCTCTGAACCCTTTGTTTCATGATAGTGCGCTATATGCTTACAAAGTTTTTGTAGCTATTTGTAACTAATGGATCAAGAATTTTATGATCATTCAAATTTTGAGTGCATACATAGCTTCTGATGGCTTTTGTGGCAGATTAATTCTGCCCTGCACTCAGCCGTTGTCATTTATGAGTGTTTTTTTGGTAGTGTAAAAAATTTCAAGAATATTAATACTATAATTGTCAAACAGTATTTCTGTCACAATTATATAAAGGAGAACTCTTTTTAATTGATAAGCTGATTGCGTTCAATAGAAAAAAGTGTGGAACAGTGCCCATTTCCGTTTCCGCCCTCCGGTCCAAAAACAAGCTGAACGCGGAATGGAAGAGCCCAAAATGACAGGAAACCGGAATTCGGAACACGGAAACGGAAATTCCGCATCCTTGCACACTACCCTTCTATGTATACAGGGTGCGTAAAAAGTATTGACGCACTAAATGACGGTTGTGGAAATAGTATTGCGCAGTAAGTTTTAAAATATTCACTTGAGAAATATGGAAAATGATTTTGCAAACACGATAGAATAACTCGTAATTGACATTTGCTCCTTTACTGTGAATACAGGAGCGAAAACGACGGAAAAATTCATGAGCACGCGCCGCAAACACTTGCTTGCATTTCGTTCCGTGCTTTGAACATGGTAGCCTTCTGCGACTGGTCACTTCTGTTGAAAGTAGCCCAGGCCTCATTCTCCAAAATCGCCTAAAAAGAGTAATCCAGCGGATTCTTGTTTAAGCTGTGCTGAGAAGCTGCCTACACCTGCGCGCGTTATCTGTTTACCGTTATCGGACAGAGGTTGATAATTTCGGATTTGAACGTTAACGTGCGTGAACCTCTTGTAATCATCATCTGTTATGTCTGAGCCGTGGCTGACGTTTGGGTTGCTGCCATCTTTCCTCACCTACCGTTTCGAACAGCGCCTAAATCTCTTGTTAAGGAAGTATTCGGCTCTTTGGGTAACAGACAAAAAAAAGGCCACCGATGACGATCATGTTTCTTCAGTTTTTTCGTGAGTGTTTTTTGAGCACAATACAGACAACAAAAATAACACACAAAAACCTAGAGGGGTAGAAAGAAAAAGCTGGAGCTGAATCAAAACGTAGGTGCGTCAATACTTTTTACGCACCCTGTAGTAGGATATTGAATTTTCGTAACGGTAAGCTCCTCGCCAGTGTGCTATCAAAAACAATAGTCACCGGAATGAACGTCGCTTACAAAAATAATCATTATGCCGCATTCGAAACAACCACGTATTCGAAATTCGAATAATTATTCGAATTTGCGAAACTCGAATAATCAAACAATCGAAAATCGAATTCGAATAAATTATTCGAATTCGATTATTCGAGCACAAGTATACTTCTTAGGCCTGGTTTACACTTGCGCCGCCGCGCGGCGCGGCATGATGGTCGCCATGGAGACTGATTTTTCGCACCGCCCGGTCGATATCTATTCCGACTATGGTGCCGCGCCGCGCAGCGGCACAACTATAAACCAGGGCTTACGGAGCCTTGATGACTCACCACTCTCGTGCTAGGTGTGTCGCACAGCCAGCCTGTGGTGAGGCCTCCGGATTTCGGCAGTCCATAACTCGCCCAAGAATTTCATTTTGCAACTTTGACACCCATATTCGTAATCAGCATTCCGAACTCTTTCTAGTGATCCTGGTCTCAATTTGAAGTTCCATGGGAGGTCGAAACCCTTCCCAGTTAGAAGCGTCAATTAGCCTGATGGATGGTGAGTTTGCTTTAAGCCTTAGCAGACTGTTCTGAACCGGGTACTATGACTGCATCTCTACAACGAGTTATATCGGTATTGGTATACTATATAGATTAAACATAGGATTGAAAATTGAATGGAAAGAAGAGAATGAGCGAGAGCAAAGAGGGCGCGCTTTTAGGTGAAGGCAGAGGAACCCGGTATAAGAAGTTAAGAATAATGTCTGCTCAAACCAACCGAAGCAGCTGTTGGCCTCTGCGGATGAGTTGTCCGAGACATTTAAAGGGACAAGTTATCTGAAACCTTTTTGAAGTCACGGGTTTGAACAGAACCGTGCGTCAAAAAGAAGCGCATAGAAGGGCCTATGTTATACTCCCGCGGGAGCATCCGCGGATAGGCGGGAATCGCGCCGAGATCCCTCAACTGGCCAATCGCCGCGCCCCGCCACGCCCTCCGTCCGCGGTGCATCCCTCGTCCGTTCCGCAGATGCTAGAGCGAGAGTATAACACAAGCCTTAAAGGTCACGCACACTTCCACGGCGTTGCCGCTGCTCTATCCTTAACCATAGGGCCTCGACGTACGGCACAGTGCGCCCGTGTCCCTGCTCGCTGCCGTTCCAGCGCCTCGTTCGAGCAATCGCTCAGTATTTCAGACCGATATTGAAGCCTCATCGTTACCGCTTGAGAACCGTCGCTATTCGTGAGATCCACTTTTACCAGAAGTCGACTGAGCTCCTTATCCGCAAGCTGCCCTTCCTGCTCTCGCTCGGTCTTCTACTTGCCTCGCCCGGACCCCAGTTATTTTGTTGTGTGTTATCCATTCACTGTGATCTCTTCCGCTCTGTTTACTCTGGCTTCTGTTGTCATAAACCGTTTATTTAAACGTGTGCTTTTTGTGTCTCGACCGTTTAATCGGTGGCACTTGAGTTCGATCCGAATCGTTCCGGCTCACAAAGCGAATTTACCTGTATAAGAGAAAACTCGTCGGTCGCTTACAGCCATCACTCCATGCGCTGTGTACGCTATGCAGAATGGCGGTCCAGGCACTGAACAGATCTTCGCCTGAAGACCAGCAGTGTTTGACGCGAGAAAATTGCGAAAAAACATGAAAAAATTGTGTGAATAAAGACACTCATTACACGTATGCCAAAATATTTGTCTACATCACTAGGTTCGATTAATAATAGGATCTCCCTTCATTCAATAAGCTTTTTTTCTATTTCCAAGGAAATCTGGCAACACAAAGCGAATTAAATCTTTACTGCTCCAGTTCAAAAGAACAGAAAGTGTAGGACCGGCAGGCAGACCAGACAGGCAGGCAGACCGTTTTCTGCATCAAAACATGGCGTCACTTAAGAGGCAAACAAAGTTAATGATTGAAGACGTTACTTCTGTGGTGACGCGTTTGAAATTTAAGACAAAACAGTCACCTAAAATTTTTATAGCATATGCTGTGCAGTAGTTAAAAAATATAAAAGTACGTAAGGGTTCGTTACCTGTGTTTTACTACTGAATGTGAAGTGTATGATTGAACCATCTTGATGTCCAGAAACGAACGCTGTTCTTTGAGGGCTAAATTAAAGAGCACTTGAAATCTGGGAAGTACAGAAGAGGAAACCTCAACCGTTGGTAACGGAGTGCAAACATTTGGAGACGTGGAAGCCAAAGCAACAAGAGCGAGGAAAGAAGAAATGAGAGCAAGTGGACCACATATCACAGGGCCGAGTGGTGCTGCTGGAAAATGTTCGCCGAACAACTGTGTGCACAAACTACTATCACAACGCAATTTGGGACCAATCCGAGTTGGGGCAATTGCTTTCCTTCCACACGCTACTTCACAACATCTCTTGTTCTTGCTGGAAAGCATTCTGTAAGATCCCAAGCTCGCTTGGTCCAGTTGCACCGCGTGCGCTGTGCAACTGCACACAACACCCTGACTCTCTGTGTCCTCCTAGCGTAGAGATCGCGTCGCACGTTTGACGTTCGATCGATCTCTTGTACGCTCTCCTATCAAACGGGTCGTGGTGTAGTGGGTATGGGGTTCGTCTCATGCGAGAGAGGTGGGGTTCGGTTCTTCTGCGTTCTGGCGCCCTTGCACTTCAGCTGCTTACTTGACACTTACCGGGCTTTGACGTCTGCACAGCTTTAAGGCATTTTTTGCGCACTTCTCCAGCGTATGCGCTTCGCCGATTGAAGAGCGCAAAACCCGGCCGTGGACTCCCCTGAGCGAGGAATGCAGTTTCCACAGAGCAGCTTGGATGGCAGACACCTGGAGTCCCTTCCCTAGCCTGATTCTGCGCTCGAAGAGCGCAGAACCAGCCGTGGACTCCACCTTACCGACGAAGGCAGCTGGAGGGCGATTTTTGGAAGGCGCCGTCAAATGCAGTGCGTTGTGTGCACTAACACTGCGCGCGCGGTGCAATTGGACCGAGCGAGCTTGGTATCGTAGTAAAGCATTCAGACCGTTAACCGGCCACCAGCCTCTCGAGGAAGTTCAGCTGAAAGGATAAATAATGCAAATTATTTAAATAAATAAATAAATAAATACAACATGGGGTTCCCCCAAGCAGGGATTGCTCCTATTGGGTTGCTCGGTAATTAATGTCGTTTTTCTCATAGATGGCGTGAACTGTATATTTTTATGTAGTAATGATTGCGCGGCTTCCATTATTATAAACTATTTCAAAGGCTGGTGGCGATGTCCGTTCCTCCACGTGGTGCCACTGGAAACTGCCCGCTCTGCGAGCTAAGCCGAACACGGACATTCGATTGCAGGCGACAGGCCCTTGTGACGGACCGTCCTACGAACACCCATGTCACATCACATGGTTCATGACATTGCAAGTTTTTCGAGATAGTGCTACGGCGTCCGCGGGAGCCGACGCGTACTCGCAAAGCCCGACGAGTGTGGAAAATATGCGAGGGTCCCTGATGCGAGGACGGCATCGGGGGCAACTGAGCTAGTCCGAAAGTCCCGTAACGTAAGCAGGACCCGCGTGGCTACGCTGAATGTGGGTACGTTGACGGGCCGCTCGTGCGAGTTGGTTGAAGCACTGGAGCGTAAAAGAGTTGATTTCTGGGCGGTGCAGCAGACGAGGTGGTCCTACCGCAAGTCAAGGGACATAGGACGTGGCTTCAAGGCCGTTGTATGTGGAAGTCCCAGGACCACTAGTGGCGTCGGAGTAATCGTTCCGAACGATTTCGTGACTCGATTGTACGCGTCGAGCGCTTTGATGATCGATTGATGGAGATCGTTGTGGCCGCTAAGGAGCGACTCTATGATTTCTTCTCTGCGTATGCTCCGCAGAATGGCTGCTCCGATCAAGCCAAGGATGAGTTTTGGAACCTGCTTAATGAGAAGACAGCAGAGGTACCGTCGAAAGATGTCATCATAGTCGCTGGTGACCTTAATGGGCACGTAGGTGCTACGAAAGACGGGTACAGCTGTCATGGTGGTTTCGGATACGGGTCTCGTAACGCCGATGGTGAGCGTATTCTTGAGTATGCGGAATCGCATTGCCTAACCATTGTGAACACCGTTTTCCGAAAACGCGATTCGCACCTTATCCCTTACTACAGTGGGAGTACCAAGAGCCGACCGGAGTCTTGTCACAGACGCGAAGATCGTGCCGTATGAGACGGTCGCACCACAGCACCGACCGCTGATCTGCACTTCGAAGATCGCCCCTCCGAGGCTGAAGCAGGTCGAGCGATGCGGTGCAGCAAGAATCAAGTGGTGGCGAGTGAGAAAGAAGGAAGCAGCTGTGATTTCTTGCGTGCGGTTACCAACAGTTACGACTGTCAACGAAACTTGGAATAAGGCGACCGACGCGATTCGTCAAGCTGCACAGTCGGAACTCGGCATTACGCAGCCTGTGCGACGGAAGGTCGACAAGCAGGCCTGGCTGTGGACAGATGACGTGAAAGCAAAAGTGCGAGAGAAGAAGTCGCTTTACGACGTGTTTCTCGGAGAAAAGACAGCCGATAACTGGCAGAAGTACCAAGAAGCGAAGAAGGCTGCAAAGACGGCCGTGGCTTTGCAAAAGCCACCCATTATGGAGATGTCAAAGAGAAGCTCGAGTCACGCGATGGTGAGCGGTATCTGTACCGACTTGCAAAGTTTCGCCATCGGCAGACCGAGGACATTGAAAAGTTTTTCGGCATCAATGATGAGAACGGCCATCTTCTTATGGACCGCAAGAAGGCATTGAAGCGATAGCGCGATTACTTTGAGGAAATCTCTACAGTGGAGTCTCCTCATCCAGCCATTCCCTCAACGGTTCCAACCCACGGCCCGTTCAGAAGATCACCGTGGAGGAAATTGAAGCGGCTTTGAAGAAGATGAGGCCAGGCAAGGCAACTGGGCCCGACGACGTGGCAGCAGAACTGTGGAAGTCGAAGTTTTGATACCCTGCTGAGTGGTTGGCGAAGTTCTTTAATCAGGTTGTGGCGGAGAAGAAGGTGCCTGAGTGCTGGCGCCAAAGTACGACGATTCCGATTTGGAAGAAGAAGGGCAGTCCTGCAGACTGCTTCAATCACCGTCCGATTCGCTTGCTTTCGCACAGCATGAAGATCTCTGAGCGAATTGTCGATGGACGAATTTGGGACATCGTCCAGCTTTCCAGCAATCAGTGCGGCTTCGTGGCTGGTTATGGGACCATTGATGTATACACGCCACCCGGCTCCTGGTGAAGAAGCATCGCGAGAGGCAGAAGCCGGTGCATATCGCCTTTCTCGACTTGGAGAAGACCTTCGACCGCGTATCGCGTGAGCTTATATGGTACGCCTTGCGACAACACAACGTACCTGAGGAACTCATAGAGTGGGTGCGGATGCTCTACTCTTGCCCAAAGAGTAGATTGCAAGCAGCAGCTGGAACATCAATGGAGTTTCCCATCCCCATTGGGGTGCACCAAGGTTCTGCGCTTTCTCCACTCGTCTTTGTTGTCGTCATGGATGCCATCACACGAGATCTTCAGAAGCCCGTCCCTTGGACGTTGCTTTACGCCGACGGCGTGATGCTTGCTGGCGAGGATAAAGGTGAACTTGAGCAAGAGGTGCAAGCTTGGTGTGATCGCTTGGAGCGGTTTGGACTCAAACTGAACGTGAAGAAGACCGAGTATTTAACGACGGACGTTACTGAGTTCAGCTCCGTCAAGGTTAACGGCATCGAGCTTCCACGCACTGCGGTCTTTAAATACCTGGGATCAGCAGTCGCGTCTGACGGCAAACTGATGGTTGAAGTGAATTTACGCGTGAGTGCAGCTTGGTCCAAGTGGCGTTCGTTGACTGGTGTGCTCTGCGATAGGAAGATACCAGAGCACCAGAAGTCGAAAATCTACAGGGCAGTCGTCCGGCCGGCAACAATGTACGGCGCTGAGTGTTGGCCAGCGACTGAGGAAGCTGAAACGCGCCTCAGCGTCATGGAGACGAGGATGCTGCGCTGGACGGCTGGAGTCACGAGCATGGACCGCATCCGAAACGATGTCATTCGGCAGAAGTTCGGTGTCGTGCCGATAGCGGACAAGATGCGCGAAGCTCGCTTACGATGGTACGGCCACGTTCTGCGTGGGAAAGAAGCCAGCGTCCGTAAGATAGGCCTTGAGTTGGAAGTATCTGGAAAGCGGACGCCCGAAGCAGCGTTGGTCCGATACGTTACACACGGACATGAAAATAGCTGGTGTCCACCCTGATCTAGAGCTGCATCGGGAAAGGTGGCGTCATGACACCAGAATAGCGGACCCCGCCACGAAGCGAGACAAACGCTGGCTGAAGAAGCTGTGGCGACCAGCGTCGCCGACGTCAGCTGCGGAAGTATAACACCCCCTGCTGAGCTCTCGACGACGTCACCGGCGACGCGTCGCCGAAGTATAACATGGGCCTATGTTATACTTCGGCGACGCATCGCCGACGCTGCGACCCGTCACCGACAGCCCGTCACCGACGTCGCCGACGCTGAGGTCACCACCGACATCGCCGACGCTGACGTCACCACCGACGTCGCCGACGTCGCCACAGACGCGTGATCGACGTCGGCGACGTCGTCAACAAATTTTGTGGCGGCGTCGGGGACGACAGGAGAGCATCGAAGCGCATTTTTGGCAACGGGTTTTCGGAGCGGGTTTTCAATGTCATCATTTGGTAACCATTCTGCCCATAGAAAGGCTAAGTGATCACATCTGCCTCGAATTTGCATACCCTTTGAGCTTTTATTAATCTTAAAAATAAATTTTAAATCTTAATTCTTCTTAACGCTTGAAGACTTGATGATGATTTTTTGTTCTTTATGTACGGTAGTCTGCTCAACCATTGTTAATCTGCCGAATTTTCTCTTACTAATCAAATTTGGCTTTTAGAAGGATGGATAAGTGTTTAAAGGTTTCACTAGCAGCAATGTTAGAACCATTCAAAAGTACCTGTATTTTAGGATACCCTGTATTTTTCGCGAGGCATAGTGTGTTTTTAGGTTTTAAACTTTAAAAGAAGCACAAATCAATCGATACGGTCACTTTGTAAAGAGATTATAGGAAGTATTCAAGCGAAACACTATCAATAAATTGTAAAAAGCAAAATAACAGACGAGTGCATGGCGCAGTCTATCCCGATCATACGTCAAAAAGCGTCGGTTTAGCAAAGACATTTTTCGTTAAATCGTATTTAAAATAATTTTACGCGGAATTCTCGAAGTTCAAAGGGAAATTTAACTCTTAATTAGTGAGAATTCTATCTCGAAAAAGCTCTTCTTCGCAGAGGTTTACATTACCATTTGAGAAAGCGAGGAAAAACTACTTATTTTCTACACAGTTCCATTTTTTCTAGGCCTATTTGCTCTATAAGGAAGCAAATAGGCCTAGAAAATGCGAACAGAACGGCTGAGAAGGACACAAAAGGAAAAGTGACAAATTGAAGGGAGCTAAGGTTTAGGGTCCCACTCCCTCCCAAACACTCAGTGTTCTAATGAATTGTGCTTTTTGTGTTCGCAAGACGGTGTCTTTTGCACTTCTCGATTTCGTAATTCGAAGTACGGTGGTGATGATGGCAGTTCCGGGAACGAAGAACCAACCCACAATCATAACACTCCATCGGAGCGCATTTTCTGCCACCCTTGGATGACGTCGGCGACGTCGGTGACGCGTCTGTGGCGACGTCGGCGGCGGAACTATAACACCCCCTGCGTAGCTCCCGGCGACGCTGTGATGTGCGGACCGCAACGCAGTGCGTAGCAGCTCCTACAGCATAGCGTCGCCGACGTCGGCGACGCGTCGCCGAAGTATAACATAGGCCATAGGCCTTCGACTGCCGCGCGCGCGCTCTGGGTCTCCTCCTTCCCCTGGCTATTTCTCTGGGTTTCCTGATTTTCAGGATCTTCGTAGGAATCAGCGCTTCCAGCCGTCTTTATGGGCTTGCGGTCATTCGAGCGGCTGTGCGCGTCCGGGTAGGGTCGTTAGGAGGGGTTTTCGTTCTGTGCGTGTTTTTTGGTCGTGGTTTCTCCCGTCTTACTCCTTGCGCGTGCCTTGGGGTTCTTATCGTGGTGATAATGTGTTGTGTTCGTTGTTTTCATTGTACTCTTTTGTATTCCTGCATGTTCTAGTGTTGTAATCGATTTGGCTTGTTCTCATGCTTCGTTATCTCTCATATATCATGTAAGTATGTTACTCTACGCATATACGTTTCGTTTATCTCGTCTAGTGCCTTACTATTTGGGTAGTCTGGCCTTATCTTTCGTTGTGTGTCTTTGCTAGGTGATTTGTCCTGTTTCAGGGTCTTATATGATATCGATGCTATTCCTATTGGTATCATTTTGGTCTCTATTTGTGTTTGTGTTTATCCTTATAGTCATCTATGTTTATCATCGCGTCTATTCATGTTATTTCCTTGTCTCATCCTAGTGCTTTATCATCGATGCTTTTAATGCCTTGTTACGTTAGTCGCACGTGGTTATTTATGTTTATTATAATAAAGGTTTAATCACCCAAGTTTGAGGTGATCTCCGACGCGTTTGATCGCATCCAACTACTTATTCCGCGTGGCAGCATATTTCAGTTTATTCGTCTGGAGTCACTTTCAATGGGATAGTGGTCATCAATTTCGCCTAAACATTGCTGGAAGATCTTATTTAAGGAGCTGGTCATTCAAATAAGGTTTGTTTTTAAAATATCAAGTGGTTACGGTAGGCTACATTATATATGGGTGAGTAATGGCCACTCACCTATGCACACTTATACCTGCTGTAGCATGTCGTGATCAATTAATTTTTTTAAAAACAGACTCTACATGAGTGATTAGCACCTTTAATAACCTCTTGGTCATGGTTAGGCGAAGAGACTTCTCCACCTCTGGAGTTGTGAAGGTACGATGCGACATATGAATTATGTTTCCTTTCTAGCGACCTTTTTCGTTGCGATTTCATACAGAGTGCCTTGGATGACTGTGGAGGATCTTTTTTTAAGAGGTGCAGAAGTGTTGCACCGCACGAGAACCGAACAACAGGGTACGTCTCATCACGCCGTTTCGTTATCCACTGCACCAACACTGCTCGGTTAACACCGTTGTTTCCAGGCTACCTAAGCTCACCCTCTTTGAGTGGCAGGTGTTAGACGTTCGCTCCAGCCCGATTCATGCACATGGTACCAGCCTCGACCGGTACAGGTCTCTCAGGTTTTCTCATTCAAAATTCTAAAGAAAAAGAACTGCTTTTGTTACGTAGAACAATGCCAGTACTACTCCCTGTCAAAACTGGTTCTTTGAGGTGCATTTAATTAAAGCCACGTTATTTCTTAAAAACACGTTGTACTGAGGGTGGGTGCACCCTTATGTCGACTTCTTCTTACTGTAGTTTCGCATGTGAATGAATTTTCACAGCTGGGCTAAGCCATGGCTAAGAAAGCCAATGTGCTGACCTGCTATGAGAATTATATCAATGACATCCACGCCTGCGATGAAGAGAAGCCCCCCCCCTACTCTCTAAAAAGGAGGAATCATCACAGTATCCTCTACAAGGTTCGGACTCGGTGAAGTGATGCTCTGAAGTTCCGACTCGGTGAAATGATGCCGCAACGATCGTTTCTGATTGTATGCTGATTGTAACTACAGCTAATACCTCGCAGTCTTCAACGATCTCTGTTTTTTGGTCTTTCGTCACTGAGAAAGAGAAGAAGAACCGCTAACCTTCTCATGATGTACAAAATCCTTGCCAACAAGCTTTCCATCAACGCACTAGAATTTTTTGATGGAACGCCGACTAGATCCGTATGGGGGAAGCTCAAACTTCGAACCTCCATAGCAGGGACGCGAGTTAGGTCAGACTTCTCGTCCTACAGGACCCTGAAGGATTTTAATTTGCTGCTTGGGAGGTACGATGATCCGACGAGTCTATCTGCGCGTATCTGTAGAACGTATCTTGCTTTACGAATATTTCAATGCTATGCTATATGAGATGTGTTGATAACGCTGCACAAGAATGGATTCCTATTGAGTTGTTCACGTATTTTTGTAGTTATTTTGTTCAGTTCTTTTGTTAGTTTGTAACGCGTGGACTCATGTCTACGACTCGTGACCAGAATAAAATTTTTTAGGTAACTCGCCAATTCGGCGGACAACTCGTTACCTTTGGGGTTTTCTTTTTTGGAGCGAGTGAGTTCCTAGCCCTTTCACCCGTTTTTTAATCGTGGCGGTGTGGCATAGCGTTGTCTTCTTACTACGGCGATATGGCGTTGGTATACTTCATAAACAATACCTCTCTAGAATCTAGAAACGTTAGCACGAACAAGAGCTGAAGAGTTGTGAGGATGTTGTGGGTAGAGATATAGACTACAAAATTCCTGAAGATCTGGTTCGGATCTAATGTATACTACAAGGCACTTGCCCATACAAGCAGTAAAGTGGTGGACCTCCGATTAGTGCTCGCGCTAGTGCGGACACCTGTTTCGTCGCAAGTTGCAGTGCCTTGGTTCAAAGCAAAGACAGTGGTATTTATGATATATTTTCAACTGCACTGTGGTCAATTCCCAACTGATCGAGTCGAAAATCGAATATTTAGGAGAGTTTATGGCAGAATACGTGACATTTATTAAAAAAAGAAAGGAAATTAAGTTCACGAGTTCACTTTCACTTTCCTCTTTTTGTTATGTTGAGGCTTAAAGTGTCGCTGGTGAGAAGCAGTTTTTCTGAACACTCAGTTTGGAACGATTTAGCAACTGCTATTGCACAACGTGGAGGTTTGTGTAGTTGGACAATCCTGGTTCCAGTAGCATCAGCATCAAACAAACTCCAACTCGCGGTTACTCTGGTCTGGGCCTTTTAGCACCCACTAGCCAAACACAGACGACTCAGATGTTTAGATCCTCACTCCAATAAATCCTCTCGCTCGCTCGTTTCTGAGCAAGCCTAGCATTTTTGCAGCACATGAACTGTGCTCATTAAAGTTCAGCTACATAGTTAAGCTTGAACTCATGAGTTCTATAAGGGCTGAGGTAGGTATATATATAAGAAGCTATGGGTAAAGCAGGAGTGGGACAAATTGGGACGAAAAGTGAGTGCGCTTCCGTATTGAAGCAGGAGCTGCGATATGACGTAAGTGGGAGCTATTGAACGGAGATTAACATAGCAGGATATACATGTTTAGAATAATAAATGCGCTCACTTGATGCTAAGGCTCACAACCGGTTCGTCTGTTTTGTAGAGCGACGTGCATTTGTTACCGCTTAGTATTCCAACTCGAATTTTTCCATCCGCGAGTCCAATCAGCAACTTGTCATCGAAGGGCCACTGAACGACGGTGGCGGCGGCGCTCTGCGGCAATTTGTTCACTATCACCTTCTTCTCGTTCCTGAAGTGATTTGTATTCAGGCGCCCCGTCAGGGAGAAAACAACGCGCGGCTGCGGCGACGCGTTATGAGTGGTTTCCTGGACGTAGTTGCGCTCAGAAAAGCAGTTTCCGGTGAAGCTTCTTCTTCTGGGCGCATGTGTCAAGTGCGTCAGATGCTAGCTTTTTGCTGGCAACACAAGTGGACGAGGAGGTGATGGCGGTAATGGTCACGAGAATCAGTCAGCGAGCTGGTTTTTTTTCCTGACGGCGCCTCAGTTATTTGTTCTCTGCCTCATTCCAACGTCATCTAGCCTCTCTTTTTGTTACTGAAGGCGCATTTGTTCGCTATCCAGCTGTGTTAGCTCTCGCCCTAATCATCTAGTGCTGGTGGGACCCAAGAGGACCCCAAAAGTTGGTGATGGGGCGCAGACATCCAGTTGAAGATGTTTGGCTAACTCCACAGGATCCGTAGTAAACATTTAGTGGAAGGACGCAGACCAATCACAATTTCTCCAACTATTCTCAAATGCAATCACGTGACAACTGCTATTCATCAAGCTCTACCGCAACCGGTGGAAGTCTCACAGAGGCTCTTTGTGTTCTCTTTTCTTTGCATTCGGAACCTCTAGAAAGCTACATATTTATTTAATAATACGGAGCCAATCTTCTGGAGTCCTTCGTTCGTTCTGCAGGAATTTGTCCCCTGTCGTCTATAAACAGGAGTTCAACTAACGGTCATTAACGCAACGTGAAGCATACATCCGGAACGAAACACTCTCCGAAGATCACCAGGCACAACATTAGATAGCTCTCAAAAAAATTTTGTGGAGAGGAAAACAAGAGAAAACAGAAGTAGGCAAATATGATAATACAATATACATGGCTGAGATAAATCTAATTTGTTCTAACAACATACCCCGTCTTCGTGAACACCGAGCGTCTATACTAACACTGCCATAGCACTTCACTGAAACCTTAAATAGCCCCCTAGACATCGTTTTGGCGAAATTGGCGATCCTGACCTCATCATTCTCACCCCGCATGTTTGCCTAGCCTTAAGAGCACCTGATCTCCCGGGCGATAAAGATACTGTGTATATGTATATGATATATGGCACGAAATTTTGTATTTTTCTGTGCACTTTTTCAGATCAGGTGCACGCTTTCCGCAAACAGCAAACGACGATGAACCACAGCATAGATTCCCTCTTCGGACAGGTCAGGAATAGTCGAAAGGTTCGTCCGGCTTACACCAGCCACATCTTCGTAGTCGCCTTCACTTAGCCAGAGAGGAGATGCCTTAGTTGGATTAACTTAGAAAGCTCACTAGAGCTCACTAAGCCTTTGACTGAATCATTAACTCCGTTCCGAACTAAACTAAGATGCCTTTCGAAACAACCGCCTCTTGCAGCATCGGCTGTCACCTGTCGTCCCGCTCATCACCGAGTTGCAGAACTGGGCAGCAACGGATCCTCGTCAATCGAGGGATGTGAAGAGCGTCATATGTACGTTCAATGTTAAGGGCTTTCACGAAGACGTCCGGCCAACGCGGTGGTGGGCGCTCTGGTGTTCTTCTTACATTCCGTGCGTGAATTGAATCACTTCGAGCAACATCCTCACGATTCCCCGCTAATCGCATTTCCGTGCTGCTTTCATATGGCCTAGGTCTCTGAGGCCATACATAGTGCAGGAAGAAGAGTGGAGTCGAAAAGGTGGACATGGAACGGGGCGCTCTTCGTCTTCTTCTCTACTTCTTCGACGCTCATAAAGCTCCTAAGCCTCCTGCCCAGCTGCGGCACTAGTTGGTTGGCCGCGTGGACTTCGCTATCGAGATACACGTAGCTGGAGCAATCGGAGATGCTCGTTCTGCCGAATGAGAATGGGGGCATCAGAAACTCATCCGTTTCTCATGAACGTCGTGTTCGCTGGTCACACGGTCAAAGTCGGCCAGCATTCGCTCCGCTTGGCTAATGCTACATAGATGTTTTGGGCACGGGCGTACTTCGGCTGATTCAACAAAAGAAAACGAAAATTGTAGATAAACCTGTGCCAGTGAAATTTTCTCGAGCTATTCACATCCTTGCCACGTAAGTGCACAATCGATTAGAAAGAAACGGATGGCAGGTAGGTGAAGTAATAAAAATAAGGAGATAATATGCCGCGGGGTGCGGGAGCGTGCTGTTGCTCCTACCGTAACCGCGGCAGCCAATCATGCACCGGCTCGGATGCACAGGCAGGCCGCATGGTTGGCTGCCACGATTACGGTAGAAGCAACGACCCGTTCCTGCACCCTCGCGCTGCGAACGCCGTGGTCAATAACCGACCATCTACAAAAACTGATGAAGTAGTTTCGAAATAGGTAGGTTGCAAATTTAAACGAACGTTTAAGCGATACAAAATTGCAATATTCGCCTTCTCCTTCGACACCTCCATTCCACCAAAGATCCACGCTGCTGGATAGTGTTCTTCTCATCATCTCCCTCCAATAACCATATAGGATCCTCCCGTTCTTATTCCACACTGATACTCACTTCTTCCACTTCTTCATCCTCTACCTCGATGCTCCCACATTGCGCATCTCGCATGATCAATGCGAAACTGCTGGCCATCTTCTCCTTCTGCCTTATAAGAAAGCGTGAAGTATTGGAAAGGCACGCCCTGGTGAGACCGTAATTTGGAAGATAGATCGGCAGTATTGTCCTTGCCGACCCCGGATGTCGAAAAAACTCGCCAGAGGGGGTTATTAAGGCAACCGCATGTAACTATAGGTAGTATGGGTGATGGGCGCCTTAGATAAGTCCTCTAGCCCATGTTTAGGGGAAGAAACTTTTTCACCTCTGAAGTCGTAAAAGTACGATGGTACCAGTGAAACTGGCCTCCATAGAGAGCTCTGGTTGATCGTTTGATCGATCTTTTTAGGAAGTACAAAAACCCCGTACCACCGGGAGGTCGAAGCTCAAACCACCCCGTCTCGATACGCCGCTCCTCTAACCCCTACGCTACTACAGCTCCACAGCCAGCGCAGTTTCCACCCTACTTGAGCTCGCCCTCTTATGACTGGCTCGCTCTGCGTGTAGCTAGAGAACAATGGAGTCAAAATGACACATAACTCCGTTCAGATATGCGTTCAGCAGAAACAGAACGCACAATTGGAACCAGCGTTCGAATCCGCATACCGCGATACGCGTCTCATCTCAAAGTCTCGTGGTCACCTAGTATCCTTCCTTTGTCAGTTCTTATGCGTTGTCCTCGTCCGGACAAAGGAACGGATCTGGTGAGGGTGACTTCTCCTTATCAAGAGGAAAACAAACTCATGCACAGCCCAAGTCACTCTGTAGCTCTTAAATACTGTAGCAACTGAAAGGTTGAAGCAGCTTGTCATACAATTCGTTATGCCTTGGCACCTTTCATTTTTTGAGTCTCTGTATTTTGTTCGAATTGCTTGCTTTGTTTGATTTGAATAGAACGGCACATCTTTGAGTGTATCAAATAAATAAATAAATGCTCAGTTTCACAAAAAAAAACAGGTGATGGACTTCAATTTCAATTAGCTGTCGCTGAGTTTGTGCTATTCGGCGAAACTAGCTTTTAACAGTACGAAAAATAATGCAATACATCTGGAACTTACCAGGTTTCACCAATTTTGTAAACATAGACGACGTTGTCCGACTGCGCGACGGCCAGTCTCGATGAGTCTGGCGAGAAGCAGATCGAAGTGATTGTGAATGACTTCTTGCCATACTTAAATGGTAGCAGATTAGTGCGCTATTCCAAAAAGATGAGCTGACTCTACTGCGAACTTGTGATGCAGCTTAGCTTACTTCAAATAGCAAACCGACTCATTTTAATGTGGTTCCACGACATCGATAAGTGATAGGCAGGCAAGGCTAGATTAGACCTACTTTCAAATTGGAAATAATGCGGTGAATCCATTGCATATATAGCAGTAGAAGTTATTCGGGCTGCCTCTTTTATAAGGAATGATCGTTAGGATTTTCGCGATTTGTTGACGGTATATGTCGACTATTTAAAGCCACATGAAAACCATTCTTAAACCCAACCTCAACAGCACAATAAGGGTGAAGGTAGAGGTCATGAATATGCATATGCGGGATGCGCCACACATTCTACTTCTACACAGGAAAAGGCAGTTTGAATGCATGTCTGGCCAATACAGTGACTTGCAGAGGCCAGCAGACGGGCAAGTCAGTGTTTTCCTTTCTGCATAAGTCTGGAACTAATTAAGAGACCTCACTGCCCTCAAAGTTTGAAAGGCGCCCTGATTGTTTGGCCTGAGCAGGACACGAACCTACACCCACGACTCAGACACACAACAGCCGGCGCTTGCATCGTCTGTAAAGGCCCCCGCAGACTTTTGCCGCGTCGCCGCTGCCCTATGCTTAACCATAGGGCAGAGACGCAGAGCTCGCCGCCAGCGGCACCGGCGGCACCGGCGGCGTCGCTGGCGGAAATGACTTGAATCATTCCACCCGGCGGCGCCGCTCCAGCGTCTGTCTGTCTGCGCTCTGCGCTCTGCCCTTTCGCGGCGGGATCCAGAGCGGAGACGGTCGATGCGGGCGCGCGATCGTCATCGGGCGCGTTATTGTTAAGCACCAGTCGGTCCCGACTAGAAACAGTACAGTACCTCGCCGTCACCGCTCCCACTGATGATGAGTCAAGCCGCTCAGCGATTTCGCCCGCCGCTCGCCGCAGAAGTCTGCGGGGGCCTTAATACCGGGTGCTCCCTTTGCAGCGCGCCCTTGAGGACTACCGTGGCTGAACCTAGTCTTTTCAGAAATCGGCAGGTTCCCATTGTTTAAAAATCATCATCTCTTGTTCTATGTCAAAGCATCACTTTCCCGTGGCCACAGCACTCCTAGAGAATGATGGCTAGATAAGGTCGTGAGAGCGTCGGCAGTGCTGCGAGAGGCGGGGGTCTGCAACACGTTTACTGAAGACATCCTATGAGTGCGACTACGCGACTTCTGATGAAAGTTTCGAGTTATTCATATGTGCGGTGCAACAAGGGCCAAAGGAAAGTGCTCTTAAAATGTGCTTGCCAACACCCCAAGATCAGGGAAGATTTCCTCGCGCAGCCCCTAAGTTGCAGAGCAGGGGGAGGCTTCAGTTTGCAATAGAAGGTAGCAAGGAGGACGGTTATGGTGAACCGTGTAGCACGTGCCGACACATTTACCTGTAACTGTTCGGCTGTCACTTGCAAGCGGGTCGGGGAGCGGTGGATAGTGAGGTGACCTTATGAGAGGGAACTCGCTGATTTGGCCCTCGCACAGCTCGCCAGTGTTGCATTTACCCTGTTCGGGTTTGACTTGAGAGTTTTTCACGTCGTCACAATTTTCAGACGTCTTCTGCATTTTCTCCAGCTGTATGCTACCTTGTTGCGACTAATATATTACTAACCGGTTATAAAACATAGGGCAATGAGGAAGATATTCAATGTAATGATGTGTGAACGTTCAACGCCACTGGTGCGGGGAGGTGTTTGAAACAGGACTGGTCCCAGTATGGGCAGCGTTTACCATCTACAGACTCGTGACAGCTTGTTTCCCTTCATGGACCTATGACTTCGAAAAAACAATCCTGCTCTTCTGGCTCTCAAGGAAACCAGGATGCGGAGTGTTAGAATCAGCTTTGAAACAAGCATTTCAATGCAAGAATGGCGCAGGAGCCGGTGCACCAGGACACGACCTTCAAACTCACGAACTATGAAGCTAACATTTTTGACCGCGTTAACTTCAATAAAGTATTTAACAACACTAAAGTTAGAGAGGTTATTGAGAATAACTCAACTAAAGACGTCATTCCTTTTAGAGTGGTTTTCACCTATGAGCAACCAATAATCCAGAACTATATTAAGCTACAATAAATTTCTAAAAACGCGAGCTGCAAAAAAATACTAAATAAAAAATGCATTTGCGACATACGGCATCATAAATATAGTCGTTTCGTAGATCCTATTTATAACCATATATCGTTACAGGATACATAGATGTTATTGAACATAAAGAATTTAAAGAAATATTAAGAAAGGGCACAAAGTACAGACCAAAAATGGAATATAACAGCGATTTATTACATAACACCTACAAAATAACGGTCGGAAAAGTGATAAGTCACATAAGACGATTCTATAGAGTTTCACAAGACAAAATACTGTATCACCACCTGTCGCCACCTGTATCACCTGTCGTCCCGTTGATCATCGACTTGCTCGAGCGGGCGCCAGCACCGTCTCCATTCGTCCCTGTCGCATGACAGAGGGCTCCAATGGATCCTCCTCGCTCGAGGGACACGAAGAGCGTCATATCGGTCGTTCAGGGCTTTCACGAAGAAGTCCGACCAACGCATTGGTGGGCGTCCTGGTGTTCTTTTGACACCCCGCGGAATCCAATCTGTGACGACTCTCGTCCAGCGGGTGTCTGCGAATCGCATTACGTGGCCGGCCCACCTAATTTTCGACGACTTGGCCCATGCGACAGCGTCCCTGATCTTCGAACGTCGTCGAAGCTTGGAACTCCGGAGGCCTTCTCTCACTTGCGTGAGTCGTGTCACTCCGAGCATCGTCCTCTCGATTCCACGCTGCGCGACGCTGATCGCGTGTTCATCCTGCTTTCGTATAACCCAGGTCTCTGAGGCGTATGTTAGGGCAGGAAGAACAGTGGAGTCGAATAGGTGGGCACGGAGTTGGACGTTCTTCGTCTTCTTCGCGACTTCTTCGACGCTCTTGAAAGCTCCCCAAGCCGCTCGTTTCCTCCTGCTCAGCTCTGGTGCTAGGTCGTTGGCCATGTTGACTTCGCGACCCAGATACACATAGCTGGAGCATTCGGAGATGTTCGTTCCGTTGAGCGAGAATGGGGCATCAGAAACCCATCCGTTCTTCATGAACATCGTCTTCGTAAGATTCAGCTGCAGTCCAACGCTTCCACATACACGATCGAAGTCGGCCAGCATTCGTTCCGCCTGACTGATGCTCGGTGTTATGAGCACGATGTCGTCAGCGAAGCGAAGATGGTGCAGTTGCCGGCCGTCGACCTTCACTTCCATGTCTTCCCATTCTAGTTCGCGCATGACGTTTTCGAGGATGGCGCTGAAGAGCTTCGGGGATATGGTATCCCCTTGTCGAACCCCTCTCTTCACGTCAATGACGACGTCGTTGTAGAATGGTGAGATCTTGGTCGTGAATCCACTGTACAGCTCTCGAAGGACCCTGATGTACTGTCTGTAATGCCTTCTTCAGGTCGATGAACGTAAGGCACAGCGGCAGCTTGTACTCTCGCGACACTTCGATGAGCTTCGTAGTGGTGTGTATGTGGTCGATCGTGCTGAATCCTCTCCGAAATCCCGTTTGTTCGCATGGCTGTCCTTCGTCCAGCGTTCTACTAATCCTATTCAGGATGACTCGAGTGAACAGCATGTAGACTACGGACAACAGGCAGATCGGGCGATAGTTGCCAATGTCGTGCACGTCTCCCTTCTTGTACAGCAAGACGGTCTTGCTGGTCTTCCACTGAGATGGAACCTTGCATTCGGACAGGTAGCGTGTGAAGAGCAGCGCCAAGGTGTTGATGAGCGCTGGTGGGAGGTTCTTCAGGTGTTCAGCTCTGATCCTGTCAGAACCGGGTGCTGTACGTTTCTTCACCGACGAGATGGCGTGTCGGATTTCGGAAGAGAGAACAGAGGGGACGACGTATCCATCCTGCGGAAGATGGCATGGGGCAGGTGGACGTGGCTATCGAAGAGATCGGAGTAGAAGTCGTGGATAACTTTCTCCATGGTCCTTCTGGAAGAGGTGATGGTTCCGTCAGGACGTCGGAGAGCGGTCATCTTGGTCTTGAAGTTGGCGAAGTTCCGGCGGGCATTGCGGATGCTCAACCCTGCCTCTGCCGCTTCAGCCAACACTTCCGCCCTTCTCTCCTTAAGATCCCCCTTCATCGCCGCTCTGCATAGCTTCGCAAGCTCGGACGTCAGTTGGTAGTTGCCTGACGCTCGTGCTGCTCCACGCTGGCGTATCAGCTCGAGAGTTTCCGGAGACAGGCGTCTCTTGGTGGTCTTTAAGCTCTCGGCTCCCTTAGCACTATCGTGGAGATGGTGCACGAAGCGATCGTATTCCTCGTCGACGTTGTCCATGACGGCATCTTCCCAAAGGCCGACAAGAGAGGTGTAGAGATCCCAGTTGATGGTCGTTCTGGGATTCCTCTTCTTGAACTTCGCGGCCTTCTCTCCTTGACGCGAAAAGCGGAACCTCGCGCGAAGGAAGCGGTGGTCCGATCCCGTGTAGAACTTGGGGACAACGGAGACATCGGTCAGGCAATACTTGCGATTGAAGATGATGTGGTCGATCTCGTTGTGAAACTGGCCACCGGGGGATTCCCAGGTCCATCGTAGGGAGGGAGGCTTCTGGAACTGCGAGTTTCCATGGATGGTCTTGGTCGACATGATAAACTCAGACAGCCTTTCACCTTGCTCGTTCCACTCCAAACCGTGGGTTCCGATGTGAAGTTCTTCCGGCGACCTTCGTGGCCCGATCTTGGCGTTGAAGTCACCGACGATCACCTTGTAGAAGGTGTGATCTTCCTTATAGAACTTCTCCAGCTCCACGTAGAAGGCCTCGACGTCTTCGTCGTCGTAGTCGGATGTTGGGGCATACGCGAAGAACAAAGTCAAGGCTGGTACGGAGCCACATCGCTTCAGTCCGATTCGGCTTGTCAGAGACTCGTACGAATCGATGTTCATGGCCAAGTGCGTGTTGACGAGGACACCAACGCCGCCTACTCCCCTGCTGTCGCATGTTCCAAGGAACAGTTCTTCTCCGGAGTCGTGGCGGCGTGTAGGGGGTGGTGTCTTCTCGTCTCGGTCAGTCCGATGACGTCGTACTTGATCTTCCTGGCTTGCATCATCAGGTCCTCGACGGATGCTTCCGACGCAAGCGTGCGGGCGTTGTAAGTACAGATCGTCATCCTAGTCCTTCTCAGTTTGCGCAGCCTGGTTAGGCCCTGAGATTTTAGCAGCCTCTCCGTACTCGTCCTTCCCATCGCTGCAGAAATGGGGGCTCCTTCGGGGTCAGGGGAATGAGGCCCTTTAGTGCTGCTGTGTTTGACTGGAATACAACACGGGTAGCTAGTCAGGCGGGGTACTCCGGGCAGCCAGCCAGACTGCCCGAAGGGACGGGGCGAGACTTAAGGCGGCCTCGAATCGCCTTACATGTACTCCCAGTCTACCGAGTGCAAGCTTTTGGCCGAGCCGACACAGTTACAATCCGCACAGTCACGGACACATCCACGCACACTGTGCACGAACATGCCGCTCCCACGCACAAGGAACGCATCGACCCGACACAGCAGGAGCAAGGAGTCCATCCCCTGCATCCCACCTGCGTCTCTGGGCAGTAAGCGGTCGCATTTGGTTCGCGTTTACTTCCCCTATCCACCACCCGGGGACGCGCCATGTGGCCCTGCGACAAGCGGCCCGAGATCCCTCTTAACAAGAGAACCCGAAGGCTCTCTATCGAGGGAGATCCGTGGAAGACAGGATACTAGAGTTGGAAATTTTCTTCAATTTACAGTACAGAAATAGAGTAAAACCATTGCTAAATATTAATAACTTTAGAGGTAGAGATCACATACCTTACAGAGCATTTCGTCAATTTTAAAACGATTTTATAAATTGTCCCTTCGATAAAGCAAGCAATAATTACAGTATTATTTGTAAAAAATTCTACGTAATTGATTTAATGAATGAAATAGGTGTTACATATGATAACAAGGCAAAAATATTAGTTTATGTTAATACAAATAATACTTATTTTAGCCTTAACAACACTAATAAGACCGCAACCATCCAAAAACATCAGCAATTCCAATGTCAAAATAGACTAAACGTTAATGATGGAGATTTGCCAATTATTTCTTCTTTACTAAAACTACACAAGGATCAAATTAAGTTTAGATTTATTACTGGTGATACAATAGCAGTGTTAAGTCGCTAGCACTAGAACTTTATCGCAAAATTTCTCACATTAAAATAATTTTATTAACTATGCAACTATTATTGCTAATAATTCTAAAACAAAAACAAAAACGCACTGGTCTATTATTACCTCGAACATATTACAAGAACTTTCTTGTTTTGGTTCAAAAAATATTAAACTATATTCCGCAGATTTTACTGATATGTTCACAAACTTATCCCATTCCATTATTATGGAAAAAAATGAGCAATCTAATTAATATTTGTTTAAAAACTCCGAAAAAAATTTCATTGTTAGCAACGGCTTTAAAGTTTTTTTTTTAAACAGACGCTTCGAATAAATACAATAATTACAGGTACTACAAGTCGTTAGTTACTGCATATTTGCTGATGTGATTTGTAAATAGAACCAGTCGTTCAGCGGCGCCGACGACTGGTTGGGGGCTTCGCTCCCAAACCCCGAGAAGAGAACGCTCCGACCATCCCTTTTCCCAACTTTTAGACCATCATACTTTCATTGCGATAAGGAACTGGTTTTACTATATAGAAAAGAGAGCACAGCCGTCAGAACGGCCTGTCGGCCGCACTGACGGCTTCTCAACGGCTTCGCCGTAACTTACTCATCAATTTTAGCTGCAACCTATGTCATGGTTTCCGCAGGAAGAACACCTTAACTGCGTCGATTGCGGCAAATTAGAAAGAAACAGAAAAAATGGAGGACATCCATGTTTAATTTGATCAATACCGATTGTTGGCGATCGACACTCTAAAAACAAACTTCAGATTCGTGTTCAGTGACCTCGACTACCCCAAGGCTGAAGTTTCGTGCCGCTTGAAGGCCATCCTCAAAAAACGATAATACCGATCGACAGCAATTGGTCGACTTCAGATTCGTGTTCAGCGACCTCGACTACCCCAATGCTGAAGTTTCGTGCCGATTGAAGGCCATCCTCAAAAAATCGATAATATCGATCGACATCAATTGGTCGACTTCAGATTCGTGTTCAGCGACCTCGATTACCCCCAGAGGCTGAAGTTTCGTGCCACTTGAACGACATTCCCAAAAAATCGATAATATCGACCGATATCGATTGCCTCCCCTGCTGTGAACGCCTCCCGTCGATGATCATCTAAATGCCCAGGCACGGTTGCCGACGTGTTCGGCACGTCTACGGCTCACCATGTACGGTTGCCGACGTGCACGGCACGTCTACAGCTTGCCATGCACGGTCGCCGACGTGTTCGGCACGTTTACGGCTCGCCATGTACGGTTGCCCACGTGCTCGGCACGTCTACAGCTCGCGATGCACGGTTGCCGACGTGTTCGGCATGTCTTCTGAATCCCTACGCACGTTGGACGACGTTTTCAGCAGGTCTTCTAATTCCCTACGCTTCGCACTTTGTCCCCATTCATATTCTGACGCGCTGCCCGCTGAATATATCGTGAACTTGGGTGATATGCCGCCAAGTTATAAGTTCGCCAGGAATCGCCCATGGTTAAGCTCCCGGCTGACATACGCCTCACTGCCGTAGGCATCTCTTGCCTTCAGTCCCCCCTTACCGTGACGGACACGTGACATTAGCCGATTATATATAGGTAAGATAAAGAGCACAAGACGGCAATTTTAATCCTTTACTTGCTGATCTAACTGTGTCTATGTTTAAATTTGAATACTCCATAAACACGATTTTGGATGCGTCAATTATTCAAACCATTTCGATACATGGATGACATTCTTATAGTTCACACTTTACCAAGAACATCATTGATAACACACTAGGATTAGTGTATAAGAACACGTTAGCCTTTAAAAAGGCACACACCACTGAACACGCATCTATCTATATCTCTGTTATCTAGATTTAAGCTTAAGAATAGTGAATAACCAGATAGAGACTAACTTATATAATAAAACAGATTCTTCTAATTTCAAATTGAATAGATTTCCACACTTTGACTCTGAAGCTTATATCAAAATAAAGCGTAATATCATATACACGGAAAGAGTTAGAGTAGCTAATGCTTGCTCAAACGTTGAATACTTTTACGACAAAAAAAAGAGTTTCATAAAATTCTTGTAAATAACAGATTAAACAGAGAATTTATTGTCAACAATATTAGCAGATCTATTCTTAGAAATAGACATATATTCTATAAAGATAACATTCTAGATAACAGCAGCAATGCTATTAATCTTGTGAGAACATTGAATCGAATTTGACAATTTACTGAAGTTTGATCTTACCAACGGATTTTATATGTTTTTAATATGTTTATGAATAATTGTGCTCTGTAATTGTAACTGTACTGTAATTGTATTGTAAAAGTAATTGTACTCGAAGCCAACACGACACGATAAACACATAAAATGGTGGCACCGTATAAAGAATATGGAAGAAACAAAATGACTTGCTCTGTAGTATGATATACGTTGGATATACGTTGAAAACATTATTTGTACTATACCATAATAAAACTTTTATTACACTATTTTATAATACTAAACTTATTAGCTGTTATAATAAATCTTGTATAATATATTATTAAAGCTTCAAAACAATTTTTTAAAATTAACCCCGATAATTTGTAAACATCTAAAAATGGTTATAACGCCTCCCTCTTCACTGACGAGCCATCGGGGAGGTTTTATAAGCAAAAAGGTTCGTGGAGATAGGTGGCGAAACGAACCGCTTTCAAGGAAATCAAAATTCAAGAAAACAAAATTTTTTGATTTTATACTCTTCTATTCACTTTATTATTTCAATGTGAATGCAGCAGATCCGTTCTCCATCAGCTACCCGCAACTTCGACACTTACTCACCCTCAGAATGCTGTCCTTTTTTGGCAGATCAAAAGATCAAAGGCACAATGACGTGAGAGATGGTGAACTTTAAAGTAACCAGATACGGCGCGGAGCAGCTCCGACAGGAGGAGTAACGCTGTAGCGCTGCCACAAATACCTCAAAATTCAATATTTAATGCCGTGCTGGTGTGCTAGCCGTCTTGCTGGACCATACTAAAGGACTCTGTTAATTTCAACTCATCCATATATTAGATTCTAAACTCATAAAAAACTGTGATGCGCATATAAGGGAACAGTTTGATGTGCACCATAACTGCTACATACTAGTGCTAATAACAATATCACTTTTCTAGAAACAGCAGCAAAATAAGATAACTGTGCAAGTTATGGTAAACATATAAACATTTAAAATTTTTACTTAGAAATTTGAGCATAGAAAGGGGGAACATGGAAAAATGTAGGAATTAAGTAACCCAAAGGACGTTGTGTAAATGCAATCTACTTAATAGCTAGTAAATAATAACAAGGCCTACGTATATGTAGTAAGCAGTGCAAAGTGAAAAAAAAATGTTAAGCGAAATTGGCAGGTTCACTAACAAGGGAAGGGTCTGAAGCGTATGTCTGAACGGGGGGAGCGAGTCATATAGGGAGAATCCTCATCTCTCAATTGGTTTGAAAATGTGTTTATTTTTTGCCAAGTCGCTAAACCCAAGCAGTAGGTGGTCACAATGGGATACGGCGCAGCACGCGTTTGGGGTCTTGTACGCCCGCGATGCTTCTGCCGCCAGTGGCTTGGAGCGCAGGTCGGTAGAGGGTTGACTCGTGCGAGAGAGATCAGGGGTTTGGCTCCTCTGCGTTGCTGCACTTTTGCATTTCAACTGATTGGTAGAGATTTGGGGGATCCTATCGTCCATACCATTTTCAGACGTTTTCTGCGCATTTTTCCAGCGGTACGCTGTGGTATTAAACATGGTGATGTATAAATGTTCAGCACCAGTGATACACAGGTCCAAAGTGCCTGAAGCACCACTGGGCACCTTACGGGTAGCATATAAAAGCTACAGGCTCCTCATAGTCTGTTTTCATACATGGACCAAGGGCTCGGGAAAAACCACCCTGCTCGGATTTTCAAAGGAGGCCACTTGTGACGTCGGAGGTGGTTCAAATGAGAAACGAGGTGTACGGATCTCGTAAATTAAGCTAAACGGCATCGACACACTCTTTCCTCATGTCTGCCTTTCACCTGAAAATCAGAGGACTGCTGGAGGTTTTCTAGAACCTAACACCAACAATGTCCGCCGACGGTCGATTGGTGATCCACCTGCTCACGCTGAAGTGTGGCCCACCTTTAGACAAGGAATCATCGAGGAATGAAATCAAGCTGGCCGAACGGATGGCCAGCATACTCAAGGACGTCGAAGCACGTCAACTTGAAGTTGACGAAGACGAGCAGCTGGAAGTGGTGGAAGAAGAAAAAGAAGATTGGGATCCGCAAGATGAGTTGATGGAAGTGGAGAGGCAAGCAAGCAGTGGGCATATGATAACGTTTTCGGGTGGAACTCTTGTTTCGGAGGAAAAGCTACGTCTTCAATTGGATTTCGGTTGCGTGCTCATAACTATGGAGGAAGACACCGTGATTCACTGCACAGGCACTTTGTACCTATGTATCACTGGTGCTGAACATTTACCAGCATGTTGAATACCACAGCGTACAGCTGGAAAGTGCGCAGAAAACGTCTGAAAGTGGTATAGACGTCAGAATCCCCCAAATCTCAACCAATTAGTTGAAATGCAGAAACGCAGCAGCGCAGAGGAACCAAACCCATGACCTCCCTCGCACGAGTCAACCCTCTACCCACCTGCGCTCCGAGCCACTGGCGGCAGACGCATCGCGGGCGTACAAGACCCCCAAACGCGTGTTGCGCCGTATCCCATTGTGACCCCCTACTCATTGGGTTTAGCGACTTGGCAAAAAAACACATTTTCAAAGCAATTGCGGGGTAAGAATTCTCCCTATATGACTCGCTCTCCCCGTTCAGACATACGCTTCAGACCCTTTCCTTGTAGGAGATGAGAGAAAATCTTACAGAAAGGAATAGATTTGGACGGAGAAAGAACGGGCGCGACCCACCTTACTGTCAAGAGGCTTCGAACTGAATCGATCCTTCACGTCGCCTTTGTCGTCGATGAGGGTGATGATGCGATCACGTCCGACGACGGCCAGTTTGACACCATTCGTCGTGCAGGCCAGCGAGCAGACCTTGTTCGAGCCCTCCTGCGCAAGCGAAACAGGAACAGTACTCTAGAACTGAATCCCCATCCATCCCACCGGGAGGTCTTCGGAAGCACTGTCTTAATGGAATTCTGAAGAAATCAGCGAGTTTGGCGATGCATCGGCTGGAATGATGGACCAGTGCTTTTCGCTATTTCTTCAACGTGTTGATTTAGTTCTTCTCCTTGTTTAATCCGTTGACGACAATGCGTCCCAAATTGGGACGCACCTCTAATAAATTTATTTCGAAACCACCGACTTGGCTCAAACTTCGCCTAGACAGGTTTTTTGGGTGCCGAACCCGAATCCGACGCTCGCTTCACCGAATACCACCCATATCGACAACTAGGGTGGTCGGGTCAGAATCTAAGCAGCCACACTAGGAGGGTTTGAGCCAGATTGGTGATTTTGACACGACCTCCTTAGTTGTCGTTATGGGTGGCCTTCGGCTGCATTCGGTGAAACGAACATCGGTTTCGTGTTCAGCATCCCAATAACCCCTAGGGTGACGGTTGGGTTAACGGATGTCGTGTCGTGAGGGGCTTGGTCCCGCACGACAGACGCGCGAAAATCGCTCTGGTCGCCAACGTGTTAAAGTTAGAAGAAGAAGCCTGCAGTCGTTGGTGATGAACCACATTTAGCCTTAACTTCACCAACGGAGACTCATGCAGTTATCACGTGAGAACAGCATTGGAATGAGGTTATGGTTTTACTGCATCATTTCATTTTATTTATTTTTTCCTCCGGAAACGCGCACCGTGCTTGATAACACTACAACTTTAGATTTTAACGCATACTAAACGCTACATAGCAGCATAACGGCTGCTGTTTCGCATTTCACCTGCGGAATATAGCGCAATCCCCTCTGTGACAGGGGGTGCACAACACAACGTGGCTTTCAAAAGAACCTTGAAGTTTTCCAATAAATGGAGAGTTTTTGCGATTACTGTGAACAGGAGAGAACTCCTGGGAAAACCCTGGGATGCCAGTCCAGCAAGTACACACGAGCCTTCATACGAAAGAGTGTGCCGATGTCTACAGCAGCTAGAACAATTATTCCACGTTCAGGAAGGCCACAGCAAAAGGATCTATTCTAGTCGGAGGAGGCGTTGCTAGTAAAGCGACAAATTTAACCCCTTCCCCCACTTCCCCGGCTCCAGTTAGAAAATTACAAAAAAAAAATGCTTCTCTCGTAGGGCGTTACACGGTGTCGTCTTTGTGAGGGGCGGTCTTTATGCACGAATGGTCACCGCGCCCGCGACGGCGACTGCCGCGTGCGCGATGAGCTCGGCTGCGGTCGTGTGAGTTGTGGCTCATGACCTGCTGCAGACGTTAGGTTTGAGTTGTTGACATCCCTTTCTGCTGTTGCAGGAGCTGCGGGAAAACATGCTCTGGTTCAGGAATTGAGTTCGAGTTATAAAACTAACCAACGTTCTAAGGCTCAAATTTATATGATGCTTCTTCAGGAAAAGCTGAGAATATGACACACTGACCTTGTATACACTTTCTAACACTTGGTGTGCAAGTTTTGATGGAGGTCTAGATATCACTGGCCGCTGAAGCCACCCAATTGCGACGTCTTCTGCCGCGGTTGCCGCGCTATTCGCTGCGTCCGCGGCGACCATTCGTACATAATGTCCCGCAGCCCGTCTTTGTAGGCTAGTTTCCTCTCCGTTACCTTGTAAATGAGGCAGAGTAGAGTGCCTTCCCAAACTAGGATCGATCCAAGCAAAGCAGATTTAGCGTCAAAATCACCAAAGGGAGCGATATGTATAGATAGTGCTCAAGCACCGCGCTAAAATCGACAATGCAACACTCTAACGCTACTCATCATTTTAGACTACATAAGTCAACGATTGGACTACATTCACTTAGATCCTAAATTGGACACTGGAACCTATAAATGCAGCACGGTGTGCAGCAGAATCAGACAAGAACTATAATTCTGGCTTTTGGGGCAGATAGTTGTGAGCCTAACTCGAGCCTTGATGCTGGGCTCTTTTAAGAGACAGAATGTATGAAAATAAAACTGCTAAAAGATACATACCACATATGTACCACGTCTGGGCGCCACTCCAGACACAGTGAAGCTCACCAATATTAAGCTCTAACCGTCACACCTGTGGTGTAAGCACTACTCATAACTACAATCCGTTTAGAATCATGCGCAACAACTAAGTGAGGGCCACCCTCCAGCATTCCAGGCAGGAAGTCGCTTTAGATGCCTTCCTTGTTCTCAGGGCTATTAACGCAGACCATTAAAAGCGGTACTAAAATATTACCTGCTGTGGCAGAAGCGTCGAAAGATACTGCAGCTTCATGAAACTGGCACTTAGCACCGACTGCTATGACCTATGCCTCTCCGTGCTTGGTTTTCCTCTGATTTGTGGTCACCGTTACCATGGACACAACCGGCGCGCACATTCACCATGGGTCACGTTCTCCGCTAAGCGCCATCAATAGACCACTGCAGATGGAGGGATCTGGATTTCACAGTGCTTCGTATCGGTAGGTGACCGACGCTTGTTTTATGCCACATCTCATCTTAAACCATGACTTCCTTGGCTTAGTGTTTTTTTACTACCGCTTATTAGAAATGATCGTAAATTGGGGAAAGAGGGCAGGTCTCCGATTTTTCGCCAAGTATTAGCCCAAAATGTTCATTAAGGATAAGGATAAAGGACGGCGTTATTCAATCTTCTTTGGCATGCGCCACGCATTCCACTTTTACGGGATGTCGTGGAGGCGTGTTGAATGCGTATTTGGCTATACAATGACTTGCGGTGGCCAGCCGATGTACAAGTCAGTGCTTTATCCTTCCCAGACAAGTCTGGTGCCAATTCACTGATACCGGAGGGATGGAAGGCTTGGTTGGCCTGGGCGGGAAATCCGAACCAGGAACGTATCGGGTGCAGGCGACAGCCAGCGCCTCCTACGACTGCGCTCCACGCGCCCATAAAAAATATAAATTATTCAAAAATAAAAACAAAACATTCATTAGCGTTTCAGAAACAGTCAAGTTTAAGGGAACGCTTGAAACCAAGAAGCGAAATGATAGCTTGGACAACTAATGCTGGGATGCGCCGTGCTTCTCTTTTGCAGAAGCGAGGGAGTGCGAGCCTTAAACACATATGTGTCATAATCACTGGGCCGGCCATTAGCTACATCTCTTGTTCACCATTCTTAGTCGACGCTAGAAGCCACCCATCGATTATACACAGGTCCTCAGGTAAGTTACGGTAATGAAGTTAGGCCGCTCTCACCAGACGGAGGTTCCGTGGCGAGAACCCCACAAAGCGCACTCCAAACAATCCGTCCATGAGTTCACCGGCTCGCACATCTACCCATCCGTTCGTCGGCCTGACCGTATGAGCAGTTCGCGGGATATGGTGGTGTCTCGTGCCGATGTTATTCTGTGGTGAGCCAACAGTGCCCACTTCATTGTCGATACCACAGCATGGGAAGAAATTGCGAAGGGTGTGTTATTTTGTTGAGTTGAGCGATTCAGACGCAGATGTGGTGGCCACTGGACAGACAAATAGAGCGAGGTGCTCAATATAGCCTAATTCTTGGCTACTAAAAATTTCTAAGGTGATCGGTCAGGCACTATATTAAGCAATGCATAAGTACTGGTAATTAAACGGAGAGTTAAGCTAATTTCAACACGGTCTTACGAATCCCTAGTTACTTCTAACACCAACATCTGCGTGCAAGATTTTCAATGCGCATGACGGGGATTTTCTCAGAGAGTAGTGCTTTCAGAACAATGATGATTAGTGTCAAGATGATCGACAAATTTCTGCAGTTTTATTTGAATCGGAACATGTCGATGATACGAACATCGCACAAGCATGAATCGATTTGATGAAGAAAACCACGGGTATTTCTACAGAATATACAAACATCTCTACAGGCACGTCTGGCTAAACACTGAACTACATGACTCCAACCCTCATTGAGCAACGCTAACAAGGCGATTTGGAGAGCGGGGGAGGTGGAGAGAGGATGGGCGAGTGAGCGAATGATGAAAGGATGAAAGAAGACAAGGAGGATAGGTGGCGGGTGCGCGCGCGAGGGAGAAGGCAAATGTGCAGTGAAAGGCTTGATGGACTGCTGTGGTCCACAATGTTGAGCAGAGATCAGCTCATGGGTGATGCGACGACTTCTGTCCAGCATTATTGTAACTCGCTTCTGAATATCTTCTTATTTCGTCGCATCACCCGCGATTACGATAAGGCACGCGGAATCACATGGATGAACATTATAAGGCGAATAGCTACACAAATGGCACTCACGATTCACACACACACATAAAGAGAGAGAGAGTGAGAGGGGAGAGAGCATCAGACGCACATATGGACGTTCGGACGGCGCGGTCTGTGGCTGGAGGGGCAACCACAGCAGCCAATCACAGGCGGCCGCGGGGAGCGCCCAGATGAGACCGCGCCGACTGCGGACGAAACAGCGGATGTCTGAACAGGCCGCGAGAACAAACAAACGATCAAACACCAATAAAAATGGGAATATTATGGCGGAACTCATGGCTGAGAGAAGATCAAAATGACACTGAATGAAGCGCTGCGCGGATATCATACAAATATAATTGGCTGACGGACAAAGCGCAGCTGTGCGCGCACGGATGCTGACGGAGAATAGACGAGATGTGGGGAGAATACTGTAAGCACCCGCAGTTTCGGCTGCTGCGGCTAGGGATGCACGAGAGGGCGGGGGTTATAACTCTCAATATGAGCATTTGCAATGGACTAGCTGTACCCTTCGAACGGCTGTGAAACGTGGAGTGTGAGCGGAATTAAATGGCATCGAATAAAAGGTAGAAACAACGAACGAGAACGTAACTTAAGCATGACACTGAGATTGACGAGAATGGGGACGACATGTGCGGTAGGACGCACACATGTGCGTGGGGGTGATGAGCTGAGGCCCTCTACCATTGCTCATAGGGGACAATCTTCTCGTCATTGGTGTCGTGACCTGATTGCGGAGCCTCATGCTGTTCGGTTTGCATTTGGTAGTTGCCGATCATCGGGTAGTCGAAATTCGGCACATAGTCATGACCCGTCGTCAGTATTACGCACTGATCCAGCTGAAACTGTTAGGTAATACGAGCTGCACGAAGTCATCAAACACACAACTGCTCAGCTTCGCAACGTGCGAAGCCTTCAGTCGGAAAAATACTCCACTTTCGGTGCGAAGCATCTCAACATCAGAACATTAGCCGCTTTCAACCATCTTTCTACGTAAGAAATGTTTACATTGAGTGGTAAACTTGTGAGGCTACAGATTCTCCGCTTCCCTGTTGGGATCAGATAGGCTTGAGGCTCGTCGAATAGAAGTTTTCAATCATCTCACTTCGCAAAAATCTATTTTTGTACACCGGATTGAAAAGGGAGCTCGACTTCATTTTTTGCCGAATGTAATGAAGCACACTGATGGAATTTGGAAGTTTGATTTACGATCCGACCACGTTCGAGCCAGCTATCAAAAAAGCAAGGCGCGCTCAAGAAGGGCCTATTACTAAGAGACCATTCCAAACGTTTAAAGGGTCAATCCTACTGTTGAAGTAGTTCAATGCTTTGTATGCCTGAGAAAAACGTGCTAATCGCAATGCAACCTGCACATTACAGGGACCATTGCAAGGCTGCACTGAGGAGCAACACCTCCAAGACAAAAGAATGACATCAGCTTTTCACCCGAAAGAATGGAAGAAAAATTGGATTTGTTCTTCCAACTAATGACGAAAATAAACGCTACCCACACAGCGCAACACGAACGCATTCAGAATAACCATTTTCCTGTCCATTTGCTATGCTAAGAAAAAGGGGAGAGAGACGGCGTAAAATGTGTGCATACTCTTTCTAAAATTTTCATTATCTCACTGTAGAAAGGTACGAGAAGCGCTACCCCTACCATCGCGCATATGATGTCGGTTCACACAGACCGTAAGAATAACGACGTGGCAGTCTATGTATCGCAAGTAGGTAGGCATCACACAACTGAAGAGCGCACGCAAAGCCGAGCACGGTTCGCTAAGCTCAGGCTGGCTACTGTGCTATTCTCAGCTCCGCTTAGCTTGGCTGTCGCTCTATTCTCACAAACGAAGTGCAATAGTTACCCCGTGATGCTGATATCCGATCCCCTGAGGCAGCATCATATCCGGCTGAGTGGTGACGATGTACTGCGGATGTGCGACATTCGGCGAGTCGCTGTGGATACTGTAGTCCATCGGAACGGAAACCGGCAAGGAGGTCGACGTCAGATGATGTACAGACGGCTGTAAAGCGTACATAAGCCGTTCGCCCATTCTACAACATGACAGCAGGGTTCCATACTCACCAGCTGTTGGGGATTGATCGGTCTAAAGTTGAGCATGTTCAGCTGCATCGGCAAGTGCACGTTGATCGGTGCTGTCGACCCGCCCAACGATGACTGAAAATGATCGTTATGGGGTGTTTCTAACAGAAATTCCTTGTGAGTCCGACATCCTCGTCAGGAATGTGGTGGATGGCATTGAGTGAGGTAAAGGGGCACAGATACGACGTCTGCCCGCCTTCCAGACCGCACCAATGCCTTAGGCACCGTCAGCGAGAACAGAGTGTGCGGACGGCAAGGAGCCGCCACATGCAAGCACTAGCGGTCGCGGAGCTCGTCGCAGCGCTTCAACATCGGCACCGAATGACTGAGCACTCACCTCATTCTTAATATCTCCTAACAATTGCGAGTTCAACATATTATCGTCGATACTATTCAGCATCGGGTTGGGATGACGTGATGACAGCGAAGGGTCGACTTCACTGCAAAACGCGGAATTTACGTTAAAATAAGGCTTCCGGCAACGCTAACAGCCTGAGTCCTGCCCAACCTGTTGTAGATGTGCATCAAGAGATTGTTGTTGCTATTTACAAGAGTATCCAAGGAACTCGTGTCGAGATCGAGTTGATGATCTGATGGTGGAATCAGGGCGCTCTGAAGAAGACGGAGACTTAGCTGAACGTGATGGTGAGCTGAGTAGTGAAGCTGACAACGAACCGCTTGTAGAGGCTGTGTGATGGGATTCAGATGAATCGTGCCGACCGCATGATTCGGCGACGACTAAAACAGTGCCGGTTTTATTGTAGAGCATAGAACACCGGCTTTTTGCGATGGCTTGTTTGTGTGTCCTAGGCTACCATATCGCCAAGTGCAAATACCTTGGGCTAAATACTTTTAAAAAAGTAGCACTGCAGATTACTGAAACTTTGGTAGCGAGCAGGTTGGCCGCAGGTGTACGGCAGAACATCACTACCAAGGCTATGGGACGAACCCTTTGCACAAGGTTCTCCTGCTGAACGACAAGAATTTAACAAATGTGGGTTCTTTCCCAAGTCCTACATTAACCTTATCAGTATGGATCACGTATTAGAAGGTAAGGCGACACGGCGTACTGCTCAATAAATTGTGATGCGGACAGAATCAAAGAGGTAGAAGAGGGCTTGCCGGGTCGCTCCAACAGGAAATCTCGTCCACACCGTTTCGTACGTCTAACCCATGCAGCTCATCGGTGGCCCACACGGCACGGAAATAGTAGCCGTGGTTCTGATAAAATTAAGGTTTACCCCTCAGACAAGTCTAAGTGTGTTGCTGCTAACACAGCTTTAACGCGCATACTCTATAAGGTCAACAGAAAATTCCGTTCGTAGAAGAACCAATGCAAAAACAACAGGTTCTTCTCGTTTTCAGACTGATTTAAAAGAGTATGGAGCTTGGGAAAAACGATAGCTGTTTTGGCGCGGAGATCGGGAACTAAACAGAATCTCATGGCTCACCTTGTTGGTTTTCTTCTTTGGCGTCGTAGTTGTTATGAGGGGCTGGCTGTGAATCGACGATGCCGAAGACGTGGCCGGATTACCTTGCTCCTCCTGTTCCATCATCTGAATGCATGACAGAAGGGTCGTAGATGACGGACAGGGGTTGCCCAGTAATCACCCCTTCGTAGAGCTCAAACACCAACCAGCTTCCGCTTCGCCGCCGTTGCGTACGTCAGTTGGCGGAGATCGTTGTCGATGTGCGGTGTGGACTCGTTCTTTCTCATATGCATTTCTTTGTGGCACTAAAATGGCGCTGAGCTCATCCTCGATCACGAGTCATATCGTTGGCGTTGGAGAGGCGGCTATCACACGAACCTTTAAGCTGTTCTTCCACTTGAACGTCATCTGACACACGGTACACACGAATGGTTTAGCATCCGAATGGATTCGCTTGTGATTCCATAGCGTTGACCGACGGTTAAACCGAGCCTTGCAAACCTGAACAGAACGGATTCCTTTGAAATGACCAAGTCGAGTTCGAAACAACCTATGGGTTATTCCGCTCAATGCAGTTAAAGATCGATGCTGCCAAACGGGAGAAAACTAGAGACACACCAGAATTAACACCAATGCTTTTTTGCTGCACGCAGAACAATCGATGCTGTTTCTGAGAGGAGCTCCATAAATTCAGAGTTGAGGAAAGCCGAACTTAGGAGAGGAATGGGATCCGCAGACGAACTGTTCTCAAAATGTAGCCAGCATGCCAAAAATAACGTAGAAGCAGATGAAGCTCTGCCATCAAGAACTGTACTTCATGTCGACCTGGAAGTATGGCCCGAAAATCGCAGACGGCCTTTAGGGGGATTAGCCTATAGGGGATTAGGGTCGCTAGCGCTGATAGGTAAATAAGATGACGATCTGTATTAGATATCCGAAATGAGAGAGTTTATATGTATTCGAAATTTTGCGGACTAATCCACTTTACCCTGTGTGGAATTTTATCGTCTCCTGCACTATAGATACGAATCGGTTGCTCCGCATAATGAAGGGAGTCGTGAAATTCGCGACCAGAAGATCATGAAGGTGAAACACGTGACGCTCTGAGCAGCAGAGCTAGAAATCCAAGTTCCAGGGCCTCGTCCTTGCGAAGGCTTTAGGCCTCGGTGCTCACTGCAACATCCACTGATACACGCTCTGGGATCAATGTGCAGCGCTCATCCCCGGGCTCCTTCAACCAAAGCAAAGCTTTCGTCAGAGAAGAAATGGTTTTCCCTAACAGGGGCCACTATCTGAGAAAGTCTCGCAATACGCGGCGGGTGGTCTATTCCATATTTCTGTTCAAGCTTCTTACGAAGGAGAAACATGAGATAGCACCAGGCATCATACGGAATGACTCATGAGCGACATTGTCACGCCACGAGATCCGCGGCTCAGCCTACGACCGACAAGCGATACAGGGAATTCTGCTGCAGCTGTGAGCTACCTCCTCCAAACCGGCGCTAGTAATGTGCACAGGAAGGCCATACAGTCGAACTCACATCGCATTCGAACGGCTTCATACCAGTGTGACTGTTCTGATGCTCCTCCAGCTCCATTTTGCTGCCGAATCGTGAAGTACAGAGGTTACAGGGATACGGCCGCTTCCGGTCAGCCGCCAGCGTTCTGCCTGAAGGGTAGACGACCATTCACTGCGAAGGGGGCAAAGCGGCGTTCAGACTTACCATTCGAGTTTATCTTCACATGGTTATTATTGAGCGGATCATGGTTATTGTTAACTTGCGGGCAGAAATTCGACTGAATATTGAAGTTGGACACGCTGAAGAGCATGTCCGTCGACGGGCACACTGAAACAGAGCCTTCAGAATCTTGCTAGACACGCACAACACAGACAGACACGTACCCACACTCGACACACACATTTGTTTGTAGTTTTAACTGAATAGGCTGCCAAAAAAGCTCCAGCTCTGCCAAGAGGGCAAGCTTCAAACACGGCTTGCTCGGCCTCGCCATGATTTGATGTGTCGATGCTCGTTAGCTACTTCTCTACTATGAAAGATTACCACACAGTCAAAGTACTTCTGAGAAGGGAGCCATGAGAAATTTTTTTGAAGAGGTAAACTCAATAATCCGAGAGCTAGAAGTGGTTGTTGTGGATAAATTGCACCAACCGATTATCAAGCTGTCCACAATTCCACGAACTTCAACTAGGCGCCAGTCTCACAAGACCTTAAAATTTTAAAAGGTCCTGCACTAATAAACTCATTGTAAAATGGGCAAGTTACCCTCTATAGGTGACCGTTGAGACGCATAAAAAGACAGTAAGACACACGTAAGGAACGCGACCGCGGCTGGCTATGGCACAGATGTATGTGACGGCGCCGTTTCAACGCAGCCGTACGTAACGTCCCGAAAAGCACGTCATCGCGTCGAAGGATCGCTGATTCGAAGTCGCTGTTTAAAAAAAAGAACACACAGATTGTTGTGTGAACCAGAAGGGAGGAACAGGGATGGGAATGGGAACAATTCGAATTTTCTATAGTTGCTTTTGAGCACTACAGGGACGGGACTAAGAGTGAGGGCAGCATCCTTCTTTTTGGACGCAGTGCGAAACACAAGCGGAGCTGTGAAAGCGACTGCAAAGCCTGGAAGTGCTCGACACTCATAACAGTGTGTCCCATTTGCCCCGCCTTGCGGAGTCGTAGGGCTCCCCAAATGGGACTGTCGCGTTCTAGACAGCGCACGCTGCTGCCATTCTTCCGTGCTGCTCAACATTTCCACAGCCCTCCCCTCGATGAGCTGAGCTTGCGATGTTCACCGAAATCGCTGTCATCTGATCGTGAAGTGGTGCCACCCTAGCGCGCTGATCAGCACCTCCTTAGCTTGTTCCGCAGAACAAGCACCTATTGAAGCTGTTCGGCACCCTCACTCGTTCACGCTCCAGCAATTCAGTGGTGGTGCTTGAAATGTAAAAGGTATTCCTACGAGATTCGACCAGTTACTCTGGCGCCTCAGCTCTATCCTTGACGGCACTCGATCGTAGTTCTTCGCTCGCAACGAGTTCTCGGACACAAATTAACGGTGAACAGTGAACATGGTTGCGAATCTCTTCAGTAACCCAAGGCTTGCATCTAAAACGAAAGCCTCGGCTTGTCGGCGGAGTGACATCAGCACCACGCAAAATTCTCGAAACCAGGCGCTAAAGTTGCCCGTGAATAATGCGCTTATGCTATTTTCTGGCTACATACAATCTCAATTTCTTGTACAATAGCAGACATGTAATACACCCCGGTGCAGAATTATAGGTCCACCCCCCGACTTGCCCACTAGTACTCAAAGAACCCGCTGACGAGGCTCAGTGATGTTACCATCGTATTCCTCACTATCGAAAATCATTATGAAAAAATTATAAGCAGCATATCGTATCAGTGCTGGATACCACGAACTTTCACTGAAGAAGTAGCGAATAGAGGCCGGTGCCAAATACAGGTTCACTTGATAAAAAACCTGATTAATGGCAAAAGTACCTACAGACAAAGTAAGATTAGTACTTCGTCACATCACCTTTGTTGTAAACAACATCGAAAATTCTATTTGGCATACTGCTGATAAAGTTACCAATAACAGTTTGCTCTACACTGGTTGATGCATCAAATACATACTGCGTTCTTCAGCTCGGAAACCAAAGCGTAAGAGGTTCCATTTTTGTACGGTTTGTGTAAAAGAATGCCCTACAAGTTCTCTATCTAGAGAACAACTAGGCCCCTTCAGAAGGTGAATTCTGTTGGAGTTAAGCCAATCTGTAGTTGAATGGCGATACGTGAATGGACGCATTGTCTTGTTGGAAAATAAGCTTGTGCCTACGAAATGTTCTGAAATATGGCAGAAGGTGATCTCCGAGCAATTTCTGGTGGTCTCGCTGTTCATTCTGCACGAGACGAACTCCAAGACAACAAGTCCGCATCCAGAAAACGCAGCCCAAACCATGAGACTTCCACCGCCGAAGTTGCGCCTGGAGAATACTCTCCCCTCTTTCCTCAGATCTCTCCAGTAGTGTCTGATCTATCGGGCCCATCAATAATCCACTTTTTTTCGTCAGAGAACACCACCCAAAAATTGAAAACGCACTTCTGCTTGCATGTCTAACTGGATGCAGTCTCACTTCACCTTCCTCCCATTCGTGCTCATGTGCGCACGAGCGAAATTGAGCCTGGCGGTCCTGAGGCAGTCCGTCAAACGAGGGCACGCTTCATAACTTGATGAACAATGTGCGAACTGCGATTCAAGCTTCGCAATAGTGTCCATTTCGATATAGGAAGGTTTAGATGACGTCGGAGGTCCTCCGCGGACTGGCTGCTGTTGGAAGCCGTCCAGAGCAGGCCGCTTTCATCTCTTGCAGACAGCTCCCTTGGACGGCCAGCTTTCGATTTTCCCTTGCAGGCTTCCGTGTCCTTCAGACAGCAATTGATGCAGTTCAGCGACCTCTCTAGTAGAGCTGCGGTCTTCCTGTTTGAAAGGCCGGCCGCATGAAGAGCATCGACCTGAGCTTGCTCACATTTTGAAAGCTTGGGGTTCTTTGCCATTGTATCAGTTGATGGCAGTGATGCTTTTCATAACATTATTGACCTATTTATACCGAGTGTTGCGAGGCAAAATGGGGAGTGTAGAAAATTTCCTCAAGTGAACCTGTATTTTGCACCAGCCTCTATACGGTACTTCTTCAATAAAAGTTCGTGGTATCCAGCACTGATAAGTTATGCTGCTTATATTTTTTCTATGAAGGTTTTCGATAGTGAGGAATACGGTGGTAGCGTTATTGAGTCCCGGCAGGGGATTCTTCGAGCACTAATGGACAAATCGGGGAGTGAACCTATAATTTTGCACCGGGGTGTATGATGTCTACGTCGTCGTCAAATATAGGGGCAAATCTATTCAAATCAAGAAGATTGGCTACTGCCTAACATAACGTACAGCGAACCCTTCTTCAGCGCGTCCCGTTGGCTCCCACAACGTGCAACATATCTTGCAATAGCGATTGAAAGCAGATACCACAATATGTGTGTGTGTGTGTGGTTGCAGGGTTCGCAAGATGTGAACTTCCTACTTGGTGTTCGCCAGTTCTTGAACAGCTCCGCTCCTTGATGCGTCATTCGTTGTCTTTCTGACTGGGTGCAGTAAGTGCGTGCGCCCTTTTCTGATGATGTGTTCCTCAAACCTTCAGGTAGAGGGCCTTAACTGGCGAGCGTAAACGAACGCACGTATCCTGTTTCCAAAAAAGAGCAAAAACAATGGCTGTTCATGTTTTTGCCATGGAAAGCAGACATGCACATTTAACGCCTGGTGAACTAACGATTGGAAGCAATCAATGGCGTCTTTCGTCAAAATTCGAGGAATTTTTAAAGTTTTTTTTTCCAGAAAATTGCAATGGATTGAAGATCCGTGAGTAATTTTCTAAAAAAGATCCACAGATATCTTGACTGTTGCAGCAGCGTAATAAAACATGAAGGAGATGTTTGGAAAAAGAATGGAAGAGGTTGCAGAAAACAACTGGTGTTAGGACCAAGTGTGGAGCCCCTGAACTCGAAGGAGAGCTCTGAACGAGGAGGTTCCATGCTCCACCACACCTCTCCTGAGCTTGCTCGAGAGTCCTCATATCATAAGACAGCCGCTGGGGACCTCGCGCAAATGCAGCACAGAGGTGGAATCGACACCGAAGTTTACCATTTCACGTCAAACAGGACGCTTTTCGCAGCAAACTGAATTCTCCCGCTCTCAGTCCGAAGCCGTTCCAAATCGAAGCCAGCTTTAACTAAACACTCTTTAAGAAGGCTGAAACAAATAACCGATTAAAAAACAACTGTGACTGTTCCTCGAAAATTCCATTCACCCGTCCCAAAGCACTGAATACAGTGTTTGGAATTTTACGAAATTTCTTATTTTTTAGGAAAAACGACGGCCTTAAAAAACAGTCGTTAGACGTTGGAAAGCAGCCGTTTTAGTGAGAAGAAGTAGTAGTGTGAGCTCGTTTGCGACTTTCATTTGATGGATAGTGCAGAAACTACTTACTTAAAGCTGTGAACAGAATACATATATGTATATATGCCTGTTTTCTATATTTTCTTTATAATTTTCCGCTGACTCGCATGTAACTTCACGTAAACAGAATATCTGCCATCAGAAGGAAAAAGTAAGTAGCATCGTACAAGACGAGCACGCATTTAATTTTCTTGGCTCGCTCTCCTCTTGAAGCACATTGAAAATTCGCTAATTATTGCACTTCAAAGTATGCTTAACACCATTTTGAAGCTAAGTAAACAAAAACTTTATGACAGTTCAAACTCTATGTTCATTCCCGATCAATAAATTTTCAAGGAAAGTCACAGTTAGTCACACAAATCGAAAATTTATCTCCACACCTTTTTAAATATGACCTAATTCAATTTGGAAGACTTCGACTTTGTTTAAGACGTTTCAGTTTATAATAATTCCAAAGCTCCTCAAGATTGAGTAGCTAAACCATAAAGCTGCAGAACGCTCAAGTTTTCCTTTGAAAAGAGTCTAGTTTGCCATGAAAAATGCTCAGTTTGACGTGAAGATACGTAGTATGTAAAAAGCTTTATGAATTTTTGGCTTAAAACTGCGCTACTGCATATGCTTTTTAACGATTTAACAACATCGTAGAATTGCTTCGAGCTCCGGCCGAGATTCAGCGACTGCCGGGCATGGAATCAACGAAAACTCAACGAAAAATGCTCGCTAAAGATCTTAACCACCAGAATACGAGGTCTCCACTGATGGGAAGCCATGTTTTCCATGTAAACGACAGGAACTACCCTTACTATACTGCAAACGATTTCACTTCACAAATTGTTTATTAGAATCGAGCATTCATCTGGGTCTACAGACTAACTAAAATCTGTTTTTCAACAAAAACTGAGGGGTCGTGCTGAAGCAATGTCTCAAACTGATGAGGATTTAAAAATTTAGGTATCTATTGATACACAGAATTTGCAAGGAGTATCTGTTTTCCATTACAATTCCCAGCAATGTGACTTTTTGGAAAAAAATCGACACAGAAAGGTCTACAACGTAGCGGTTTTGCTAATTCTCAAGGTAGTAACAGAAGCGCTAATCTGAGACTGAAATTTAGATGGCAAAGAATGTGATGGAGTTCGGGCACTTTTTTGTAAGAATATACCCATCTAGTAAAAATGCACCACTCTGAGGGAACCGATCAACTATATGAAATGCGAGACTTGAGGAGACGTATAAAAAGGATATCACTCGTACATGCACACAGGAATTCCCACAAACGCCATATGCACGCGCCTACAGCAATCGAGAGGTCGAGGGTGAGTGTAGCTGTTCGTTCTGCGGCACCCTCGCACCATCGGACTAGGGACGATGTTTGCTGCTCAGTCAGCCAGTGCCTATCTCAAGCCACAACCACGCGGAGGAGGGGAGAATTCTCGCTTGCCTTGACCACAGTCGTCAGGGCGGCCGACCGGCAGCCGCTTGGCGAGAGACGACGATGAAAATTCTAAGCATCAATCAACGCCACTACTCCAGCGAAAAGTCACTCCAAACCCTGAGCAAGCCACTGGTATCGCCTTCACAATCATCGTCGGCAGTGGCAACAGCAGCTTATGCGGAGTCGAAGCTGCTTCTGCAGCGACTGACGACGATTCAGAGACGACGTCTGTTGGCCACACTGATGGACAGATCGAGATCAGTGATCAATTCAAGTTGGGCCATATGACACGGCCCTCCGTCTCTCGCCCGGACCGACGAGAACGAGCGAACCTTCTCTTCTCACAAGCAGCGCCATCAGTCAAACTCGAACTCACACGTTGCTTTCGATTTCGGAGGCGTCGACGGTTCCTCCGCTTTCACTATGTCGTACGGATTGTGATGCATCAGATGTGCTTGAATCTCCATGACTCCTACGTATTGAAGTGAAGACGGTCAGCGATATTGTAAGCGAATATACCTAGCAGCAGTAGCAGCACATCCGATAGACCTGAAACAGTAGAGAATGAGTCGAGGAGCACGCGAGATGCGAAGGGTAGCCAGCCAGCTCTTCGCCAGTGCGAGTTGAGACGCAGTCAACGGGGCAGTTCTGTTTAGAGTACTGAGGGTGGTATGACGGAAAACATGACGGAGATGCAGACAATAGGGCCGCAAATTCACTAATCGCGACAAAAGTTACGCTCGCGTGTGAGCTATGAGTATCGATCGAGTAAATGAACAATTAGTGATGAAGTGAGTCGCATTGGGTTATCATTGGCAAACTTGTTTGGGCAAAAATTGGAGTGAGCGGCGATAGTTGATATAGACGCCCAGCCACGCCCCCCCCCCCTTCCCCTTGTGGTCGAGATACGGTAACGCTGAGCGCGGCATCATACTGCTGGTAACACTGGATAGACGGACGACAGTGTTGGTGGCAACGATTCATCAACGCGATGGACAACGGCATCTAGGACCGAGCAGGTGCTGAAGGGCAGCCCGGACTCGGCATGTTCCACATGCTGACCCTCCAAGACGTCTTTGACGTTGGGCGCGCCACCTAGGAAAGTCACATAGGCTCTAAGGTTCTTCATGTTCTTCGTCGTTCCCAGCGTGAGTGTAAACTCGGAACGTGGAGCAGCAGGTCACGCCGAAGACCACCATGGGGAAGCCCCTTGTCCATCCCCCCCCCCCCCCACCAGCCCGTACTGTAACAATAGTGTAATGCAAATGTTTGTATGAAGGTGTAACACACGCGAATCATTTCAGTGGTCGAATCTCTCCCCTTCCTCGTGCTTCGCTGTCCCAGCAGTGCGAGTTTCTGTTCAGATTTGCTTCAACGTGTCCACCACTAACGTCATCATCGACATCGTTGAACGTTTGACCCGCTTTCATTCGTTTCAAACTTCCATCGTCGACTAACAGCACGATCGATAAGCGCGTTATTCATAGTTAGTGGAGCTTGTTTTTGAATATTCGAAAGGGAACGTCGTGTGACGGTTGAGCGGAGTGGGTGCGCGCAATCATGGTAAAAGCAGCGAATATGCCGTCGGCGGAAAGCGAAAGCCGACCGACGTGCACTCTCTTTTTCACTGAAGAAACCCGCCTGCCGACGGGTCGAACTTGATCCACGCCAGACGGGGAAGAGCGCGTGAAAACTTCAGGTTTAGCTGCGTCGCTGAGCGCAGCCGATAGCGCCGCGATTGCGCAACGCGCATCGCCTTCGGCGGGTTCGACGGCGCTTCAGACGCTCCGTCGCGAGCGCTCGAACGCCGGACCACCACGGGTCGGCGGCGCATCTGGACTGCGTGACGGACTTCTGCGCTGCCCGGCTTCACTAGTAGAACCTCCGCGGGATTCCTGAACGTTGCACCTTCCGCTGATTCTATGAACTGGCCGGCAGTTGCTTGGAGCACAGTAAGCCGTTGTTCCGAGCACACATGACTGTTCGATTCTCCTACAGCTGCATGAAGCAATTTCTCTGGTTCTAGCTGCACTCGAAAACCTCGCCCGTAGCTCACTGTTTCCCGGGTTATTATGCAGTAGCGAACGCAGCACTTATGAACCCAAGAGATTTCTAAGGCAATGTATGATAGGTTCCCTTCTCGAATGATTCACTCAAATTCTTTCTTCTACTTCCCGGTTTCAAGCAACCATTGCACTATTTGCTGGTTCCGCAAGAACAAGATTGGATGGAGCCGTTTGTTTTTGTTGTTGAAAAATCTGATCAGGCCATCTTAGTTCTCCATCACTCCCATGAACTCGCGGCGAGGGATTGTTCACCAAGAAGCCATTCATGGGCAGCGGTCAGTCTTACGACTATTGCTATCAAGTATTAGTATGTTAGTAAGGCCAGCACGTTGAGTCGAATAGTAAATCCAACGAGAACACCTTAGACATCTCCGATCTCGTGAACCGGTCAGCTGCAAGGACTCGAACCCGACAAGACTCTGATAAGTACAGAGATACTGGGAGGCGAGCGACTGCTTCCACAGGGCACAAACCTGCACCAGCAGAATTCAGCATGGCCTGCGGCCGCTAAGCGTTACAAACTGGAACAGGTTACGCGCGACGCCGTGTGCTTTCACCAATTTTGGCTGCCCGAAACGTCGTCGTCATTCATAGACAGGGGCGTGGAACCCTGCTGCCGTCAGGTCACTCACTTCTCATCGGTCATCTTTGTGTGAAGGCAGTCTAATTAGCACCTACGGGGACTAGAATTCCTTGTAGTTGTTGCTCCCGAGGCACTCGCCATGCAAGACGTCAGATCGAGTGTTTGAGAAGGCACTTCAGGAGCTCACTTTTGCATTTAGTCCCGTGATGCCACGGCAATCTGCTGCAAGAAAAGACATTGAGAGAATAAAATTGAGGATCGCTATCCTAGTCTAGAGAACTGAATTCCAGCCACAACAGTAAGAAAAACTACAAGAATGGCTGCCTCCTAACATTTCAGCCGCCGTCGTAACGATGGGCTGCGCAGCTTCAGAAAAAACAGTTAGAAGGTATTCACATACCGTTAGCACTGACATATCGACACGAATTTTAATTAGTTCTATTTGCAATCCGCTATTATCACAGCATAGGCACTCCCATGTTCAAGTAAATTTTTAAAAACAAATTAGAATGATGAATTAAAGATTAACTAAAATTACGAATACGACAACATTCTGCGAATTATAATACGTTTCTTTGGTAGGAATGGTATTATGCCTCAGCTTGCTTCAAGGGTAAAACGCAACATTTTATGGTCGCTGCACGGACCTTCCAGCACATTAGATGCCACGAGGCGCCTGGCTGAAGTGGAGGCACACAAGGCTTCACAGTCTCACGGACAACCCCTCCAACGGCCAACGAAAACTGTTTTGATGAAGATCACCAGAGAAGGTCTCGGGATGATCACGTGTTTATGATGCGCGCAGGTGTTGACTGAAACACTGACATGTCGGGGCATGATGCGTGCGTGGTGCGCTGTACGTAATTCCAGCTCCTTCGGGTTGTGTCAGATCGACGTCTGAGAGTGTCGAGGAATTGAAGGCCAGATCATCTGGACAAAACGACGGAACTTCTTTGCAGTACCCATAAAGGATAAGGGCATTCGCGCCAGATGTGAATAAATCGGGATCCGGCGGACATATGACGGCCGCCTAGTCATTCCACCGCACTCGGAACAGCCAACAGTAACGGTTGACTATGTACACTCGCTGCTTTCAGCGCATCTTTTGGAATTCAACTACAACCGTTATTCTGAAAACGTCGGCTCATAGGACACAGAGTGACCATTGCGAGTGAATAGTGGAAACGAAATTGGGTAAGGAATAGCGCGTGTAAGATTAGAAGACGTCGGGTATGAGATGAGCAGAGTTCACCAGAGGATAGCTTATAGTGCGCAAAGGGAGCCGAGAAATCCGATACAGTACTCGGAAATGGCCGCTCTGGCACGACTAGGACCAACTGTCCCCCCCTCCTCCTCGGGTGCCGCCGCGACCCGCCCACCAGAATGCGCTGCGAACCAACAGGCCCCTTGGAGCGTGGAACTTCGCTCGATTCGACTCCACGGCTCGCTGGTAAAAGGAGCGCGAAGACGAATAGAAGTGAACAGGGCCCATGGAGTATGAGCAAGCCACGGGCTCAAGTTGATTCTCTAAGCAGCTCACATGCGACGGTTTTCAAGCAAAAAGTGGCAGCATCGGACGGGATTACGAGTTGAATCTCACCACAAACCGACGACGAATAGAGAGTGATGAGCGTGAGATCGGGAGAGAAAACGTCGGGGCGAGGAAGAGAATCACAAGTCAGGTCGTTATTCGTTATCGCGTAGGCGTGCACTCGCCGGATCGCCAAGAAATCGAAAGCAGACGGCAAAAACGCCAGTCGCATCCCAGTTGCCAACATTATTTATATGCCACAGAGCAGATCAATCAAATCAATATAAGCGAGAAGACCTCACAGTCGCAGCACCCGGAAAGGCTCGAGATTCGAGCTTGAGCTGGGATTCGGAGTCACGGATGGAAGGAATGAATGAAGCATACTGTAGAGTGCGAGATGCCGATGGCTCGGGGGCGGTTTATGGTAGTCTCGGCATTGGCGGCAGGGCTGGACACACATACACATACACACACACACACACACTCGGGCCGAACAGGCGCGCGGCATCATCAATCAGGAGGAGGAAAGAGTAGAGAGGTATGGCGCGAGAGGAACGACGACCCATCGAGACGCGAAGGGAATGCGGGCACGGATCCGGAGAGAATGCTCTCGGAGCCGGCGAGGGGTGTGAGCGAAGGTAGAGCATGAGAAGGAGGAAAGCCTCCGAAGGAAGAGCTGTCGGGCACTGGAGCTAACCCGCCGCGTCGCCGGGTTATGTTCTCGCACTGCAAAGCCAGGCCACACCATCGTCTGACTCACTAGTTCGAGCCACCACATCTGATCGCTTCAGACTCTGACTCGCTCACGCGGGACGAAGCTCGGAGCAGCAGGCGGCGTTCATGTAGCTAGATCTATGTTGTAACGCATGCGACGACCTTGTAGGCAACGTGCTTGTAAAGTGAAATACGAGCCTTGCTAAATTTGGCGTTTTCAAAGTAACCAAAAGACAAAAGGGCTTCAGGCGCAAAAAGCGCAGAAGGATTGGTTGTATGTCAATCTTCCGGTAAGTTGCAATCAAAACCTTGGACGCAGTTGGAGTTCGAACCCGCACTCTTTGTTTGTGGGCCTATGGTAACGACTTGGGAAAGTGTTGGTGAGCCCGCCATTACGCTCGTTATAGGGAAGGATCTCCGCGGTAGCTTCCATAGAGGTGTCTGATACACTCCATTCATTAACATTAGCTTTACTAAATTAGCACTACAATGATATTGAATCGGAAGGCGACTTGTTGCCGGCTTACTGTTTAAATCTGTGCAACTTCCTTTTCTACGCTTCGCACAGAGCCCTACCGCTAGGCAGGGTTTAGAACGCGAACACCAAAATAGAGCCACTTAGTTCTTAAAAAAGAAGAAAGAAAGAGCCATGAGGCCATGGCGGCCTGGTGAAGGCTGCACACAGTCCCGATGGCATCATCTCAGCCTAGCCTGGAACCTCCTCCCCTTCTATGAGACGAAAGACAACTGGTCACACCGTCAAGCTAAAACCACGTTGTATTCCTGTCGAAAGATCAAGTTAGTCAGTTAGACAGGCAGCCAGTCAGAAATCGCTCTAAAAAACCTGACGCCAGGGAGGCAGCGCCGGCCCAGCGAGTACCGCAGTCTCCACGGTTCTGCCCTCGGGTGACATCGTCCCAAAAAACCCCATGAAAGCAACGTGTTTTCACATTGAAAAGCGCACTTCTTCTCGCGTTTAACCTGAGCTATCTCTGGTATGAGCGCTGTTGGGTGCTCAATAACGGTGGACAGCACAGCTATTTGGGTGGTTGCAGACAATCAAAGGGGCGCAACCAACCTCGGCCGTGTCAGTTTACTCATTTACTTTGTTGCTCTGCTGCTTCTCAAGAAAGAGATCTCGGCTACAAGGCGTAAGATCAATCCGGGGTGTTGGCAGCAGCCACTATCAACTTACCGCTTAGCATCAGAATCTATGGCCTACAGCAGGTCTGTATAATGGTTGATGGCAGGGCTTTCTTTCGAAGCGCTCGTGCCGCTGGGAAGGAGGCTCGGCAGCAGCGACGGCGAAGAGCAATACAAGAGGACTGGCCTTTACTGGCTTATATTGGTCACTCAGCGCACAGCCAGCACTGCTCAACAGCAGCCGTCAGTTGGCGGCACGCTGGCATCCGCCGAGGAACAGCAAGGCGACCTCTCGACGAGCGCCGGCAGCAGCCAGCCACCCATTCGTGCACAACAACACGTCCGGACCGTGCAGGACTCCGTTCCTTTCGGAAGAGAGCAGAGGCGTGATTGTCGGCTCCTTGGGCCCAGCGCGCGGCACGACGATTTCGCGGACTCGGAAAGATGGATGAGCCGAACACGTGTCGCCGCGGCGGATTCTGAAGCGGTACCGGCGCCGATGCTGCCGTCGCGTGCGCGAATCGGACAACGGTAGTATCGTGGCGGTGTCGCGTAGAGCTTAGCGATGTGAATAAATGGACGAGATGCCGACGGAACAGTTGCCGTCGTCGGCTGATTCACGATCAACCGGCGTGCCGTCAACGAACCGCCGCCACCGTCGCCGCACCGCCACCGCCATCGACCTGCGTGCGGTGAGTGCCGAGCGTCGGCTCGACTTCGGTTGTCACGACCCTCAGAGAACTTCCCGATCCTTAGGATGGGAAGACTGACCAGAAACACCCCTCGTCGTGGCTGCCAGCAGTGGGCTGGACAACGAGCACGGCGAACCCATGAAGGGTTTCGCTTGTTCGGCTTCTGAACAGAGCAGCTGCAGTTGTGCTGTGCAAATTTGTAGCAGGAGTGGGCGCCTGAATACCGAACTTCCTCTCCTGGATGCACTCAAAGTTGCATGCTATGCTCTCCTCGCTAAGACGTCCTTTCAGCAAAGCCCTCACCTAAGGTGGACCATTCTTGATTCTTGAGAACCACGCCATTCTTGGTTACTTTATAATGTCTGTGTGGAAGAAAACCGGAGAGGCTCATAAAAGGAGGCCCATTTGGACGGATGGAATTTGACACAAGCAGTACTGAAATGCTAGGCACCTCTAACAAAACATGCAAAAGGGTTGAGCAGGGAGCCGAAACATCGCTCTCGTGGCGGCGGCATGGTGACATCGAAGATGACACTCGGAACTAGTCTAAGCAACATTTCAGCGTAGCAGCACAGCGTAGTGCACCACGAGTACTTCCAAAAGATGCTGATAACGTTCCAGCGTCATCTCGTATTAAGGAGACGAAAACTGGCGGTCAGCTTAAGCCTAATCTCGGTTTAGTTTAAAAAAGCAGAAGGAATTACCGCTAGAGCTGTTCCCCTCTCAAAATGCCCTCATTATGGAGCAATGTATTGTCATTGATGTAAACTAGCCACAGTGTCTGTCACTCGCAGATAGGTGTCCTGACATCCAGGAACTAAAACTGCGCGGCCGAAATGCTAGATAGTCGGTTAATAGCAGAAATGGGGCACGAGAATTGACTCGAAATCTGTATTCATATGAGTTGTCGCCTTCTTTCAACAAAAATAAGCCTTTTTCAACTGCCACCGCTCGCCCTATTTAGAGTTGCATGGTTAATTCTTTGCATAAAGAAACTAAAAAATTATACACTGGTATCCAGGCCATCTGCGATTCCGTTCTACGAGAAAAGCTCTGTGGTTTGAATGTGAAACCACTGCTTATATATATATCTTATTCCAGCGTATTGTACACGTCTATTTGACGCATAAATATAAATAAATAGAAAAATATAAATAAATAAATAAATAAAAATATAAATAAATATATATATTGTTTGCAGTATGTTAAGCTATATTTCAGGTTATCCATGCAGTACCTCTCTCGCGCAAATAAGCAAACCGAATGTCACCTGCATCTTGTACATATGTTCTATTCCGCAAAAGATTGAAATGAGATGGCGATGTCGCTGGATAGATCTAAAATTGGCTTTAAATTCATATGAAAATGGTTCTTTACGTCGTAATTGCACGTCAAAGCTACTTACTCTAGCAAGATGGGGCGCTCAAATGACAGCAGACCAACAACCGTTATAGATATCAATATAGAAAGAAATGTAGATGTATCTGGAGCTGCTTGCGAAAACGATTGCGAAAGCGACTCAAGCGCTTCGAGCGATGCAAAGGACCCCTTGTAAGATAGCGGCGCATCCCCACACTTAACTGGAACATGCCCAAGCCAATACTTCACCAATGTTTTCATTTTATCAGTAAGGCCGCAAATATAAGTAGAAGCCGGTTTAAGGTATTCATAGCACGAAAGCAGAGCTAGCCTAGATATGAGCATGTCTTATTTTCTTCGTGCTATGGATTAACCGAGCGGCTCTAGGTTGGGCGAGAAATACGTGGCAAGCAGCTGGTGGACTAGAAAAACTGCTTCCTCAGGAAAGGAAAGCTCTAGCACATCCTATTTCTAGATCAGAATTATAAACCATACCTTTTTATAAGGAGATCTGTACTAGTTCTAAAGAGAAAAATTTCAAAAAAGAACTATAAAGCGCTCCAAAGATATGAGACCATCCCTCACTATTTTTCGCCATTGCAAAAACCGCTTCAACAAAAGCGAGGCCTTAGGAAAATACGAACTTAAATTACAGGAGATTATTGAACTAATACTGGTAGAGCACTGTACAGCAATTCTTCCTGAATGTCTGTCATTCCGTTTGAACTTGATAGAGTTTCGTATTCATCATGGTGTGATCGCGTAAAAATGTTGCGAGAGTTTTCTAGCCGACTAGACAGACACGCGGGAAGGAACGAGAGAGCAACTGCAGCTTCGGTCGGGACTGAGGAGGTAGGGATGGACCCAGGTAAAGTGGGATGGTAATCAATACGGGCAACACACAGGGGCGGTAACGAATCAACACTTCGCTTGGCAATGGAAAGGAAACTCGGCCAGAACCGGAAGACCGCCGAAAACGACAAGATGGCATCGGGTTTAGAAAAGGCGGAAAGCTGGGAGCGTAGAGGTCGCGCAGCGCCAGCGGCAGCCGTCGTGCAGCTCTGCTGCTGCTTGTCTCCAAGTCTAGAACTGGCTTAGGTCGTCGACAGCGCCAGCGGCGCCACCGATGAACGAAACCTCCTCATCGACCACGACGACGCTTTCGCCCTCGAACGACGATCTGCTGGCAGGCACGTCCACTGCTGGAGTGGCGCCTGCAAGGCCTCTGACAGTCCGTGAAAGCAGCCATGGAAGGTTGAAGTCGATGGCTTCCGTGTCACCTGTAACGAGGGATATGTGGGGTCAGGCAGTCAGCGCGTAAAGGTCAGCGACGGTTTTGCCTGATGCGTATCGCAAGCCGCAATCGAGCGCAGCAACGCTGCGAGGGCACGCCATGGACAGTGATTCGAAGGCGATTGCGGCGTCCGTACAGGCCTCCAGCTGTAGGACCTCGGCCGACCCTGGGCGCCCGTCCTTTCTCGGCTGTCTGTGTGCTGCCAACTCGCGCCTCCTCAATTCAACGTATACGGCCACCTGGCACGACATAAGACCTGCACAGTAGCACGCATCTCAGCGTTGGCGCACGTCGGAAACGTTCTAAGAAGCTGACGAAGTCTCGAAGAACGGTCTTCAGCTGCTTCCCTATCGGTTATCTCCCGCCTTATGCTATGTGCTCGTCGTTTCATAACGATTCCACGAGAGGAGCAGCGTCCACATCTGGCCTGGAGCATTATGAGTAATAATAATGAGTGCCAGATGAGAATGCGCCGACTGCGTGTCGGGAAACTCAGCGCCAGGAGGCACTTTGACACCGCTAACGACAGATATGCATATCGAACAAGGGAGTCACTTTTGGGCTCAGGAGGACCCACCTTCGGCTTAGCACAGTCCCGAGGTGAGCTGAGTTCTGTTGAGAATCTGGCAACGTTGTTGACGAGTGATTGAAGTGGCAGCGGTTCTACGAGGCGACAGCAATACGAAGGAATCATCCACATCTTGGCCATCTAAGCCTCCATGCACTCGGCTACAGCAACCTCTAGCTGTCGCCTTGCAAAGGGTTGGTGGCAACTCGTCCTGCTTTGAACCTTGAAATGCGTCCTTCACGGTGAGCTGGAGCGCCAGAACTAGCGACATCAACTAAGAATTCGGCGACGAGGTTGACTAGCGACAAACTCAAACTGGAGCTCTAGCCATTAGGATCTATTTCTCACCCTCCATTATCTCTATGCCTTCGACGCGCCTTACTGCTGCAACAAACGCCGCGTTTTTTATTCTGATATAAACGTAGACATATCAGACGACGTATTTTGGTTGACCAAATATACCCCCGCATAAACCTACCATTAATAAGTGATTTTCCTCGGAGCTAAATTTTATTTGGGAACTATATTAGCCTGTCTGCACAGTCCGAAGCCAGTAAGTGCGAAACAGCGCTTGCCCTGCGTACTTGAAAATCTGACGGAAAGGACGACTGAGCAACGAACTGCCACTTTCGGTGAAACGTGAATAGCAAACGGATCTGAAGAAGCAGATGACGAGGTCATGCAGCAATGGAGCGATTGTTATAGAATATAGAAGAACCCCTTTGCAGTGAATAGCCAACTGCATGGCGCACATCGGAAGGACAGCACGGAGGCAGCCAGCTGGTGCTTTCGTTACTCAGCATGAACCCAATTTCTTCGGTTTCAGTTGCCACAACTACATTCAGATCTGAAATAGGCATGTGCTTAACGGCAACAATCGGCAACAACTGGAGCATCCTTTCCCAGTGAGTTGAAAATAGACTGGTAATCATGTGATGACTTTGCGCTACAAGTCACAGTAGTCAGCACATAGTCGTATCTCGCACCTGCTCGCTTCGGGTACATTGTGCGGCATTTAAATCTGCGCAAATGAAACTTTATCTTCTCAGACAAATTTACTAACACAAAATACAAGTGAAATAGAAAATGCTTTCACGCACAAATAGAGGGATTTCTAAAGAGGAAATTTGCTCAGCATACCCTCCGTCGGCCGCAATAACCGCCTCCATCCTTGACCTGAAGCGACCCCACGCTCTACTTAAAAGGATGTTGTCCATATTTGTGAATGTTGCTTCAATAGCGGTTAGCAGCCCCCTCGACTACGCTCCACACATAACGGTTCATGGAATTCAGGTCCGAGCTATGCGGGGCCAGAACTCCTCAAACCGAAACATGTCCAAGCTATCGGATGACCAGTTTTGGACTAAATGGCTCGTGTGAGCCGATGCGCCGTCCTGCTGGAACACAGACGGCCTCTCTGAGGCTACAGTCACCTTCCACTGTTTCGCTACAGTCTGCAAAACTTGCGGGTGAACTTCTTCTGTGACTGTTCGTCCTTTCCCAAGAAAGGTGGCGGCATGACATCACCCTCACTGGACAGAACACCTAAAACGTGAACACTTGCTGGAGGTTTGTTCCAGCAACAACCGGACGTCCTCGGGATCGAAGGCGAGCCAGCGAAAGCTTTTGAGCTTCGCGTCAGCAGTAAACATTCCCCCATCAGAAAAGAATCTGACTGGATGCGGCTTCATTTTTTAAGGAACTCTGTAGCGGAGGGAACGGGCGACCCTTTTGGTTTTGACAGCCTCAGACAGCATCTGTCGCAACTTTACCGTGTACGACTTGTTCTGCAATTCGGCGCATTGTTCACTCGCTGACACCCAACACTGACGCCAATTCCCTCAATGATTGCCTCTGTTCCTCCAGAATCAGCGCCTATGCCGTTTCCACGACTGCTGCAGTTCTTGCCAAGCGTTCCCGTGAATGGGTTTCCCTTGCCGTGTTTGCGGAACCTTCCTAAGACTCCTCAGAAGCATTGTACCCAACCAGAACATCGTGAACGATTGATCTCGGGTACCGATGAATCGTATTATTCCAACTGGCAAACGGCCAGCGCGAATATTTCGATAATCGCGGCTCTTCCGTTGTACTCCGCACTTGTGTGCAACATTGAGGCAATTCTGAGCTAATGGCTGTTTATTAAAGGCTTCTGGCTTTCAAGGACGCGAATCGCGACCTCTGACGGATTTACGGTATGGCGGGAAATTTGAATCTAAATTTGTAGGCGCTACACCCCGTAAATATTTTGGCCTATGTTATACTTCGGTGACGCTGTTGTCGGCGACGTCGGCGACAGTGTTGCGCGGGCTGCTACGCCGAAATATAACATAGGCCTTTGTAAGCATACGAGACAGACAACACCTCTATGGGGTCCATCATGCTCTTCGCGAGCTTTCCTCTCGGACTGTTCAGGAGTGCCCTCTTTCGCCGTTTATCCATTCATTGCTTACACTTAAAGCTGGGCGGCATTCTTACAAGATTCGCTACACCCGCTCAAACATAGACTTAAAATCCTCCACTTGCAGGCGTTTGACCCTGTTTTTGGCTAACATTCTCCCCCTGTTGAGCGGTGCCGACTTGGCAACCAGCTTGCTAAGTTACGCGACACTCGAGCTTAAGGTAACTAAGGCAGTAGTGTCGTTTCATCAGTTCAGTGAAGGCTGCCGATGAGAAACCTTCCAAAGAGAACTAGCTGGTAAATATTATCAAAAACTGGAGTCTAGGCCAGTTGTCGTGACAGCAGAAAACACCGATTTTCGTGCCATGGGGCTTTAGTGACTTAAGTGTTCTGAAAAGCGAAGTCGGAATGAAATCGAAATATGGGAGCTATTTCAGGGGCACTGTCCCAGAAACCGCATCGAAAACTAACATGGAGCACCGCGGGTCCTTTGTCTAGGGGTAGAGGACCGTAAAAGATGACGAGACCCTGCTTAGAAAAGACGGTCGTGCAAAGCAGGTACAAGTGCAAACATAGAAGTAAAGCCGAAGCGCTGCTCCCGTAATTTAGTATGAGGTTTTAAGTACCTCAAAGGGGCAGGTACGACTCCTTGCATAAGCAGAAGACATGGTCTGAGCACTACGCTCTGGCTCCTCGACAAACAGGGGCGCCGACGACAAACCCTGGTTTGTTTTGCTAGTGTGATAGGGATGGTCATTTATTCGCAGCAGTGGCTACTCAGTGCGATGAGCGGATCGCTTGCGACGGCACAAGAAGGTTTGCGACACATTCGGGAGGAACCATCTTCCAATTTTGGCGTTGTTGATACACTGCCTGTATCGATCAGCATGCAAGCCGGTAGGCAAGCTGGTGAATTGGAGCAGGAAGACTATGCCGGCAGACATCTGAGAACAAAGCATGAAATTCTGCCGGAATGTGCCCTGCATCGACGAGCGATGTCGCTCACGCTCCGAGCAGCATCAAAGACGTGCAGGGCTTGGAGTAGAGTGCTATCTTTGGTTGACTGCGATCCGCATGTCTGCCGGTTTCACGAAGTTCCTCTACTCTCGCAGTGCTTCCGGAGGATGACTCTCGCCGTGTGGAAAAGCAAAAGTGCCTTCCCACAGTTCGCGAGCTCGAATGTTCAATTATTCACAGCTGAATGATTGCTGCTAATCGATTTCACTGGCAGTGACGCGGCAAGCGTAAGCAATGACCATTTGAAGTGAGAAGCCAGAAACGGCGGATACCTTCGGTCCGACCTAATAATTGCTGCAGCACTGACCCGCTAGTACTCATGAAATATTTAGGGCCTTCCACCAGAAGTGTTGCAGCAATACGTTGATGGAAAACTGCACGCTCTTTGAGATCTCCACTCCTTCCAAGCCTATTATTATTCCACCAAATTAACATGGCTGCTCAATTAAAAACTGATGGATCTAAGAATTGAATTTAAAAGCCCAAAAATATACATTTCTTGATGAAGCCTCTTCGTCTCTCCCACAATTGAGCTGTACCAGAAATTCTACAGAAGCTAGAAACAATAAAATGTGACACAAAAATAACCAAAGGAACTCCCTATCGATAACGAATCTGCTCGTAATCTACTAGTTAAAGTACGAAATAACCCCCCCCCCCCCACCCCACTAATTATTAAAACCGTTGGATTTTCTAGGATTCTCTAGGATTTGTCTACTATGAGTTCTTTTATTGCAGCGTCACAGACACATATCCACCGGTACTGCTTCAGTGGGCACTCCTTTGCTACCTCGCAAGCCTTTTAAAGTGTTGTCATGCCCGCTTAGACATCCCGGGCACGTTTGGAATTTTGCAAAGCGCGCGAATCCAGGACAACATTCGAGTCTGCTACTTTAGTGCATACAACCTGCTTATCGTCTCCAAAAAACAATCAACTGAGAAAATCTATGAGGCTAGGCAGTGTTGCCTCACTTAGAACTTGTGCAGTCCTGATAAGCGATCCTGATGAGCGCCAAGTGAGGTGGATTTATGGAATGATTTCGTGAGGCTGAGGAAGCGAAGGCGAAAAGGAGAGAGTGAGAGAGGGAGCGCGTTATCTCCTCATCTGCCAAAGACCAAGTGTCGACGGAAAAAAGCGAAGAACTACCCCTCCTTTCGATCGATACCATTTTCCAATACCAACTGCTGTACTTACTTCACTGAACGTAGTGCTCGCTGCTCTGAGCAACTGACACTGCGGCACTGGCGCTGCGGACAGCCATGCAGGTCAACACTCCTGCTCCGGTACCGACTGCGTTGAAAGGGTCGCGGCGGCGCCGTCGAACTCGTGGAAACGCACTGCATACTGACTGCTATGGCTGTTGCTGAGCACTGTTCTGACCATGAGGCCATGGTTACGAAGTTGCGAGCCGTCCTCCGCGCTGCCGATCACAGCGGCATCCGACGCCGTCGTCAGCGCAGCACTGACGTCGTTGTCGTTCCTATCTAGCCCGTAGTCGCTTCGTTCCTAGTCGCTGACGTTCGCTGAAAAGAAAACCACCTGTGGATCCATGTCGCCACTGTGGATACATGGGGAGGAGGCTGGTTTCCAGACCTGCACTTTTCTAGATCAGTTTCACTACTTTCACACACTATAAGCGACGATGCCACAAATATTCGCCTTCGGATGGCACGGAAAGTCCAAAAGGTCGTTCGGCTGCCACCAGCCACTTCATCACCAACGATTTCGCTTTGCCAGAGAAGAGATGCCTGCGTTCGCTTGACTCAGAGAACCACACTCAGGGATTACGCTAAGCCTTTGAGTAAATCACTAGCTCATCTAATCTTCGAAAAGTTGGAGCGGATGATTAATTTGATGGCTAATTTTTTAGCTGGCCACTGAACGCCACACACCACCTATATCGTTCCAAATTAATCTAAAGCGCCTTTCGAAACAACTGCTCCTTGCAGTATCACCTGTCACCTGTTGTTCCGTTCATTACCGAGTTAATCTAGCTAGTGGATCCTCTTCAATCGAGGGACGCGAAGAGAGTCAAACGTTCGTTCAGGGCTTTCACGAAGACGTCCTGCTAATGTATTGGTGGACGGTCTTGGTATTCTTCTGACATCCCGTGGAATTCAGTTGGTGACGACCTTCGTCCGGCGGGTGTCTAAGAAAGCTCAATTTTCGACAACTTGGCCCATGCGACAGCGTCTCTAATCTTCGAACGTCGACGGAGCTCGGAACTCCGGGGGCCGTCTCTCACCCGCGTGAATCGAATCGAGATCGAAAAGTGAGTCGCCACGCTTTCGTATAGCTCAGGTCTCTGAGGAGTATGTTAGGGCAGGAAGAACAGTGGAGTCGAATAGGTCGGCATGGAGTCGGACGTTCTTCGTCTTCTTCACGACTTCTTCGACGCTCTTGAAAACTCCTAAGCAGCTCGTTTTCTCCTGCCCAGCTCCGGCACTATGTAGGTCGTTGGCCAAGTTCTCTTCGCGAGCTAGCTACAGCTGGAGCATTCGTTCCGCTCTGTTGAGCGAGAATGGGGCATCAAAAACTCGTCCGTTTCTCATGAACGTCGTGTTCGTAAGATTCAGCTGCAGCACCACATTCTCACATGCACGATCGAAGTCGGGCAGTACTAGCTCCGTCTGGCTAATGCTCGGTGTTATGAGCACGACGTCGTCGGCGAAGCGAGGATGGTGCAGCTGCCGGCCGTCGATCTTCAGTCCCATGTCTTCCCATTCTAGTTCGCGCATGGACACCCTGTGTGACCAGAGCCTTGATGACAACGTTTTTCGAAGAACGCGTTCGACTCAATTTCGACAGAGTCGGAGACGTCCGATTCGGCTTTTCTCGTAGGAATCGCACCAATCGATGCCCGTGGTCAAGTACTACTTCCATGTTGTCACATGTTCCGAGGAACAGTTCTTCTCCGGAGTTGTAGGCGTCGTTTAGAGGATGATGCATTCTTATGACGGGCAGTCCGATCTTCTTGGCTTGCACTAAAAATATCTTTAGCGTAGTAGGTGAAACTTCGTGAATGTCTACAGATCTCCATTCCCTCCTAGGTTACGGAAGGTAGGGTGACTAAGGTCCCCGATTTTGCTCAAACTCCAGCGTAATACGAAAAATGGATGTTGCATTCGTGATCAGTACCCCAAATGACCCTCTTAATCGAAGGTCAAGGAACCCAAAAGTCCTGTTACGTGCCTACAAAACATACAGTCGCTCAGTAGTTGAAAATGGTGCCAGTGTTTTCAATCCCACAAAAAAGAAGGATATCGATCTTCTGGAGAGCGTCCAAAACAACTTCACACGAAAAATGGTTATTAGATGCTTCAATCTCGATTACTCCTTAATTCCTAACGGCGCAGAAAGAGCTCGACAGATGGGCCTGTCTTCTCTCAGGAGGAGAAGAACTAAAAACGATATTATTATGTTGTTCAAAATTCTCAAGGGCATAGCAAGAGTTGACATCGCGGACTTCTTCCGTTTCGCACCTAGCGATACAATTACGAGGTAAGGAGGGCTAAGACTCTCCGACTCTGTAGCAAAAAGTCGGATCAGAGCAAGCTTATTTTCCCATAGAACTCTGCGGTTGTTCCGTCCCTTCATTAGGGAGGAAGCGCTACAGATGTCCATAAGCCATTTTAAGAGGCATCTTGACCGTCGATTACAATCTTCTTAAGTTTCAATTCCCAATCTCAGTTTATAACCTTTCTTCGTTTCATTCCGATTTCTTTTTACTGGTCGTCTACTCAGAGCTGTTTTATTCTGCTTTCTATTCATGGTTCCTTTTCTTCTCAAATATGCCAATATTGCCCAATCAGGGCTTTTATCTGTGCTTGTTTCCTAATTAGTTGATTTTCTTTGTGTTATTTCACACGTGAACGTTTTATGTTGTTTGTTCACGTCCTAATAAAGTAAAGTAAAGTAAGATTGGGCGAAATCGGTGATTATGACCTCGACAGCCTTGGTCACCCGAACCCATCGTAATCGAGTCGCCATTATTCGGCACCGGCAGCTGCCGCGCCGCGACGTCGCATGCGGCGCGTTGCGCCATTGCGCTTGCTGCGCTCCGCCCTCTTTTCACAGCTTTGTTGCTTCAAGACTGTTGAATTTGCCTCAATAAGAATAACTTGACTCAACAATAGCACCCAGTTGATTCTAATTAGGCTACAATCTAACGCTCATTCAACCAAAGGAAAACGGGTAGCCAAGGCACTTTGAGATGATGCGCGTCAGCGGATGCAGCTTTGAACACCACGGATGTTATTTTCTCTCTGAAACAAAGATTGGGAAAGAAGAGTTATGACTGGTACTTCCGTGTACTATTGTGAGGCGGTAGTGGATGGATATTCAGCTTAGTATACATAGACTTGCTGTGGTCAGTGAATCAAAGAATATGTACTTTATTGTTCGCAGACAAATCTCATACGAACTCACCACTCCCAGAGTGATAGATGGCTAGGGTTGCCTGGGTGGGTCACGGAAGTCGACCCAAGCTGGAATACATACAGTAGCCGGCGCTTCTTTCTACCTTGTTGCACGCGCCTTCATTCCAGGAACTGGTTTATATAATAGGATATTTGTTATGCTCTCACACTTCGTAAAGTCGAACTATACATACCCGACCTCCAAGTGTCAGTGCGACCTGGTGTGTCCTTCTCTCATTAGTCTAAATATAGGTTTCTGGCTGATTCTTGTAGTATTCGCTGACGATTTCACAAGTAGTCGACGGTTACTCGTGGTTGACAATTACAAGCAATCCTTTCGAAAAGGCGATCGGTTGGCCATGGACTCAAAATCGCCCATTATCTGAACTGGACTAGAACTATTTTCTCAACACAATACCCTTCCCACCAAAGTTCTCGCTTTGATGTGCTGAAATTTCGTTATTCAGTTACCGACATCCACTATTCACGGCAGCCGCTCGTGTCAAATAATTGGGACCCCAATCGCAGATTCCTGATCAGTACCCCAAATAGTCCCACTCTGGCGAAGTTAGGTCAAAAAATTTTTCAACCTCTTCTTGGCTTCTGGAGTCCTGAATGTGCAATAGTGGCATCATTTTGCTACACCCTTTTTTTCTGTTGGTTATGGATCCAAAACAAAAAGCACATAGCAAAATGATTCACTTCGGTGTAAAACCTCCCACTCCACACCGAGTCTGCTGCAGCTGATCACGCCTCAATCGTCAGTTCAAGCTACTCGAATCAGACTCAGTTTCGTCGTGATCACGCTATTTTTGACGTCGAACAATCAATTGAAACCCTGCATTCTGATATGTACGGTAGAAGATTCAGCCCGAGCCTATCTAATGTTCGCGGAAACGTTAGAGAGTGACCGTCAAAAACCATATTTTTATAAGTCGAAGATGAGTGCCAGTGCAGCAGAGGACAAGGGGCGCCGATTCTCCCGTGCACGCGTTCGACTCTTGTGTACACATATGTGCAAAAATGAAGGCACCGACCGGAATGCCATCGCAAGTCGCTGCATAATCCATATACGCACCCAACTCATGAAACTATACGATGGAGTAAAAGCGATATAGTGGATACAGTGGCAAAGGTAGGATGCATGACGTCCCCCTCTCCACCCCCTCCCGATAAGGATTGCTTAGCAACTACCGTCATCTATAAGGTGCTGCCTCATCAAGCGCCCTCCGAAAACCGAATCCCTGTAGCAAAAGTCACGATTGCAAGACAATTGAACACTAAAGTGTCCCAGTATGGAAAGCACTTCATCGCCACTGCGTACAGATCGAGCGCTCGAATGCGCCGAACCATTCCACACTAGCAAAGGCTCAGGCCTAGTCCAGTGAGTCAAGACAGACCCGATTCTTCAGTGAAGCCAGATAAGGCATGACTATAGGGAACAGCCAGCCGCCGTTAGCCGCTGAGCTCTTGTCTGCGAGCGAGCTTACGTTCCCCGGACGGTTGGTCGTTCGAGTTGCAGCAGAGGCCTTCGCAGACTTGTGCAGCGCCGCGGCAGCATGTTCATGCAGCCGGCAGACGCCACACACTCTGCAGTTCGGCCGTCCGACCGCCCAGACGTCCAAAGCGGTGGAGTGACCGTGGCCGTCCGGGCAGCAGTCCGTGCGGCCGCCGCGAGGGGACGCGTCGGCGGCAGCGGCGAGCAGTTGCCGCGACGCCGCGGCCGTAAATCGCGCCGCGCAGTCAGCGTTCCGTCATAAATGCGCAGCTAGTCTACTGGCAGATGGAACAAATGGGCATTTTGAATTGATTGGTCATTCTCCGGAGAGAGGTCGAGGCAGACGGTCGTCGCCCCACTAACCTCGGATCTCGTCGACTCAGACAGGCATAAATGGCTGGTACTCATTAATCGTGCGATGATTTAGGGCTCATTCCGACGGATCCCCTGGTCGCTGCTCTGCCACCATCGACGCGGACGTCAATGTGGCATCGGCGACGACTTCGCTTTGCGGCGCATGGAGCACAAACAACAGCGATAAGCTGATATGGCAACCTGGCCGTGGGAGCCGCCTTGCACGGCGTCTGGGGCAGGTTTTTTCGCGACAGCCGCCGCTTACGACACCGCCACCGCCACCGTGGAACGACCCAAGTTCAGCCAGCAGTGGCTTTGGTTTCGAATGACCTTGACGTCTAGTCAGTGTGAGTTGCGCAGCGCGGTATTTTCGCCTCCGGACGGCATCCAACACGGCGTCAAGCGACGTCAAACGACGTCGCGTCACCAATCTATCATTCTTCTTCATCGTCGTCGTCATCGTTGTCAGAGCCACCCTCTCCAGCCTCTTCAGTGGTGCCTGTCGCGCCAGCCTACCATGCCTAACGCCACCACACCGAGCTGGCCTACTCCTACCCTCGTCGCCATCGTCGCCACTCGACCGCCGCCACTTCCACCGTCCAGCAGGTTATCGCCAAGACGGTTCGGGCGAGAAATCGGTTGAAAAGTGACTGCACGCAATTAATTCAACTACGTCGACCTGTCAAGAGTATCGTTCACTCGTCCTCGAATCCAGACCAGCCGACGGCAGACATTAGTCAGGTGGGATAGGGGTGGCGAAGTGGATCTACGTCTACTCGAGGCAATGCGAAAGCTATCCTTGCCGTGTACTCGCTGAAGATCCGAGCAGTCGAAGTATGCAGTTGTACTCATAAGTGTTCCTCATATTGTAGTGGAAGGGGCAGATTGCGCTTTCTCTGTATAGTGATCGTCGATAACAAACTATGGCTTAACACAGCTGATACTGAACCTATACTTGGAAAACACCTTTTTGCCTTGGCGTTGACTAATGATAATAGCCCTCTGAAGCGAGTAGAGTGGGTTAGATAGTGGAAATTAGCTCTTCCTAAAGAAAACAGAACTAAAGTGCTGAGACTATGAATCTACATTGTGATATATATATATATATATATATATATATATTCATAGTCTCAGCACTATAACCATAGAAGAAGTACTGCAACAGGAGGTACAGAAAATAATGGACCTAGGGTTCTTCATAGAACAGGACCTCAGACTCGATGCTCGCTGCCATTACATCCTTGAAGAAGCTAAAGCGGGAAAACGGTGATCAATCCCATTCGATCCTATGTACCGCGAACCCTTCTGTACTTACTGAAGCGTATAAAACACTTATCAGTTATGAAAATCTCATGTTGATATCAGCTGCCGGCTCATCCCGATATCATGGGTAAGGGCTGAAAGGTTGTTGCTAGGAAAATACTGATGTTCCGTTCGATGGTTTACATTTATCTACCTTTATTGGAATATGATACAGTTATTAATAATCTCTACAAGGTAAAATTAATAGATGAATTAGAGAAAGCAGCAAGCTTTACTCGTAAGGTGTTTACTAGGTCGAAAGGGAGTTGGTACCGCAATCTTCAAGCAGCATGATGCGAAGGATGTAGGCTTGCATTCACTGGCATGTAGTAGGGGAAAGTTTGACCTAATCACAGCATTCGAGGTTCTGATATGGAACCAGCTCCAACACTTTCTTTGAACTGAGTGCGTCTAATACCGGAGGAGACCCGAGGAAATTAGCCACTGCAAAGGCGAGGTTCCATTTCTTGGTTAATTGGGTCGGCACCGAACTCGACACACGGCTAAGGTTAGACATTGTTGCGTGCAAACTCACCGACATCGAAAACGAACTTAATAGGCTAGACTTGTCCTAAGGCGATGCCATGTACATAACTAGCAATTTCTCCGGTTCTCCTCTTAGCGTCGAAGAACAATTCAGGATTGCAGAGAGAGACTAAAGAAGATTGTGTAACCGAGGAAGATATAAATTGTGGGACTAGGTGGAAGCCTGCATGCGCTAAAGGCGCAGTACTTTGAATTTTAAGCACACTGCGTCACGTATCTCAGGAAAGTTCCAATATGGACATGACACCACCGCAGGTGATCGGGCTGAGGTTGCATTCGAGCCTCAGGATGAGCTCAGTGAGCCTCGCAGACTTTAATGTCCCTGCGCGTCTCTATGACCATCTCAGTCAAAAAGCAACGGGGAGAACGCCCTCACTCTTGTCGGTGCGAGCACGTAACCTGGAGGGCTAAACGCATTTGTGTGATGAAAAACACAAATACATCGACGACTTAAAAACGCTGCTAATATGAATGTTGAGAGTAAAGTTAGTAACTTTAGGCTGATTGGTATAATAAATGGTATTCAACTTACCGTTAGTATGCAGAAAATATCGCGTTTAACTAAGCAAAGGCTTAAGGAATAAAGGATAAGGGTGAAGGACAATACGGTATGCCGTTGAGACCATTTGAATGTGTCTTCGGGGGGGGGGTGCCAAACGCATGGCTTAATTGGGCGAGCCCGGAACTGGGAACCTCGTTTGGCGGCATGCGAGCTCTGACTGCGCTACTACGCGCCCCCAAAGAACGAATAATGCTTGGCAATGCCAAATTCTTGCACAATAATTCTCTACGGACGCAAAGGGGAATTTATAACCAAGTGAGAGAGGATCAATCGATTTAAAAGTGAAAACGTTTATAAATCGGCGACCGGAAACAGCTGGACTCGGAGCGCATCTCAGAAAAGGATGAAAATGACAGAACGGTTGATCCTCTCGCAACGGAAGAGTGCACTGAACGGTTTCAGAAGCCAAAGTTCTTCAATAAGAGATACGTAGGAGCTACTACTTGACTCCGCCGTTGAACAAAGACACATTTCTACACCCCATTCAGCAACAGGAATCTCGGAGTTACTGTGGCAGAGAGTACATAGGCACCAAGGGTAGTGCAGGCAGACGGACAAAGTGCACGAAGCAGCAATAACTGGTAGCTAGCAGGGTGGAGATAAGAGTTGAGCAGCGCAGCGATGGTAGTCGGCTTTGACGACGCCGCCACGACGGTCAACGGCGCCAGTCGCGCGATGATGTTCAGGCTGCAGCTGTTATGAGTTCAGGACGTGAATCGGCATCGATTGGTATTGAGGATCTCGAGCCTGAGCCTCGTCGGTCGGCTCGGCTGGCTGGGCGAGGGGACAGGGGGAAGTCGGCGCGCTTGCTGCCACGTTGAAGCAGCAAAAGTGCTACACCAGCAGAGACGATACATTCGCCAACCACGGTGCTCACAGGGCCAGCGCGAGCAGATCGAGCACCGCTTCGCGACCAGTCGCTGTGCATGTGCCGGCAGAAAGCTTATCCATTCCGGCACTCGTGCTATAAATCTCCGAGAACCGAAGTGCACGGCGCAGTTCACGTCGAAGGCGAAGGCGCTGACATTCGTCATCACCGAAGGTTTTCAAAAGGGGCACGTGGCTTTCTCAGCTCATCTGCATTCATTCATGTGAATATGGTGGAAGTGATAGCTTTAGCCTCTGCACGAGCAAACGAATAGTTTCATTATTAAATCTAAAGTCTATGCAGAAGAAATCTATCTCTAGCACACATAAATCTTCCTGAAATTGTTCGAGAAACTTGGTTGGAAAGGGGGCATATCATAAGGATGTATACACCAACACCCATTTTTGAGTGGAACCACTTTTAGTCGCGAAAACTGCTGATCTGGAGATCGAATGCCAGCCATTGCTTGCCGACATATACACGAGAAATTCTATTGCTAGTTGTCAGAATGCGGTTGAATTCTCCCAACTTCCACGGCCACATTGGGTTCTCATTGCAGGTCTACTAACAGTTCTGAATATGATTAATTCAAGGCCTCGGTCAAGTTCTGAGAACAACTGAATCGCAAGGCCGTGCGAGATATGTGCAGTGAACTGTATATAGAACTGGGATTTGGAAAAAGCGTAGGACAAGTAAATACATAAATAGATATATAAATATATAAATATAAATGTAAATATAAATATAAATATATATGTAGATACACAGATTCAGGATTCGACCTTCGAGACATGATTCGATCCAACATCATTTCCATAAGCGATGTTTCGAACTGAATTTAATTTGGCTCCAATTCTGACTCCAGATGGCTCAAAAGTATCGAAACTTGTCACGTTCCTAGAACAAGTTGTGCAGGCCTTCAAGCTTAAACAACTAGACTGAATCTTGCGTTAATGAGTCGGATATCCGATACGACTATCCGAAATCCGGGGTCGGCAAAATCGCCCTTATGTGGATCATCTAAAAATCCGGGGCTCTCAAAATTGCCGTTATCCGAATCATCCAAAAATCCGGGGTCCGCAAAATTGCCCCTATCCGAATCATCCAGTTATCCGAACATTTTCGATCGGATCCAATGTATAGTATGTAGGTGGTGTCTGTAAGCAAATACTGACAATTAATCTTTGACCAATCCAATTATCTTCACAATAAAAAATTAGTCTGTGCAAGATTGGGTGTGGTTGCGTCTATACTTGTGATGCGCGTGTAACACTGGACTCAACTTTTCCAATTCAACTCTTCGAAACTTTTTGAAAAGAAAGAAGAATTTCACCATCACTTCTACTAATAGGTTTCCAACACTCAGGCTTTGTTTGTCGTCAGTCCTATCACAAACATGCGACGATTAGAACTCGTGCATGTGACGAACTGTACTCGAACAAGAAGCGTTGTGCGTTTTTCGCAGCACAGTAGCAGCACATGCTGCCGTCCTGCTGCGGATGGCACGTCAGACGTGGAAAAATCTGAAATGTGTGCCCTCAGAAGCAAAGATACTACGCTTTATTTAAAACTCCATCCAACGGAAGACAACGAATGTGTGTACTGTTCCAACGCCATTTTATTCTAGTCATCGCAGGAACGCGTTTCTATTGTCCGATCAGTCCAGCATCCTAGTGCTCGAGTACCGTAACGTGGGTGTTGGCCGAACCGTGTCGCCTGGCGCAAAACAAGGGAAACAATGGAATGCAACACAATCATGGTGATACTCCAAATGAGGTGATGCAGCACGGGTTATAAAGATGTTTATATTCTGATGTCACCATGACAGATGGCATTGTGCTGTGCCCAGGTCTCTCGAGTTCGACTTATTTCTTTGCTAAACTGAATTTTACATTTGTCTAACATTGCAAGGGCTGTCGTTTGCTACCTGACCTGTTTTAAAGGAAAGGCAAGAAGAATGTGTATTTAAAAATAAACTCACCTTAGGGAGATCGTACTCCTCCCTTTCCAGCAAGGCACGCATTCCTACTGTTCCATTCTAGCCCACAGACAGCGATTCGAGACTATTTAGTGGAGAAAAAGAGATGACTGTTCGCTGATTCACGCGCTAATAGGTAACTACCCTCTTGTCAGTTTGTTCATGCTAACCCCTCCAAACACGGCTGACGTAAGCCATGATAGCATATCATTCGTGATTGAAGAGGGGGTAGACTAATACCAGAACCTACTGAAAGAGTAAAAGATTCGCTGCTGTTTCCATCGATTCACACTTGACGCCCTACAGTACTGGATATGCCGCAGCGTCCAACAAGCACAAGTGGCGCCAAAGATGAGAAGCGGCGCAAAAGGGAGCCGGAGAGCGCCGTTTTCCGCTCAAGTCGCTTTAGGGCGCGGCGTCCTCAACTTCTGTAGCCGTATTCATGAAGCGGCGGGAGCGGGAAGGCAGGCGATGCCTTCCCGCTCCCGCCGCATCCCGCTCCCGGCTTCATACAACCCGGTCGGTATTCATGAACCGCCGGGAGGCGGGAGCAACCGCGACGCGCGAGTTAGATTCGCAGCGGAGGCGGGAATTGCAAGATTTCAAAAACCAATTTCTCAAATTACCGCTGTCTCAACCAGGGATGAGCGGATAACGAAATTTTGAGACCCGGATTACGGACAATTTTGCCTAAAAATGGCCGGATAACGGAAACACGGATAACGAACAAGCAACAAAAATTAAAACTGGCTTTAAACTGCTCGAATCTCAACAGAATATTAGATCCTCACGCACTGTCAAGTTACATGCCATCTCTCACCATTTTAAAAGTAATTTGAAGAAAAAAGGTGAACCGTTACCGAGCTTATCGGCGAGAAAAGTGGCACGATCCCCAATAGAGAAACCAAGACTATTTTGTAATACAATCTTTTGCCACTCCACTCGGCTGATGTTTCGGCACAACCACCTTCGATGGCTGGAGATAACAAGGAGCGCTTAAGAAATTACTCGTTTATAGATCATTTTACAGCACAAATTGCAATTTAAAACTATTCCTTTTTTGAAGTTAAAGGGGCCAAACGCGAGGATGGACGCGAAAAGCACCCTAAATGACCTTTTGGAAGCAGTCGAAATGCTGATAAGCCACCCTTTCAGGTATACAATAGCGAGATTCATTCAATTCCTATTCACCTACATTTATTTCGACCCGACGGTAAACTTATTCGTATTGTTGTTCGACAGTATCGCTATATCTGAGGTAGTCGAACGCAAAACTGTCTGGGATGCATGAAATAATTTATAACAATTTAATTTATAATTTATAACAAGCAATTTAAAATAATTGGATGCAATTTATAACTGCACCTTTTAAATTTTTAATTTTGCCGCATGTAAATAAATCAAACACACAGATCGCCGTGTGGGAATGCCCCGTTGTTAGTGTAGTCACCTTCGTGGCGTTCTATCCTTTCACTCGTTTGTTCGATTTCTACGACACCTCTGCGTGCACGGCGCACCCAGGACGTAGCGCACAGTGTTGGACGTGCGACTATTAATGCCTTCGCACACTTTCGCCGCCACGCGGCACGGCACCACGATTGCCATAGATATCGATTTGCCTCGCGAGGCGATTCTGCGTCTCTGCCCCATGCTTAAAGATAGGGCTGCCGCGTGGCGAGGAAAGTGTGCGAAGGCCTTTAGGTTAAGTTAATCCTCCATATTCTCTAAAGATGAGACGAAGATAGACTACAAGAAGAAATGGCTGAAGGATTGTGATAACAGTTTGTAGACTTTTTCGAAGATTTTGGAACTACTCTACTATTGAGGAAATAATTTCTAATTTTACACATACCTTCAGCTTTATTTTTATTTTATTGTTTATTACGAAGTTCAATCCTATTTCGCTGACGATCTCTTCTTTTCCACGCAGCACCTGCTCGTAAAATGTCCACCGACTGGCAATGGGAATGTATAAGAAATGGTATTGCGAGAAATAGAGTGCGTGGCGCATCTGACGAAAGAACTACTCATCGTCAATGTTTCAGATCAATTATGTGATTTCTTTAAAATCAAGTAAGTGACAGAAGCCGTACCCCCCCCCCTCTCCTCAGAAGATGGCCCAGGAACACGTTACGAGACATATAGCGAAAATAACCCCACGTGAAGACAACTTTCGATGGCAAAATCGCCATCGAAGTGCTATTTCTTGCAATTGCACACACCACCTCATTGACGGCTTCCCGGCGTTCCCGACCGGTGAGTGCGGGTAGGCCGGGAGCCTCCCGCCATCGGCGCGGGAGGCTCCTGTTGCTTCCCGGCATGTTCGTGAATACGATCTTTTGCCTCCCGCCTCGGTCGCTTCCCGCGGGAAGCCTTGAACGTTCCCGGGAACGTTCATGAATACGGCCACTGGACGTTAGGCTGATGGAAGGCGCTTATCCGGGCGTTCGGACGAGCATGGCCTACTGTTTGGAGCTAACTGCCGGCATGGCTTGCTGTAAACAATGCATATAGGCCCGGCAGAATCAATCGAGTGGGCGCGAGAGCTTGTAGAGTAGGAGTTTGAGGAATTTTATCAGAAATTCCCAGCCGCCCTACCCAGGAGTTGCTCCAAGACTGTTAATTTTGCCTTCGGAATGCGCCGTGAACAATGTATGTAGAAACAAACCTATTAATCGAGTGGGTGCGACAGCTTGTAAAGTGAGCGTATGGGGAGTTTTAACGAAAATCCCTAGCCTTCCTACTCAGGTATTGCTCTAGGACTGTCCGGCTTGCATCTGGAGTTCGCCGTAAAAAATGCATATAGAATCGAACCTATCAGTCGAGTGGGCGCGAAAGCTTGTAGAGTGAGCATTTGGGGATTTTTATGAGAAATTCTCATCCACCCTGCTCAGGAGTTGCTCTACGACTGTCTAGCCTGCATCTGAAGTGCACCGAGAACAATGCATATACAATCAAACCCATCAATCGAGTGGGCGCGAAAGCTTGTAGAGTGAGCATTTGGGGATTTTTATGAGAAATTCTCATCCACCCTGCTCAGGCATTGCTCCAGGACGGTCCAGCTTGCATCTGGAGTGCGCCGTAAAGAGCAGTGAAGCTTCTTCCGCTCTTACTCCTTCCGTCCTTGCATTTTCGGCACTCGCCATGAGGCACTGTTCTGTTCAGCTCGATGAGCTCTATCGAACGGTGTCAACCACGACCAATTTTGAAATATCGATTTTTTGAAAATTTCGCATCAGGTACGTGGTCGCGGACGACCGATGACGTCACCGAAAATCACTGTTTTCGAACTTGGCCAATATGGGTTTCGATAGCGCTTTTGATGGTGAGTGGAATTGCATTACCAGAGTTGTGAAAACTGTGATGTGAGCGAGTAAGGCGCGGAGATCATCGATCGTTGATGTGCCAAGTTGCACGCGCGGGCGTGTTTGGAGCGCGCTAACTCTGTCAATTGTGAACCCTTCCGGCTACATCTTGTGGATCTTGTAGTCAGTAAGAAGTTCTAATAGTAAGCTAAAGCGCAGCGATGTAGCTGAAGAACGGGCAAGGTTACAGTGATGCGAATATGCAGGTTAGGCTTGTGTGACACGATTTTTTCCGAATTCAGTCGACCACTGCGGTATAACGCGAAGTGCTAACGGCCTGAAGGCGCGTAGGTAAGCAGAACAGTAAAGGTTCTTTACAATGACATTCTCACATCTCCCCAGCTGCCTATACTGCTTCAACCCGAGCTACCACTTTAGGACGACAGACTTAGCTGTTGGAGTGTCTTCCCCACTACTCGCCCATATTTGAGTTCTCGATGGCCCGCATAGCGTCGTTCTGCTCATCTCGAGGAGCTCTATCGAATGGTGCCAATCTCAACCAATTTCGAAAAAATCGATTGGAATTTTCCATCGAGGAAGAGGGCGCTGGAGGCCGAACCTGCGCGCACAATGACGCCATCGAAAATCTACAGTTTCGAAATTGGCCAAATTATTTCGTCCAAACTTTGTCCAAAATCATCTAAGGGGTGATTTGGGGCGCTGACCACGAATCCGACGTCTGTTTGTGAAAATTTCGGCGATTTCGGTTTTGGATTTTCCTCTGAATAGCTGAAGGTGGTTGGGTCGGGATCACCAATTTTGCCCAAACTTCGTATAGGGGCTGTGGGTTACTCGGAATGATGCCGAAGTTCATTTGGACGATTACGGCAGGAGACCACCCATACGATAACTGAGGGTGATCGGTGATCCTGACTCGACCACTCTCAATGGGAAGTAACCTACTGAAATCGGCGAAATTTTCACAAACGGACGTCGGCTTCGTAATCAGCGCCCCAAATAACCCCTTAGATGATTTTGGACGAAGCTTGGACGAAAAAATTTGGCCAATTTCGAAACCATCGCTTTCCGATGACGTCATTGTCCGAACAGGTTCGGCCACGAGCGCCCTCGACATCGACGCGAAATTGTCAAAAAACCGATTTTTCCGAAGTTGGACGAGATTCGCAGCATTCGATAGAGTTTTTCTAGCTCAACAGAACGGTGCCATCGCGATTGTCGGAAACAGGGGTGTGAGTTTACCGGTTAACAATTTACCGGTTTAACGGATTTGCCGGCATTTTCACGATAAATTCTTTTAACGAAAATTTTCGGTAAATTCCTAAATTTAGAGGAAAATTTAACGACTTTTTCATACAAAATCATGTTCTTAGTTATCGAATGGAGGAGGAAACACTACCGATCCCAGTTTAGAAGTGATTGCTGCTATCTTCTCTGATATTAGCGTCCGTGGTCCTCAACCTCATTAAAACATCCATGCCCATATCAGGAGGCGGAGATGGTGCGCTCCAGTGTAAAAGCGCGCTCCACTGGAATAGTACCTCGCGCTGATTCCCCACACGACATAAGACAGTTTGGACTAGAGATATTGAAGCACTCAGAATAGACGATCGCCAGAGGAATAAGAAGAAGATACGCTCATGTCTTGTTCCCGTAGCTTAGTCCAAGATGTAAGGCATCGGAATGTACTCCGCCAGTCTACCTGATCTGGTGGACTCTTAGGCCTTGTGCATACTTCCCGTCGCCGCGATGGAATCCCGGCGACGAATTTTGCAGAGCGACGCGAAAGAATTTGAATCTCTCTGCGCTCGTCGTATCGCCCACCGCTGTGCAAGGAAGCGCGACGGCGATCCGTCTATGACCAACGCTAAACACCGCGTGCGGCGCGAAAAAGTATGCCATGCCCGCGATTGGCGCGGGAAGCCATTGCGCATGCTGATCGCCACTGTTGCGGAGCCGCGGCGATGTTCCCTTTGGCTATTCGACCGCGTGCGGCAGAATGGCCACGAATTGAGCGCCACGATGGCATCGCGGCGATGAAAGTATGCCCCCGGCCTTAAGCTGTTTTCCCATATAAGAAGAGAAAGAAATTCGCCATCATGTCACATTTCGCTCTTTTTTCTGAAGTGCCTGGCTTTGCCCCAAAGTACAGCTTAATAGTTCAAAAAAGTGGTAGTATAAGGCGTAAATCATTCCTTCACCGAATGAAACGATGATAGTATTGTGCCGACTTTTACCCGGTTCAAGCCATTGCGATTGAACTGTTTCCCGCCATACCGCGACCCGAAGGCCTCGATACAGCAGTCCGCAGTCCTCTCGAGACAGCTCAGTCCCGGACAGCGACGGGCGGTGTGTACAAATGGCAGGGACGTAATCAGCGTGAGCGGATGACTCACACTTACTAGGAATTCCATTGCACAATACTAACACTTGAAGAACTTGAAATGCCGAGGTTTTACGAAGGGAGAAGCTTTGATTTGAAACGATGATAATTGTGATAATTTCGAAAAGCAGTTAAACTGTTAATCCAAAAAGAAATATAGCAATATTCGGTTGAATGTCGGATGTTCCAGAAATGTTTTTGAGTTTAATTAAGCTGTTTTAGAGTTTTAATTAAGCTTCTATCTTTCTTAAAGCAAGCACAATATAGATCATTACACTTGTGCATTGTTAGGCTTTCGCTTCCTTTGCTTGTTGTAGGATGCTCGTTGCTCTCAGGGCGTCGTTTGCTTTAGGATGACGTACGCATGATAAAATGAAGATGATATGGTTTTTCTGAACGTGATGATGTTTCGGCTAAAAGCTTTACGCTTTTTTACATTACCGCAGCTTAAAACCAATTGTTTTTAAGGGATTATTAAATTTTAAAAAATTAACGGATTTACCGAATTTACCGGAATTTACTGGCGAATTTCCGCGTTAAAAATTTGCGGTAAAAAATTTACCGGCGGCAAGTCAGCGCACACCCCTCAACTATAGGCGAGTAATGGCGGAAGAAACTCACCGCTGCTCTTCGCCGCTCTGAAATGCCAACTGGGACTAAGGCAGGTTAGGCAGCTGGGGAGTTTTGGGCACTTCATGATAAAGTACCTTAACTGTTTTGCTCGCCCACGCATTCGTAGGCTGCTAGCACATTGCGTGTTCCCACAGTGGTCTTCTGAAATCAGAAAAAAAGTCGTGTCACGCAAGCCTAACCTGCATTTTCGCACCGCCGTAACTTAGTCCGCTCATGAGCTACACCGTCGTGTTTTAGTGTGGTTCAATAATCCTAGGCTGCCTACAAAATCCACAAGATACTGCCGGAAGGGTTCACACTCGGCAGAGTCACCTCGCTCCAAACACGCCCGCGCGCGCAATTTGGCACATCAACGATCGATGTTCTCCGCTCCCTTACTCGCTCACATCACAGTTCTCGCTACTCTAAGTGACACCGTTCCATTCGCCATCAAAAGCGCTATAGAGTGGTGCCCAACTTGGCCAAATTCGAAAATATTGATTTTCGGTGACGTCATCGGTCGTCTGCTACCACGTACCTGATGCGAAATTGTCAAAAAATCGATTTCTCTAAAACTGGTCGAGATTGACACCATTCGATAGAGCTCTTCGAGCTGAACAGGACGGTTTCATTGTGCCGCAAACTCAAGGACAGAATGAGTAAGAGCGGAAGAAGCTTCACTGTTGCCGTCCGCCGCTCTAAAACGGCAGCTGTAACTAAGGCAGGTTAGGCAGCTGGAAAGCTGTGAGACAGTGTCATTGGAGTGCCTTACCTTAAGTGATCTGCTAGCCTATGCATTTGTAGATCGTTAGCTCATCGCCTCTTTCCGCAGTAATCGACTGAAATCGAAGAAAAATATGTCGAGATAGCCCGACCTGTATTTTCGCACCATCGTAACTTTGTCCGTTCTTTGGCTACATCGTTGTGCTCTGGCGAACAGCTAGAAATTCTTACTGACTACAAAATCCACAAACTACAGCCGGAAGGGCTCACACTTGACAGAGTTATCGCGCTCCAAACACGCCTGCGCATGCAATTTTCGAGCGGTCGCGCCACCTTGACTAATAGGTTCGATTGTACAAGCATTGTTCTCGTGCACTCCAGATGCAATCTGGACAGTCTTAGAACAACTCCTGAGTAGGGCGGCTAGGAATTTCTGATAAACCTCCTCAAACTCTCACTCTACAAGCTTTCGCGCCCACTCGATTGATAGGTTCGATTCTATATGCATTGTTCACGGCCCACTCCAAAGGCATGGTGGACAGTCTTAGAGCAAATCCTGAGTAGGAAGGCTGGGAATTTCCGTTAAAGCTTTCCATACGCTCGCTCTACAAGCTGTCGCTCGTTCTACAGGTTGTCGCGCCCACTCGATTGATTCTGTCGGGCCTATGTGCATTATTTACTGCAATTATTTCCAATCCGTAGGCTATGCTCGTCCAAACGCATAGATAGGCTCCTTCCATCAGCCCACTCGGTTGATTCTGCCGGCCCTATATGCATTGTTTACAGCAAGCCATGCCGGCAGTTATTTCCAATCCGTAGGCTATGCTCGTTCGAATGCATGGATAAGCTTCTTCCATCAGCCTAACGTCTAGAAGTTGAGGACGCCGCGCACTAAAGCGATTTGCATCCGGCGCGATGCGTGGCGAGCGGAAAACGGCACTCTCCGGCGCCCTTTTCCGCCGCTTCTCATCTTTTGCGCCGCTTGTGCTTGTTGGACGCAGCGACATGTCCGGTACTGTCGTGCGGAGCAGGTGGGTATTCAAAGTGCTGTAAAGCAAGCCTGGAATTTATTCAAAGAAAGAGACGAAGTGGTTTTAACAGTTTTAGTCTTCCCTTCCGGCAACGTGGTTGAGATTGTGTCTAATCAGCTGAGAATGTTGCGGACTCTCCGAGAGTATAAGGTATTTATTAGGTTGGTGCATAAGTTCTCGGACATTTGATCCCTCCTGAATTGAAAGCGCGTTTTCCCGCCAAATTTCTCACATATATCAACGCGTAAATGATCGATCGATAGAGAAAGGAAAGGGCTACAAAACTGTTCCTAACATTTACTTCTGCGTTGTTAACGTCAGCTATTATGGCTAAGCAATTCATCTCAACTGAGACGCATATTCGGCACGTCATGTTATTCCTGCATCAATCTGGCCTCAATGCCAACGAATCGTATCGTGGCCTGAAGGATGTTTACAACGAGAGTGCTCCTGCTCGAAGTTATGCGTACCAGTGGTTATTGAAGCTTGCAGTTGGTGAATTCTCCGTTGAAGATAATGAACGAGAAGGGCGCCCGATGACACTGGATTTGGATGGCCTCCGAAGTAGAGTGGAAGCGGACCCATACCAAACCACTCACGAACTATCAAACACTCTTGGTGTTAGTCACTCAACAGTCGTTCGAGGATTGAAGTGGATTGGCAAGGTGCAAAAATTGGGTCGCTGGGTACCTCACGACTTGACACAAAATGACATGGATCGCAGAGCCGATGTCGCTCTGTCTCTCCTTACCCTCAGACGTACCCACGGATGGGATGAGAAGTGGCTTTACTCTAATTATCGCCGGCGTGCACAGTGGGTTGACGCAACTGGAGAGGCAGAGGACGTTCCGAAACCCGACCTTCACGTGAAAAAGGTGATGCTATGCATTTGGTGGAGCGTTCTTAGCGTAGAATACTGGGAGCTGCTGGGCGAAGGGATAGCAGTGACGGCAGAGGTTTACGTCAACCAACTGAGGAGCTTGAGGGCCCACCTTCAAACCACACGAGGAGAGCAAGTGAAGGTGTATATTCAACACGACAACGCTAGACCGCATATTGCTAGAGCGACGGCGGCTGAGTTGGCGGACTACGGATGGACCGTTCTTCCACATCCTCCTTACCCAACAGATCTCGCTCCCTCTGATTATCATTTGTTTTCGAGCCTTCAACGCTATTTGGACGGCCAGCAATTTAGGAACCGAGAGGATGTCAAGGAGGCACTGCTCACATTTTTCGAATCACAACCGGCCACGTTTTGGAGAAAAGGCTGACTTACCAGCACGTTGGCGAAAGACAATTGATGTAAAGGGTGGTTACTTCAAATGATTTGATGTTGTTGTTCGTATGTTGTGATAATAAATATTTCATGCCCCAAATGTCCGAGAACTTATGCACCAACCTAATAGAAGACTAGGCGCCGTGATACTCGGATGAGTGAAATTGAAATGGTGATTTTTTCAAATTTCCAAGTCGTTATAGTGACTTTCTATTTTTTGCCAAGTTCTAGCACAAGCTAAAGAATTGCTAAGAGTTTAGGAATCTGACGGTTATTCAATTGACTTTTTGATGGAAGGCCATGCATTGGTTAAAATAGAGTAATTGAATCAGCAATTTATCAAGTTCCCTAAAAGGTGTAGTGATTCAGATGAAAGGTGTCCCACTAAAAAGAAAAAGAAAAGTTAAAAAAGCAAAAGTTCTAAAACACTGTTTGGCTTGAGCTGAAAATAACACAATAATTATGTAAATATTTATTCAGATTCGATGAAGATTGGCAAGTAAAATTCTAAAAATTTAGTTGTACTGCTTTACCCGTCAGGACACTTTTACGATTTATGGTTCACGATTTACGATTTTTTTCGCAATCACGACGGTTTACGAAATTTCGGATTTCATTTACGAGCTCAAAAATGGGCGGAAACAGAAGTACAAAACACTGCACGGAAATGACTCAGAACTCATTACTTCATTTAATTTTTCATAAACCCATAATGGTAGTAATAACTATGTTGCCCTAACAAATTAATACAAAAAAAAATTAGGAAACAAGAAGCCAGTATGCGACTCTTTTCCAGCAACACATAACAATACAATCTTAGTATTCGCATCATTACTAAGATAAATTTTCAATCACTAGTAGTGTAATAAGTCGAAGTTTATGCGAAATCTTTCTGCAAATAGGAAGAAAGAATTTCAAACTCGAAATGAATCCAGCTGACAAGTAAGATGTCAGAGATTTCCCCACTCATAACACTTAACAGTTCTTATTGAGTGTCCCGGATCTACCCTAATTGGGAGGGGCAGCGCTAAAGTTACAGATGCGTTCAGCATTTCACGACAAATCAGTCTCTGAGTGAGTTCGCGTGGGTGGCATAGCATCATTTGGCAGTAGCGGAAGCTGTGGAGCGAACTCAAAGGGGGATGGAGAGGCAAGACACCGCATGCCCTCACCCGAGTAGGATAGGTCCAATGTCCCCTACGGAAAGCATTGCTAACAGCCTAAGAGTGCTTATAGAACTCTAATCTAGATTTCGTCTTCCAGGCAAGACTTCCAATTATAAGGGAAAAGGGTATGCATGCCACAAATAAGGAATTTGATACTTCGTTCAAACGACCATGAAACCTTTTGTAGTCTTATACTATTCGGCAGTAGATCATTGCAAGATGAGAAAAAATCCAAATTGGTTATCACCCTGTTTTAACATAGAGATGCACCATGGTTCGAAAGAAACACAATCACAAAAATGCGACGCATAGAAAATCGCTTTCTTCAGCCTTTTGTTTGATTTCGAGAGGTAAACGAAGGCAGCGCAAAGCAGTGATGAGTCACCATTTCCGTTCCGTCTTCCGCCTCAAAAGAGAGCGGAACGCGGAACAGAAGGGAAGGACTAAAAACGCCCGGAAACCGGAATACGGAACACGTAAACGGAAATTTCGCACATCCCTGGTAATAAGCTCCCATATCGATTCGTCCCGCGATCGTGCACACTAAACGCTCCCTTAGGTACCACGTTTTTAAACTATTACTGTAAGACTGATTGTTGCGGGGTGATCAAGCTTCTGGAACGTAGATCATCATGCCAAAGCCATGTTAATCTATAATGTAGCCATGGGACTGTGGAATAGGGATGTTTCATACTGTTTGGAGCGATTTCGAATGGAACATTTTTGAGAGGCATGCTATTTGGCGTTTCTACAGTGCTAGCACTTAAGCACTTAAAAGCGCTCGCACTGTATCACCTAGGAACAAGTGTTGCGAGGCCATCATGACCAGGGATGTGCAGAATTCCAGTTTACGTGTTCCGAATTCCCACTTCTGACCGTTTTTAGTCATTCCGTTCCGTCTTCCGTTTTTTCTGGGCCGGAAGACGGGACGGAAACAGTATTTCATCACTCATTGAATTTTTTGCACTAACTACATATGAGTTCATTCACCACTTAAACTTAAGCGAAAGGCGAAAGGGTTGAAGCAGTGTGATAACCAAATACGACTTTTCTTTCTTTTCTTGAAGCAACGGGCAGCCGAATAGCACAAGGCCATAGCGGGTTTCATGAGCGTTTCAACCAAGAATCAAAGTCAAATTGGAGCATGTTTTCCTAATAATCTTAGGCCTGGTTTGGAACACCATTTCCAGATCGGAGTCCTACATGAACTCCTGGGTTGCTGACATCGCTTTCCGTAGGGGACATTGGAACTATCCTAGTTGGAGAAGGGCATGCGGTGTCTTGCTTCTCCTCGCCCTTTGAATTTGTCCCAGAGCTTCAGCTACTGCCAAATGATACTATGGTACCCTTGCGAACTCAGGGAGTGGATGTCGTATCATGGGATGCTGAACGCAACTGTAATCTATAATCATGGAAAAACTTTGAGGAAGAGCACGAAATTTCTTTGACAAGCAAAAAGCATAAGCGAAAGAGACGAGACGACGCTTTCACGAAGAGCTGCTATGTCGAATATGCACCTTACATTTGGAGCAATCTTTCTAAAGACAATTAGAAAAAGACAAGAAACAAGCAATGTTTTCATTATGCCAACAGTAGACAAAGTTTTGCATAACATAAAGGGGCTGCAATAAGCATGTTCAAAGTTTTCTTATTGAATTGGAAGATCGGAACTGGATAATCCATTGTGGATCGAGATCGCATACCGCCGAACATCGGATGCTACTATCGTGCTAGGTTCATCACCGACCACTCAAGCATATGCATGCTGGTGCTCGCGCTTACAGTTCACTCCACCATATCGAAGGAGAAGGGAGGGAGCGGAGCGGCAGAGCATGACTGGAAGTCGTCCAAATTCTCACGACGCAGTGTAATTTCCCACGACCGTTGTGTGAAGTACTAGAACACACTGTATTATAATGTCACTGTAAAGAGGGTGAGCACGACAAGTTCAAACCGAGCGAGGTGCGTGCGCTCCTGCTCGTCACTACATATGATGCCCAGACAGACTGCAGTAGCTCTCCGCGAATGCATTCATTCGGTCATTCCCTTCTATATTTCCTCGTGTCTTTCCCTTCACACATTTTTCGTATTCGCCAACATCTTTCAGTTGGACGCCCTAACCATTCACTCTACCTTTTTCGAAAATTCACACCTGGTGTGAGCCGTACGTGTCTTTTTCCTTCTGATTGCCTACCCTGCCTTCAAACTGTGGTCACGTGAGCCTCACTCCGATCGTTTTGTTACCCTCCAATTCGTGCTCTGCGAATTGAATATCCTCTCTGGCGAAGCTTGAGCGACATCGATGGCCACGACTTCATCACACATATATCTTATATCTACAGAAATTTTGCTATCGATCGAATACTTCATCACACATATCATAGGTCTTTGTTGGCAGCAGTTGGTGTTCCCGGGAGTGGTGTGTCTTTGTTCCTCTTCTGGGTGGAAAGGAACATCTGATACCGTCTCCAGCAATTTATTCGGTTAGCGGTGAACCTTCCGGTGACTTCCTGAATGCGCTTGACCCCCGTCGCTGGGTTGTTGCGGAGCTTGAACTAATTGAAAATGAAATCACACACTTTTTCACTTTCCGTGGTCATCGTTCTAGAGAATAAAGCGTTTCAACAATGCAAGGAAAATTATCTACGAGCAAGCTCTTAAATACTTCAGCGGGGGCAATTTGAATTCCAGAAAAAGAAGTGTTGCAAAATTTATGGCTCAACTTAATATATATAATTTTTAGGTCGGACATTTTTCAAACCAAATTGGACATTTTCCACGTCAAATTGGACACTTATCACGAACTCTTCCAAATCGAGATGACCTTTAAGCAGGTTAAGCTACAGATTCACTAAGACGATTTGAATAATTTTTTGTTTAACAGAAATTTGGTATAACTTTCTTTGAAATTTTCACGTTCACCTGTGTCAAGATGTGTAATAATTTTATAAAAATTCGTTTTTTGAAAGAAGATAATAAGTTAGATATTGTGTTAAAGCGCAGCAAGGAAGCAGTCATGCAGTGACTGGATCGCGCCATGCACTCGAAAAGCAAGTCGCAATGTTTATTTGATTGATAGTGTAAATACTGCTCACATGAGCAAGAAAGGCAGGATATGTGATTTTTCAATTGTTTATATTGCACAGTTTGCAGGCGTGAAACTGAACGCAAACAGAAATTTTGCTATCGATCGAATAACAATCGAGAATTTTCGGAAGATGGCATGGCGCAACGTCTGTTTTGACAACAGAAAATAGCCGTCTTCCTGCTCTTCACAACAAACGTTGAGTCGTTATTTTTTCTCAAAAAATAAAATTTTTATAAAATTTCTATCTAATTTTTCTGTGTTCACTTATTGGGTAGATGAATCAAAAATTCAAAGAATCTGCGCGCTGGCTCCGCCTACGTTAATCTAAGGGCCAAACATGGTCCACTGCAAATGAAGTTTCGGTCTTTCAAGCGTTTGGCATTTTATCATATAAGTAGCACTCAGAATTGTTACTTGATAACAAAGCAAACTCGGAATGTATGTGTTGCTGATTGATGTTATCTCACGTCTGTCTTATACAGCGTAATAAAATGGTTGATTGAATGAAAGTTATGCTAAAATTGTCCTTGAACAAAAAATTATTCTAACATTTTTGAAGAGTCTCTAGTTTAATTTAGATGAAGCTCATTTCGATTTGGAAGAGTTCGTTTTGATTTCAAAGTTTTAGGCAGGCATACAAGGAAAGGTTCCCCACTCAAGGGTTTCTGCGATGCTATTTTGATAGGATGTATGTAGGGCCCTGTGAGAGAAGTCCAGAACCACAGTTAGTTTTTGCTGAACGCCCTTTTAAAGACCTGAAGAGGAGGTCTGAATGCGTGCGCACAACTATCATCAACCCCTACGACACCCTACGATGGGTGCCTCGTAGGCGCAGTTGGTAAGAGTGCCGCCTCATAGGAGCACACCGGAGGAGATTTAGGTTCGAGTCCGCGCACTGCCGGAATTTTCGCACATGTTAATTTGCTGTTATTACGCTTTCTTATGATCGAAGGAGCCAATTTTAGACCATCAATGCTTACAGCAAACCAAGGCTGACTAATTGCGCCTTCATATGTGCTGGTTTTCCAACAACGCCTATCTGCACGGTATCATTTCTCTGGAAATAGAAAGTCCTGTCTTGTCTTCCCTTTTAGTCAACAGCTATGGTACAAATCTATGAAACAAGTAAAACACAAGCGCGTGTCACACCAACAGCATCTTACGAAAGCCAGTGAGGAACAATCTTCTTCCTGACAAGGAATGACCACTTCTTCTTCGTTATACGCGGAATCCGTGCGTGTAGAGGAAGGTCCTGCGTGAACATCGACGTATCCAGCTGCTATTCACGCGTATGACACACTACCTCTAACTTGAACAGCCTCTTCCTTCTGACAGTAGATATCTCCATATATGGCGTATAGGAGGAGTCCTTTTATGGCATCCGCAACCGCAATCTCTCTGTTTGTCGGAAAAGTGAAATCCAGTGTGATGGTGGAAAGTAGTGGCCCGACAACACGTTCAGATGAGAACGACATTTTTAGCGATAGGGCCCGGGTGTATAATATTCAACCGTAAGGTACGCGTATTTGTGTGCAGTTACGGTATTATTGGTGACATGGTATGGTGGTGCAGATAGGCATTATTGAAAAACTAGCACACATGAAGGCGTAAATAGACAGTCTTAGTTTGTTGTAAGCATTGATGGTCTGGTCTAAAATTGACTCCTTTGAGCATGAGCCACGGATCTCCCTCGGCAGAGAGCCTTCGGGTTCTCTTGTTAAGAGGGATCTCGGGCCGCTTGTCGCAGAGCCACGTGGCGCGTTCCTGGGTGGTGGATAGAGGAAGTAAACGCGAACCAAATGCGACCGCTTACTGCCCAGAGACGCAGGTGGGATGAAGGGGTGGAGTCCTTGCTCCTGCTGTGTCAGGTCGACGCGTTCCTTGTGCGTGGGAGCGGCATGTTCATGCACAGTGTGCGTGGATGTGTCCGTGACTGTGCGGATTGTAACTGTGTCGGCTCGGCCAAAAGCTTGCACTCGGTAAACTGGGATTACATCGTAAGGCGATTCGAGGCCGCCTCAAAAGTCTCGCCTCGACCCTTCGGGCAGTCTGGCTGGCTGCCCGGAGTTTTTTGCCCGCACGACAGAGCCTGACTAGCTACCCGTGTTGTATTGCAGTCAAACACAGCAGCACTAAAGGGCTTTATTCCCTTGACCCCGAAAGAGCCCCCATTTCTGCAGCGATGGGAAGGACGAGTACGGGGAGGCTGCTAAAATCTCAGGGCCTAACCAGGCTGCGCAAACTGAGAAGGACTAGGATGACGATTTGTAATTACAACGCCCGCACACTCGCATCGGAAGCATCCGTCGAGGACCTGATGACACAAGCCAGGAAGATCAAGTACGACGTCATCGGACTGACCGAGACGAGAAGACACCACCCCCTACACGCCGCCTACGACTCCGGAAAAGAACTGTTCCTCGGAACATGCGACAGCAGGGGAGTGGGCGGCGTTGGTATCCTCGTCAACACTCATCTGGCCATGCAGATCGATTCGTACGAGTCTCTGACAAGCCGAATCGGACTGAAGCGATGTGGCTCCGTGCCAGCTTTGACTGTGTTCATCGCGTGTGCCCCAACATCCGACTACGACGACCAAGAGGTTGAAGCCTTCTACGTGGAGCTGGAGAAGTTCTACAAGGAAGATCACACCTTCCACAAGGTGATCGTCGGCGACTTCAACGCCAAGACCGGGCCACGAAGGTTGCCGGAAGAACTTCACATCGGAACAGTTCCACAACGAGATCGACCACATCATCTTCAACCGCAAGTATTGCCTGACCGACGTTTCCGTTGTCCCCAAGTTCTACACGGGATCGGACCACCGCCTCCTTCGCGCAAGGTTCCGCTTTTCGCGTCAAGGAGAGAAGGCCGTGAAGTTTAAGAAGATGAGTCCCAGAACGACCATCAACTGGAACCTTTAAACCTCTCTTGCCGGCCTTTGGGAAGATGCCGTCATGGACAATGTCGATGTGGAAAACGACCGCTTCGTGCTCCATCTCCACGATAGTGCGAAGGGAGCCGAGAGCTTGAAGACCACCAAGAGAGGTCTGTCTCCGGAAACTCTCGAGCTGATACGCCAGCGTGGAGTAGCACGAGCGTCAGGCAACTACCAGCTGACGTCCGAGCTTGCGAAGCTATGCAGAACGGCGATAAAGGAAGATCTCAAGGAGAGAAGGGCGGAAGTGTTGGCTGAAGCTGCAGAGGCAGGGTTGAGCATCCGCAATGCCCGCCGGAACTTCGCCAACTTCAAGACCAAGATGACCGCTCTCCGACGTCCTGACGGAACCATCACCTCTTCCAGAAGGACCATGGAGAAAATCATCTACGACTTCTACTCCGATCTCTTCGATAGCCACGTCCACCTGCCCCCATGCCATCTTCCGCAGGATGGATATGTCGTTCCCTCTGTTCTCCCTTCCAAGATCCGACACGCCATCTCGTCTATGAAGAAACGTACAGCACCCGGTCCTGACAGGATCAGACCCGAACACCTGAAGAACCTCCCGCCAGCGCTCATCAACACCTTGGCGCTGCTCTTCACATGCTACCTGTCGGAGTGCAAGGTTCCATCTCAGTGGAAGACCAGCAACCGTGTTGCTGTACAAGAAGGGAGACGTGCACGACATTGGCAACTATGCCTGTTGTCCGTAGTCTACAAGTTCATTCGAGTCATCCTGAATAGGATCAGCAGAACCCTGGACGAAGGAGAGCCATGCGAACAAGCAGGATTTCGGAGAGGATTCAGCACGATCGACCACATTCACACCATTACGAAGCTCATCGAAGTGTCGCGAGAGTACAAGCTGCCGCTGTGCCTTACGTTCATCGACCTGAAGAAGGCATTCGACTCCGTCGAGACTTATGCGGTCATCGAAGCCCTGCTCACTCAGCGCACTCAGTACATCCTACTCAATACATCAGAGTCCCTCGAGCGCTGTACAGTGGATTCACGACCAAGATCTCTCCATTCTACAACGACGTCGTCATCGACGTGAAGAGAGGGGTTCGGCAGGGGGATACCATATCCCCGAAGCTCTTCAGCGCCACCTTCGAAAACGTCGTGTGCGAACTAGAATGGAAAGACATGGGAGTGAAGGTTGACGGCCGGCAGCTGCACCATCTGCGCTTCGCTGACGACATCGTGCTCATAACACCGAGCATCAGCCAGGCGAAGCGAATGCTGGCCGACTTCGATCGTGTATGTGGGAACGTTGGACTGAAGCTGAATCTTACGAAGACGATGATCATGAGGAACGGACAGGTTACTGATGCCCCATTCTCGAACAACGGAACGAACATCTCCGAATGCTCCAGCTACGTGTATCTGGGTCGCGAAGTCAACATGACCAACGACCTAGCACCAGAGCTGAGCAGGAGGAAACGAGCGGCTTGGGGAGCTTTCAAGACCGTCGAAGAAGTCGTGAAGAAGACGAAGAACGCCGGACTCCGTGCCCTCCTATTCGACTCCAGTGTTCTTCCTGCCCTAACATACGCCTCAGAGACCTGGGCTATACGAAAGCAGGATGAACACGTGGTCAGCGTCCCGCAGCGTGGAATCGAGAGGACGATGCTCGGAGTGGCACGATTCACGCAACTGAGAGAAGGCCTCCGGAATTCCGAGCTTCGCCGACGTTCGAAGATCAGAGACGCTGTCGCGTGGGCCAAGTTGTCGAAAATTAACGGGTTTGCAGACACCCGCTGGACGAGAGCCGTTACCGACTGGATTCCGCGGAATGTCAAGAGAACACCAGGATGCCCACCAACGCGTTGATCGGACCTCTTCATGAAAGCCCTGAACGACCGATATGAAGCTCTTCGTGTCCCTCGAGAGAGGAGGATCCATTGGAGCACTCTAGTACACGACAGGGACAAATGGAGAGGCGTCCGCTCGAGCAAGTCGATGATCAACGGTATGACAGGCGATAGGTGAGCATGAGAGAGCGCAATAACAACAAACTAATATGTGCAAAAGTTTCGGCAGTGCGCGGACTCGAAATTAAAAGCCCTCCAGTGTGCTCCTACGAGGCGTCCCTCCTACCAACTGCGCCGCCGAGGCAAACGTCGTGAGGTGTCGTGTAGGTGTTGGTAATAGTTGCGCACACGCTTTCAGAACTCCTTTCCAGGTCTTCTAAAAAGTGTACAGGAAAAACGAAATGTGGTTCTGGACTCGCTCACAGGGCGCTATGTCCTGCCAAAATAGCATCGCAAAAGCTCACCTTGATTTGGGAACCTTCCCTTGTTAGAAGAGTGTCCAATTCGACGTGAAAATGGTATATTTATTTATACACAGTGTATGTATGTACACCGCTATGCCTTTTCATCACCTTAACAAGACCACATAAGGTGAAACGATATGAGAAGGGTTCGCAACGAGGAGAAGTCATGGAAGATTGAGATTGCAAAAGCAAAACAACGAGCATTTGCTGAGAAATTTGATGGCGGAAACAGTATAATTTGCAAATCAGGTTCGAGAAGAGCAATCTTAATAATCGTAAATGCATGTTTTCGTGATATGCTGATATATTCCTGGAACTGAACTACAAATACAGATGTTAATGTAGAGGACGAGAGCATGTTGTGAGCACTGAACTGAATCCATAGCGGTTCGTTACGTTACGCGGATACAGCATGTCTTTTCGCTGGTGACGTTTTTGAAACACTTTTAAGCTACTATTAAATCCGCTGAACAGAAAAGTTGGATTTAATGGTACCCTAATAGCATTTGACTAAAACTCGCCGTATTTATTTATAATAACCAACTAAATAAAGCCAAAAGGCACATTGTATATTCCTGTTCACAAAACTTGGTGCACTTGAACAGCAGCAATTTTCATTTTAAAAAAATATACCAGTGCTTGATGTCTCCGCCTTTTTAAGGTGGTGAAAAAGAAAACTTATAGTCTCAGCAAAGGGGGGTTAAAAATCTATCAGGGCGCTTATTCGTATTTGCCACGCCATAGCTAGGTTTTCCTCCAGGTCTCAAGGAGTTTTATGCAGTCCTCAAAAATAAGACTGATATACTCTTATTATTCACTGGCACTTCATAGCCAACGTTTGCAATGTTGACGTCGTCTTGCTTTATCCCATAGATTGGATTTCTTTCTTATGTTCTGGTGCCTTTAGGGATTTCCCTACTAGAATGTGCGATTTTGGCCCGCGTTGAGGATGCACGTGGCTGCATAGGGTCCGCAGGTGTTCGACAGGATTAGGGGCATCTATGCTGCTCCGTTTGTGATGAAGGATCGCTGTACATCGTCTATCAACCGCTGATCAGATCACGGAGAAATCGGCCCCTCCCATGACACTGCTTGAAGGGCTTCTTTGGTGAATCTTTGAACATTTCTGTCTTTCTACGATCAACCACCAGAGTCAAAAACTGAAGAATGTTAAGCTCTACACATTTATAAGCTCCGTATAATATCATGTTAAAGGTCAGTTCCTGAACAACATAACTTCGAGAACTCCAAAATGAAAACAACAGAAAGGAAGGACACACCATTAGTTGAAAAACGTTGAGCTCTTCACATCGTTAACTCTGTATGATACCAAATAAAAAGACAGCAACTCAACAATATAAAATTCGAGAACTCCAAAATGAAAACTCTGAAAAACGAGGACACAGAGAAGAAAGTTGTGCAAAAATGTAAGCGACCGCAGATGAAATAATGGAGAAACACTTGGCAATAACAGTGCAGGGCTAGGGATGCTGCTCAGGGCATAAGAAGTGCGAATGGAAACTGTACGCGGGACTCGAGAATATAGTGAAGCCTCGGCGGAGGATGAGGAGCAGTGGCTGAGAACACATGCTGAACGCGGAGTGAGCAGGCATGCGACTTCGGTGGTCCCCCCCGAACCGGCTCGAGAGCGGTACTAGAGCGGCGCAAATATGTTCCACGGAAGCCGTTTCAAATCTCCAGCCATACGTCTTCAGTTGTCATCTTCTTCACATCCTCAGCAGTCGGCGCAGACCTTCTCGAATCCAGACACAGATGCGGGCTTCTGAAGTGATCGTGCCCGTACGCGTTGTGCGCAGATTCCATCCTGACAAGCACACGTGTGCAGACAAGCTTCCAGCACGTCCCCATATTCTTTTGAGCTCATCGAGCTGCATTCCGTCAAGAGAGTCAGACTCGGCCGGAAATTTTGAAGTCAAACGCTCCAGTCGAGTTATGACGAGCAAACGATGGAGATGTGTGCACAGCGGCCACGTTGACAGTTCAGGCTCTCCGCGCAGGATCTCCGATCCTGCTGCCCTGGTCCATGCGACTCACCAATCGCTAAAGTGTTTTTCCACGAGTGATCACAACAAAAGGCCTAAAGGCCGACGCACTTTATAGGTAGGCCATAATCCATATGCGCCGCGCACTTGCCAGTTACTCCACAATGTGTAAGTACTGCTTCAGCTCTCTGTGTTAGTTCCTCAACTTTTACGTCAATCATATCTTCGAACATTTCTTCTGCATCAGATGACGTTGTTTAACTTTTAAGTTTGAAACCCGAAAGGAACTCCGTCAAACCAGGAATGCACACTAGCGCTCAGGTGTCACCATCGCCACTGAGCTGGTGCAAGGGGTAGACGCCACCAGCTGCGCTTAGGTAGACGCGACGTGAATCAATCGGGCCAAATTGCTCCCCGAGCTCGGGCTCATATTCTATCTGCTGTGTATGAATACCACGAAAATTCAGTGCTTAAGAAGTGGTTAAATAATTCTGTTCCCCTTTGTTAGTCCTAGCAGGCTACTGACAAGAACATCTCAAACAGATTACACCGCCAACACTGTGCAGAGGGGATAACTCCAAACGCTCTCAGAACCGCTGACCCACCCTACCGCTCCTGATGCTGCTGCTGATTTGTTACTGGAGGATGCATGCCATCTAGCCCTTGCCGATTTGAGACGCTTGCTTCTTCTGGAAGAAACTGCCCGTTGGACACCATCAGGGAGAAGTTAGCCACGGTTGTGTTTCGAGTCATGCTATTGCCCAAGTATGTAATATTCAGTGCCGCGACAGCAGCTGCAAGATCAACTGGTGGTGATAAGCCAAGGCGTGGTAAATGATGCAACGTGTCAAGTCCTTTGTGAAACGTAAAAGATCATTCAATGTGCCGCACAAACTGCTGGAGTAATAGCGTATTTCAAAAACCACAATGTAGTAGAGAAACACCATGGAGATGCTATCTGCAATGCTATCAGCATTTACTCGCTAGTATAGTTAGTAGTTCCTATAGCGTCCAACGCAGTCGCATCTTTCACCTACAATTCTCGACAAACACCTTGGAATGCTTTATCCCATTCGTTGAAGCCTGGAGCGGATAGTATAGGGGCTACATGTTATTACAGGATGCTTAGTTGCGATCAAAACTCTGGCGGCAGTCGGGACTCGAACCCGCACCTCCTGCTCTCCGAACAGAGGTGCTACGCCTTACATCACTGTCGCTGTTCTGTCGAGCCTAACAGTTGCGATACCATCGATGCACATAAGCGCTTACCCGTGATACCGGATGAGCCGGCCGCTGATATTAGCATGGAACAGGTTAAGCTGAACGCCTTACTAGTAACAATGTTTGAATCACCTTGGGTTGAATGCGACTACGATTCTGTTCTGCCACACAAGTCTGCTGTGAAGTCAGCAGGCATACTGCAGCGAAAGCTTACTTAGACTGAATGTGATTCAGAATCTAATGTCTGACATGCCTTAAACGCTTATAGCTCTTCTAGTGCTAGCTAACAGAGAGAAGCAACCACTGCTCTCGAGATCTCCGAATGCGTGATTCGTTCACACGGCGATCTCCTCCAACGGAACATGTGTTCGATGTCATCTGAGCAACCGTGACGATGAAATGACGGGGCACCAGGAACCTTAAACGAAGAGAGATGCAGTCAGACATGAGGAAGCAAAGTATTATACATATTCAGGAAGAGTAGGACTGGAAGTGTTGCTCATTACATTGTTGCTGAATCATCATAGACATCACTGCTTCACCTATGGTTGCTGAACTGCTGGTTGTTAGGTAGTAAAGAAAACTCTGCAAAAACTCAAACCATCGCATGAAAAACGCACATAAAGTCCAAATGTCCTTGTGACCAATAAATGTGTTATGCTCATTGGGAAGCCAAAAACTCGATCTTCAAACAAGCATTTTCCCGGAGAATTCTTGACATCACCTGTGATTCGCACCGATCTAAGTTCATGGGTTACAAGGTAACCCAAAAACAACAAAGACAACTGCAAAACCAAAATCTGAAACCTGAATGTGTGAAGTGGCCTCACCGTCTAGACGTATGCGTTGCTAAGCGTGTGAGACCTCCGAAAAGCGAAGCATTCGCATTTTAACCAATAATGGACATAGCTCGCTATGCAGTAGTGGAGAGGGGAGAATGCGAGCGCAACGTCGAGAAGGCCGAGTATCTAACGACGGGCGTGACCGAGTCCAACTTCATCCAGGTTAACAACGGCACCTCTCTTTCGAGCTTCCACGCACTTCGGTTTTTAAGTAGCTGGGATCAGGATAGCGTCAGATGGTAGTCTGATGGTTGAAGTGAATTCACGCATGAGGTCAGCTTGGTCCAAGTAGCGCTCGTTGACCGGGGTGCTACGGTACTGAGTGTTGGCCTGCGACCAAGGAAGTTGAAACGCGCCCCAGCGTCGTGGAGACGAAGATGCTGCGCAGGACGGCTATAGTCACGCGCCTCGACCGCATCCGAAACGATGTCATTCGGCAGAGGTTCGGTGTCGCGCCGACAGCGGACAAGAAGCGCGAAGCTCGCTTGCGATGGTACGGCCACGTTCTGCGTGGGAAAGAACACAGCGTACGCAGGATAGGCCGTAACTTCGAGGTAACTAGAAAGCGGCCTAAAAGATGCACGAAGCGGTGGTCTGAAACGTTGCATATGGACTTGAAGGATGCCACCCTGATCTGCGCTGGATTGGGAAAAGAGCCGTCATGGCACCAAAATAGCGGACCGCGCTACGAATCGGTACAGATGCTGAAGAATATAGCCCATAGCAGCAGCTCCAGAACAGCCAAGTTTCTCAAATTGTCGTTGCCTACCACCTCGTTGACGCAATTCCGTCGAAAAGTGCCACGACGTTAAACACGTTAGCACCAGGGATGGGCGGAATTTCTGTTTTCTGTTTTCTGTTTTCTGATTTTCTGACCATTTTGGGCAAATTTTTTCTGTTTTCTGTTTTCTGGGAAAATGGCCAAAAATTTGCCAGAAAACAGAAAATGGAGTTGCGAAGAAAATTTTATCACAGAAATCCAATAAAAAAATCCAAAATGTATCGTAGAATAGTGAGCTTTATCCCAAAATAGTGTTCTGGAATACCTTACATGGTAAGCATGTGGCGTTTTATGGATGTGCTCATGTAGTAATTGCGCCATATGCTCATGAACTATGCCGCTTTGTTTGCTTGATTGATTGTGTAAGTGCTGCTGGCAAGGAGTATAGGAGTATATCATAGGGCATTTTAAGACTTTCATAATTTGGCTTCGTATTCTTTTCGATTTTAGCAGTAGCTTGGACCGTCTACGATCACTAAAAATTTTATTTTAAAACTATAAAACTAGTACTCTGAGGGGCATTTAATTATGTATTAATTAACCACTTGTCCTAGAGTTACTGAGGGTAGGGTGGGCACCAGCAGCGTCTCCATACGTCCATGCCGCGTGCCAGGGTGCTCCAGGGTGCTCCATGGATCCTTTTCGCTCGAGGGACACGAATAGCGTCATATTGTTTGTTCAGGGCTTTGGCGAAGAAGTCCGACCAACGCGTTATTGGGCATCCTGGTGTTCGCTTGACATCCCACGGAATCTAGTCGGTGTCTGCGAAGCGCATTACGTGGCCCACCTAACTTTCGACGACTTGGTCATGCGACAGCATCTCTGATCTTCGAACGTCGGCGAAGCTCGGAATTCTCGAGGCCTTCTCTCACTTGCGTGAGTCGTGTCACTCCGAGCATTGCCCTCTCCATTCCGCGATACTGATAGCTTGTTCATCCTGCTTTTGTAGAGCCCAGGTCTCTGATCCGTATGTTAGGGCAGGAAGAACAGTGAAGTCGAAAAGGTAGGTACGGAGCCCCGACGTTCTTCGTCTTCTCCACTGCTCTTTCGACACTCTTGACAGCTCCTCAAGCCGCTCGTTTCCTCCTGCTCAGCTCCGGCGCTAGTTAGTTGGTGATGTTGACTTCGCGACCCAGATACACGTATCTGTAGCATTCGAAGATGTTCGTTCCGTTGAGCGAGAATAGGGCATCAGAAACTTGTCCGTTCCTCATGAGCATCGTCTTCGTAAGATTCAGCTGCAGTCCAACACGATCGAAGTCGGCCAGCATTCGCTCCGCCTGGCTAGCAGCGCTCGGTGTTAGGTGGTGTAGCTGCCATCCGTCGTCTTTCACTTCCGTGTCTTCCCATACTATTTCGCGAAAGACGTTTTTGAGGGTGGCGCTGAAGAGAACCGGGGATACCCTCCCATCGAACCTCATCGTACCTCTCTGTTCACGTTGGCAACGACTTGTTGTAGAATGGCGAAGCCTTTGTCGTGAATCCACTGTACAGCTCTCGAAGGATTCTGACGTACAGAGTAGGAACGCTCTGAGTGAGCAGGGCTTCGAGGACCGCTTCAGTCTCGACAGAGTCGAATGCCTTCTTCAGATCGACGAACGTAAGGCACAGCGGCAGCTTGTACTCTCGCGACACTTCGATGAGCTTCGTAATGGTGTGTGTGTATGTGTGGAGGATCGTGCTGAATCCTCTCTGAAATCCTGCCTGTTCGCATGACTGTCCCTATCCAGGATTACTCGAGTGAACAGCTTGTAGACTGCAAGCATCAGGCAGATCGCGCGATTGTTCCTAATGCCGTGCACTCCTCTGTACAACAAGGCGGTTCTTCTGGTCTTCCGCTGAGATGTAATATGATATGTAGATATGAGGATAATAATAATGATAATAATAATAATAATAATAATAATAATAATAATAATAATAATAATAATAATGTGATGGGAAGGGTATACGCTATGCTCGGTCTTCATTGAATGGTGTCTACGCATTCAAGAAAGCACCTCCGCCCAAGACCTATTGTGCTGACAGCCTCCTCAGCCACAATCTCGTGTTGTTCTGTGAAATTCACATCTTTAGTCGGCTAAGTAGTGAGGTGCTGTAAAGAGCATTTATGTTGGCCTGAAAATTTTCAGCTAGGCCACTTACAAGGAAAGGTATTCCCGAGGAACGCAACGAACTAGGAATACAGATTCTGGCGGAGCCAGTAATACCAACAAATCTCTGCACAGCTTTAGAGTATGTTGATCTCTGCACAGCTTTAGAGTATGTTGCGAGAGTGTGTCTACAAACTCTAGCAATTGAGTTGATGCAAACAGTGATCACTGAGCCTTCATCGTGTTCGGTACTCTAAAAGGCCAGTTTCTTACTAGTGGGACCATTATCTAATTGAGGCGTTAGAGGTGAAACAGAGCTTATGAGTAATGTTGTATACTTCAAGGGTCGAGATTCCTAGGTTCTATCAGTCCACATTTACAATTTGCTGATTGCAGTGCACTGGAGTGTAATAGAAATTTTTATAAACGCTTACAAATTAAAACGCTGGTCTACGACTACATTTCTAGTCATACAAAAGCATTTGCTACTGGAAATATGGATGTTTGGGTAAAATAATTAGGTCATGTGATAATTTCGAAATTTTCTGTTTTCTGATTTCTGTTTTCTGATTTTCTGGCGTTTTTGGCCTTTCTGTTTTCTGATTTCTGTTTTCTGACGAAAGCGATTTTCTGTTTTCTGTTTTCTGGGAAAATTTTCAAAATTTCCGCCCATCCCTGGTTAGCACGCCAAAGTGGATAAATGCGGACGATGAAGGCTCATTCCTTAAGATGTGTTATAAAGCGAAGGCTCCGCTCTAGTTAATTCTAACAGGTAAGCAAGAATGTGGGCTCGAGAAGCGTAGTCGGAGTGGGTGCAGCTTCGAGTGCACCCGATAGTTCTTCGCTCGAATTTCCCGTCCAGGTCAACGCGCCCACATCCAGCTAAGCCTTCCATATCTCCGGGGTCGGTGAACTAGCAGCAGACTTGTTTAGGGAGGATAAAGCGCTAGCCTGTTGATCGGCTGGTCATCGCCATTCATTTGTGTAGGTCAAGCACGCATTCAAATGCTCTTCACGACATCCCTAGAAGTAGGATGCGCGGCGCATCCCAAAATGGATTGCGTAATGCCGTCATGCCGCCTTCATGAAGAATATACGCTAGAAAGCACACGTCGGTATCCTGTTTAGTGCTTAGCTAACGGTGATCATTTAGAACACTCTCTTACACGCTATGAGACCACTCCTGAACATTCGGAGTCTTATAGATCTATTTTTTACCCCTCAACCGTTCATTTCAGATTACTGCCTCGTAGTTATGGGGGATTGGAATACTCGTGTAAAGCACAGTCAAGCGTGAAACATGAATATGCGTCGCGTATGAACTCAAGCTGCCTCTTAGAGCACTCATCTATCTCTGAAACGTGCAAGTTTCAGCAGGAAAAACTCTATCCTTACAGAGCAATTGCGTTTCGAAAAAACTCGCGCGACAACCTTTTTGATCAAGTTAAGCTCGAGGACAATGACGAACTCCTTTCCATTCATATGTAAGATGCGAAGGCTTTTCAAACACATAGGCACGTCCGTTGCGTAGTGAAACCCGGGCTTTTGCCTCCTGGAAAACGAAAGACGTCATCAACCCGGATCGCTCACTGGATTGGTTGTGCCAGTCCTATATGAGTTCTGCACGGCGAAAAAAGAAAGTAAAGAAAAAGAAAAGAAAAAACTTGAAAGGCTTGCTTTGTCTGCTGAACCAAACGATCCACTGAGCGTTCTGCTGACGTTGAAGATGTGATGACAGTCTAGATGAGGCATATCTGGGGCTTCACTTCTTCTTCTTCAGCGTTTGTCCCGCATCGTAGCGGGGTCCGCTATTCTGGTGTTATGACGCCACCTTTCTCGATCCAGCGCCAAATCAGGGTGAACAGTAATCCTTAAGTCCGCATGTAACGTATCAGCCCAGCGCTGCTTCGAGCGCCCTCTAGGCCGCTTTCCAATTACCTCGAAGTTAAGGCCTATCTTGCGGACGCTGTCTTCTTTGCCACGCAGAACGTGGCCGTACCATCGCAAGCGAGCTTCGCGCATCTTGTCAGCTATCGGCGCGACACCGAACTTCTGCCGAATGACATCGTTTCGGATGCGGTCCATGCGCGTGACTCCAGCCGTCCAGCGCAGCATCTTCGTCTCCATGACGCTGAGGCGCGTTTCAACTTCCCTGGTCGCAGGCCAACACTCAGCGCCGTACATCGCTACTGGCCGGACGACTGCTCTGTATATCGTCGACTTCAAGCGCTCCGGCATCTTCCTATCGCAGAGCACCCCAGTCAACGAGCGCCACTTGGACCAAGCTGCACTCACGCGTGAATTCACTTCAATCATCAGTTTGCCGTCAGACGTGACTGCTGATCCCAGGTACTTAAAGACCGAAGTGCGTGGGAGCTCGATGCCGTTAACCTTGATGGAGCTGGATTCAGTAACGTCCGTCGTTAGATATTCGGTCTTCTTCACGTTCAATTTGAGTCCAAACCGCTCCAAGCGATCACACCAAGCTTGCACCTCTCGCTCGAGTTCATCTTTATCTTCGCTAGCGAGCATTACGTCATCAGCATAAAGCAACGTCCAAGGGACGGGGTTCTGAAGACCTCGTGTGATAGCATCCATGACGACAACAAAGAGGAGTGGGGAAAGCGCAGAACCCTGGTGTACCCCGACAGAGATGGGGAACTCCATCGAGGTTCCAGCTGCAGCTTGAACTCGACTCTCTGGACAAGAGTAGAGGATTCGCACCCACTCTATGAGCTCTTCGGGAACTCCATGATGTCGCAAGGCGTACCATATCACTTCACGCGGTACGCGGTCAAAGGCCTTCTCCAAGTCGAGGAAGGCGATATGCACTGCCTTCTGTTTCTCGCGATGCTTCTCTATCAGGAGGCGGGCGGCGTGTATGGCATCAATGGTGCCACAGCCAGCCACGAAGCCGCACTGATTGCTGGAAAGCTGGACGATGTCACGAATTCGTCCATCGACAACTCGCTCAAAGATCTTCATGCTGTGCGAAAGCAAGCGAATCGGACGGTAATTGGAGCAGTCTGCAGGACTGCCCTTCTTCTTCCAAATCGGAATCGTCGTACTTTGGCGCCAACACTCAGGCACCTTCTTCTCCGCCACAACCTGATTAAAGAACTTTGCCAACCACTCAGCAGGGTACCAAAACTTCGACTTCCACAGTTCTGCTGCCACGTCGTCGGGCCCAGTCGCTTTGCCTGGCCTCATCTTCTTCAAAGCCGCTTCAATCTCCTCCACGGTGATCATCTGAACGGGGCCGTGGGTTGGAGCCGTTGAGGGGATGGCTGGATGAGGAAATTCTACTGTAGAGATTTCCTCAAAGTAATCGCGCCATCGCTTCAATGCCTTCTTGCGGTCCATAAGAAGATGGCCGTTCTCATCATTGATGCCGAAGAACTTCTGGCGATGGCGATTCTTTGCGAGTCTGTACAGATACCGCTCACCATCGCGCGACTCGAGCTTCTCGTTGACATCTCCATAATGAGTGGCTTTTGCAACAGCCACGGCCTTCTTTGCAGCCTTCTTCGCTTCTTGGTACTTCTGCCAGTTATCGGTTGTCTTTTCGCCGAGAAACACGTGATAGAGCGTCTTCTTCTCTCGCACTTTTGCTTTCACGTCATCTGTCCACAGCCAGGCCTGCTTGTCGACCTTCCGTCGTCCAGGCTTCGTGATGCCGAGCTCCGACCGTGCAGCGTGACAAATCGTGTCGGTGGCCTTCTCCCAAGTTTCATCGACAGTCGTAACTGTCGGTAACCGCACGCGAGAAATCACAGCTGCTTCCTTCTCTTTCATTCGCCACCACTTGATTCTTGGTGCACCGCATCCCTCGACCTGCTTCAGCCTCGGAGGGGCGATCTTTAAAGTACAGATCAGCGGTCGATGCTGTGGGGCGACCGTCTCATACGGCACGACCTTCGCGTCTGTGACAAGACTCCGGTCGCGATCCTTCACAAGGACAAAGTCTATCTGAGTTCTGGTGTTCCCGCTATAGAACGAGATGAGGTGGGAATCGCGTTTGCGAAATACGGTGTTCACTATGGTGAGGTTGTGCGATTCCGCATATTCAAGGATAGGCTCACCATCTGCGTTACGCGACCCGTAACCGAACCCACCATGACAGCCGTACCCGTCTTTCGTCGCGCCGACGTGCCCGTTGAGGTCACCAGCGACTATGATGACATCTTTCGACGGTACCTCTGCTGTCTTCTCATCAAGCAGGCTCCAAAACTCTTCCTTGGCTTGATCCGAGCAGCCAGTCTGAGGAGCATACGCAGAGAAGAAGTGATAGAGTCGCTCCTTCGCGGCGACAACGATCTTCATCAATCGATCGTCAAAGCGCTCGACGCTTACAATCGAGTCACGAAATCGTTCGGAGACGATTATTCCGACACCACTGGTGGTCGTGGGACTTCCACATAGAACGGCCTTGAAGCCTCGTCCTATGTCCCTTGACTTGCGGCAGGACCACCTCGTCTCCTGCACCGCACAGAAATCAACTCTTCTACGCTCCAGTGCTTCAACCAACTCGCACGAGCGGCCCGTCAACGTACCCACATTCAGCGTAGCCACGCGGGTCCTGCTTACGTTACGGGACTTTCGGACTAACTCAGTTGCCCCCCGATGCCGTCCTCGCATCAGGGACCCTCGCATACTTTTCACACTCGCCGGGCTTTGCGAGTGCGCACGCTCCCGCGGACGCCGTAGCACTATCTCGACAAACCTGAACAGTCATACACCATGTGATGTGACATGGGTCTTCGTAGGCCGGCCTGTCACAAGGGCCTGTCGCCTGCAATCGAATGTCCGTGATCGGCTTAGCTCGCAGAGCGAACAATTTCCAGTGGCACCACGTGGAGGAACGGACATCGCCACCATATCTGGGGCTTCACTGCTGTTTAAAATTGTTCAATGCATTCATCTCAGTAAGGATCTTCCTGATGGTTTCTCGTATCGTGAAAGAGTCAACTCTTAAACCATGTGTCTTTCCTAGTAAAAGGGTGATCAATGATGCATGCCTCTATGTAGAAATCCACTGCGTGACGCTCTATTCACAGAACTTCATCGTGAGGTAGTTCGTGCTCCCTTCTTCACATGACCCTCTTCAACCTCTATCATCCATTCGCGACCAATCTATAACGACTTCGACCCTCTTTTACAGAAAAACGAGGAGCAAGGTTGAGTTAGTGGAGATCGGTTGAGGCAACCCTTGCTCGTGCGCGTTGGATTCTAGGAATCGTAGCAATCGTAGATTCTACTTTTCACCAGCTTCAGTACACTAAATAACCAAATAAAATGGTTAGAATACATATCATTGCTGATACTGCTTGTGCTAGAATTGAACGTGATCGAAACTCTAGACTTCTGAAAATGATGAATTTAAGGGGAACGGTCGTTTTACATAAACGTGAGTCGTAAGGAGACGAACATGGAATAGCAAAATCCAACACCACATAATTCTGGGCCATGTTAACCAAGTAACTCAGAGCCGAACTAAAATAATAAAAAATGCAATAAAATATGTAGAGTCGAAGCCTTTCTCGGGGCCCGTTGTGGAGCACCATTCACACAGATCTTTTTTTTTTGTGCTCTTCGCTGCTTCTCGGCAAGGAAGTGCACGTCTCGATCACGGAGACGGGCATGCAGCAGCAAGCGCAGCGGCGACACTGGCAGCTGCGGGAGTTGGCCATCTCTGCTCAGAGCAATGATGTAGCGGCGCTTTCTCGAAGCCTTCTAGCGACCAGCATACTCGAACGCATAGGGGCGTCTTATGCCTTCCGTCGGTGCTGAGGCGTCTTGTGCTGTTTCTTCTGCAGGCTATTCATCTCGACTTCGGCGCATTCAACGTGCGCGTCCGTCCGTCCAAGCGACGGATCGTCCGTCGATCTGTCCGATGGATCGCTAGGAACAGGCCGCGTCGTTCTTCGCCTCGATACACGTCGAAATGCGTCGTCGTTTGAGGAGCTGCGCCTAGCGTTCTCGGTCCAACTCGACGACGACCAGCAGGTGCGCCGGCTACTTTTGACCCAAGCACCAGCGAGACAGCCGCCAATACTAACAGCCGCGCAAGACCCCCACCCCCTCCTTCGCCGACGTTTGGACGGGATATCCCCTGCGATGCGCTCAGCGGGACCATCTGGAAACTCCCGCCGGAAGCGACCAAGGAGTGGGCAAGAAGAACCGTTTAATCGGGGACGCATGGTTGGAAGAGCCGTTGCTCTCGCGCTCACCAGACTCGAACCACATGCTGCTGAATCGGCTGCACTTTATCGTCCCTCGGCATTGCGCGAAGTCCGATGGATGAGTAAGCTCAAATGAGCGCCAGGCGCTTCAGCGCTAACGAATGGATTGACATCGGAGGCATGAAGTCACACGAATCGCGCGACCCAAGCCATAGTTTCCGAACCACTATTCTCAGCGAGGCACCTACATATTTTTCATGTTCTCCCAAAACTAATGAGCAATTTGTGATGGTACGTCAATATTTTCTTTTCTTGCTCTCTCTCTACTTCGCTGCCGGTTTATCACCGTTGTAAAGGGATAGTTTATGTGGATCACTGTTCTTTATAGTTAACACCAAGGCAGGATAGACCGCTCTCATGCTTTGAAGTGAGGCCTTAGACAACTGAGAAAGCAATCATAACGATGTTTTGTTGTCATCAAAACTCTAGCGCCACGCGGATCTCGAACCCGCACCTCCTGCTGACCGGGCGAGAATGCTCTACGCCTTACACCACCGGCGCTGTTTGGTCGAACGCAACATCCACACTTCGTCGGACCCGTCAGCACTCACGCGCATATCGGAATGAGACGGCCGCTCCTCACATCAACACGGACGGAACCACTTAGGCTGAAGGTTTTGACAGAAATGATTCTGTTCATTTTCTTTCAGCCTCAAGTGGCTGGTTGTGAGGTTGTAACCAGAGGTGCACATTTAACGATCATTGTTCGCTAATACCGGGACTAACGACCTAACGGAACTTTTCGGAAATTTAGCAAAAAAATTTTACGAATTTTGATAAGGTTATCACACCTCTCTTAGTTTTCATAAAGATTGTAGGCCTCGCTCTCTCAGTTAGAACTGCTTCAGAAAAAGTATCGAAATCAGCAAGAGTTATGCAGAAACAAGCCTTTCTGGCACAGCCGTTAGTGGGAGAGGATATCGGGCTCCAATACCAATACCTCCGTTAACATAGCAGTTTGCTACCGCGGCGTCAGGGGCGTTAGCGCGAGAATCCTTTTTATTTTTATTTGGAGGCTATTTATACCATTTTCAGTTCAAATTCAACGTTTTCGAAATCAAATTCAATGTTTTCGAAAACGAATTCAACGTTTTTGAAATCAAATTCAGTGCTTTACAAATCGATTTCAACGTTCCTCTGGAATCTCCCCGTATCATATAAGCCGACCCCTCCACTCTTTCTTGCCATTGCGCGATTCGCCGTGCTTGCAGACAACATGAGCACCGATGATCAAGACGTTCAACAAAGCCGGCGACGCGGCCCATACAGTCGAGTGTCTCGAAGCCAGAAGGAGATCTTGGTGCTGCTGGTGTTCGTTAACGGAATGACCACACACGATGCTGCTAAAGTTGCTAATATCAACGAGAACACTGCTCGAAGCATCATCAACTCGTACATACGAGATGGAGAAATTGTTGGGCGCCCTCGCGGAGGTAAGGGTTTGAGTTCATACTCAGTCACTCGTTGTTTCAGTATTCAATTTTCAATCTGCAGGTACCAGACCGAAAAAGCTTACCGATGAAGTCTTGCGTTTCATCGAAGAGGTCGTCGAGCGGCATCCCCAGCACACCTTGGCGCAGATGCGAGGATTTCTCAAGGACGAAAAAAACCTCGACGTGTCAGTTGCTACGATTTTCAACGCTCTAAGGAAACTCCAGATCACACTTAAAAAATGCCACCGGGAGCTTGACCGCGTCAACTGCGATAGAACCATCGCGAGTCGGCAAGCCTACGCCCTCGACTTTGTGCAGCACGCACCACCAGACAAGCAGAAATGCGTATTCATTGACGAGAGCGGTTTCAACCTTTATTTACGACGCACCCAGGCTCGCTCAAAGAAAGGAACACGAGCCAATGTCGTTGTACCCACAATGAAAGGTCGTATAATTACGCTAATTGTTGCCATGAACAATACCGGAATCCTCCACTGGAAAATTATCAGTGATGGCACATGCAACAGTGCCAAATTTTGCAAGTTCATTGAAGAACTTTTGAGCCGAATTCGCGACAACGAAGAGATGAATGGCGCGTGGCTGATCATGGACAACGCCAGGATTCACAAAGCGGACGACCTGCGGACATTATGGGACAATCATACACCTTAAAGTTTTTGTCGCCATACTCTTACATGCTTAATCCTGCGGAAAACGTTTTTTTTTCAAAAGTGAAAGCTACGGCGAGGCGCCTCCTAAGTAATCCTGTCGCGGAGAGGACGCTGGCCGAAGTTATTGAAGAGGGTGTTCATTCTGTATCGCAGCAAGATTGTACAAACTACGTCCTCCACATGATGGTAAACATGACAGCAGCTGCAGCAGGGCAAAGATTCAACAGTACATGATTTACTTTCACTTGCTCATTGTGCTATTTTGAATAGTTATTGTTGTATTGCTGTATTGTTTATCATACTGTATAGTTGTATCGCTTAGTTTGCTCACTATTATGTACTTGTGTCGCATCACTACTGAAGTGCCTGACCTGCTTAACTTGCTAGTTGTTTCTAATTTTCGTTGGATAGCCTTTTCTGAATGTTTGCATTTTTTGAGAAGAAGTAAACATTGAAACGTACAGCTTGCAAAGAAGACGTTGAATTTGATTTCGAAAACATTGAATTTGATTTCGAAAACGTTGAATTCGTTTTCGAAAACATTGAATTTGATTTCGAAAACATTGAATTTGATTTCGAAAACGTTGATTTTGAACTGAAAATGGTATATCATAGTCCCCATGGCACATTTAAATTTTCAGAAGCCATGCATGTAGCAGCTATAAAAACTCCTCACCGAGCAGCCAAGCACGTCAAAGAATTCATTAAAATACAGTTCTGATCCCTCGTAAGATCTGCCTATCCGCACTTGGCGCTGCTTATCCCAAAACACTCTTGCGCCCCGCCTAGAACAGTCGAGACGAAGAGAACGTTTGCGGCCGCTGAACGATTTTTAAGATCTTTGCGAAGAACGATAACAGCGGAAAATGTAGGAAAGCTGTTATATGTATTCTTTAAAATTCCACTGATGGGACTCTAATCACCTTTTCATTAGTTCGTTCGGTACTTAACGGACTGGTGCCCTCATCAAGATTATACACGCTCGTAGAACAGGCACACAAAACGATTTCACACAGACCTAGGAAAGCGAGGGAACTTCAGGGTCTGCCTGATCTAATTTGAACTCTAATTTGTTGCTGAAAACTGGTTCATCCTGCTGCGCATTTCTTGTTGGTCGTGAATTGTTTATGTTATATTGCAGTCTGTTAGGCTGCATTCGCTGAACTTTAGTTGCGTACCTCTTGAAGTTGGAACATAAAGCGTTCCTTTCTTTTGAGATGCAGTTCGCAGCTGATTGTATTTTCAACCAATTTAACGATTTACCTGAAATTTGACGAAAAAATCAGTTAAAAGATTATTTAAAAAATTTAACGCCCAAATCTTTGTGTGCACCCCTCGCCGTAAGCCCTCATAATGCCTAGAGATACGGTACCTGTACGATGCGCGCACTATCGAAGGAGCATAGTCACGCGCCCCTATTCGGAGCACTGATCACGAAAATGACATCAAGTTCGTTTTATTGATGAAAACTGATCGAGCAAACCTCTAGCGCTAGCCGGGACTCGAACCTGCACCTGGAAAAGCTATTTCGCCAGATCGAGTTCTGTGGTTGCAAAAATGGCTAGAATGCCTAAAAAAAGTTGAAAAATTGCACTGAGGTATGAGAAGAAGCAGCACTAGACTTTGTGCAGTCAATTTTCCGTATACGATAAGGAATTGAAACAATTGACTGAATGGTGTGCACCTACTATGAGGGTAGAACTAGCACATGAACTCGAAAAGCCTTCCAGCTGGTTGACAGGTTCTAGACAACGACGAAATGATCTTGGAAAATATCACGACATGACTGTGGAAAAACACGAAGCACTTCGGTGACTGACGTCGAGCCACGAACTCGCTGCAAACTGCTGCTGGACACAAGGTATCTTAAATTCTTTTTTGGATCCTGTTTCCGCGCAAGCATGTACATGTACAGTGAATGCTCAGCGACACCACCAAATGCTCTAACTTATCTTCACTCGAAATGGTCCATGCCCTTCTGATGACATGGGGCGATGAAATGTCTTGCATACGATGACGGGATGACTGAGCGAGCCGGGGATGGCCTCACCATCCGGATTCGAGGGTCCTGACCACTACCAACTGCTGTCTCAACCCTTTTGTTAGCCTCCACTTCGGAAATGCCTCACCCGCCATGCTTGGATGGGAACCGCATCTACTGCTTCGCTATTGTTCTGAAAACAAAGGTTGCACTAATCTCCGGACGTTATTTTATGCATGCGAGCTGTATTTTTGGTCACATATTTTCTCTCTGCTTTGCTACTATGAATAAACGCGCGATAATTGGAGGAGACTGTGTTCATATCTACTTTCGTACAGGTGCTTCAATTTTATTGATATTAATGAACTGGCAGAAGAAGAGGTGCACAATTCAATCCTCCCGGTTCCAAACGTTTCTCTCCAAAGAAAAAAACGAACTAAACACTCTCTAACCAAAAATTCCGTCTCATGTTCCAATACTGTTCCGAGTCTCCTGAGCTTGTTGGAACCGATCTGACGAACGTTTTCGACCACCTCGTTTTCATTCTTAAAAATTTACTGAATTTACCCCTTTAGTAAGGAATTGTTGTACAAGAATCGAAATATAGCCGTTGCAGCGGTCACAAGCTATGCAATGCCATCAGGTTCACTCTGCTAAGATATGTAGAAGCAAACCCTAAACAGTAATATCCTATGCTTTTCCCCACAATGCGAAACACCCTGGCACCCTTCCACCTTCCCTGCTGTCCTTTAGTTAGTGATCATATCCAGTCTTTCAAGATCCATTCTACCACTGGTTAACTGATGAACCCCTGAAGCGCTCAACGATGAGAAGCCTGCACATCTTTAGAGGGAACAACGAGAAAAACCCCATTCAATGAGATGTATTGTCAATGTTGAGTCCAACAGTTACGCGAGGGCAACTAGGGCCTTCAGCACTCCCCTATACCCCTCATACCCGCCGGTACAAGTGTCGATGAATCCGGCTCCAGACTTGTCTGGGGAGGTAATTGGGGAGATTTGTTCATCCACCGCAAGTCATTATATAGCTAAATACGCATTCACAACACCTCCAGGACATCCCGAAGAAATAGAATGAGTGGCGCATTCCGAAATGGGATTGGGTAATGCCGCCTTTTAACGTTTAACCAACTCTAAATAGCACCGTTAGCCGAGCCATAGCCGAAATATTTCTTCCACCAGTTCTACAATGCTGTGCCTTTGATTTTCGGGCAGCCGAGCTGTTTTAAAATGAAAAGGCGTTACAAATAATAACAAACTCTATTGTTTATATGAATTAAGTCAAGGACGTAGTAGCCGAATGGTAAGAGTAGCTAACGATGTACCATCTTTCATCAGCAATGATGGAAGAATACGAAATAAGTGTAATTGAAATATGCTGCTCACAAACTGAGCATCTACATATGCTTCTCTCTACTGTCTGTTCAAAATATGAGGTTCAACGCAGCAACCTCGACATTTTAATTATTGTGTAGCCCATCCACCGCCTGACACTGGCTTCTATGTTCCTTGGATGGCCGCCCACCTCCGTCACCACCCTTGATCGACAACGCCTCTCCGGCTCTAGGCTCAAGGCTTAAAGCGCGGTGGAGAGTGGTGGAATCCGGAGAACCAATTTCGCCCAACATTCTGCAGAGGGTTATTTGGGGTGCTGGCTGCGAATCTGGCATCCGTTTTGACTCACTTTACGTGGAAATCAAAACTTGCTACCCTTGTACATTCAAAGAGCTCGAAAAACTTAAATGGAAGTTGTTACCAAGCAATAATTCAAAAATGTGCTGGACATGATGATACGGAGTTAAGACCTACCCTGCGAACGCTGTCTTCTTTTCCAACCAGAACATGGCGTGACTGAAGAGCTTGGCCGGAAAAGCTGGAAAAGTTAAAATCTGGAACCTTTTTGCACCTCTGAAGACGACGAGACGGTCTAAAGGTCAGGCCGCCGAACATTCCATCTAACATCCCCGTAACACAGCAGAGCTTGAAAACTGTTTCACAATAATGGCGAGTTTCCAAGACGAGAGCACATGGAAACCCTCCGAAGGAGGTTTTTCGCGCACATAACGTTCACAAAAGAGTGTTTAGTCGCTTCGGCGCCATGACGAGCATTATGCAAGACACGCCGAAATCGCCAGAAGCTGCGGCAATCTGGAGGATTTTCTCTATCAGGAACGACAGAAGAAGTCGGTGCAAACTCAAATTACACAACTTCCCGTTAATCGACTTCGACTCTAACTTTCCTTCGGCATTCGTTATATCCCATGCATTTTTATAGTACATACGCCTTTTGCTGAGAGTATCCCTGAATACAGGAGCAGCACTACATTTCTTAAGTTACACCGATACTTCTGTGAATAGCTTTGCTTCTATAGCTTTGAGTTCGAGTCACAACTCTAGGTACGGGTAGGGAGAGTAGTAGCGCAGTCGAACTGGCGCAGGCCTTCGGGAGCATTCCGACGGCTTTCGAAGTTCATGGTCAGGCCCTGTCCAGGGCAGCCAAATGTTCCATCCATGCGGGGTCGTTGAAATGGAACCATAAAAGTCTGGGAATAGATGTACGGACTTGTCCACCTCCACTGCAATTCACGGTATGGGTTAAATACAAATTCGAATCGCTACGATATCCCGTATAGGTGGAACACTCACTGCAAAGAGGGTTGACTATCGCAGATCACTACTATTATTCTTGCTCTACAATCTGTCTCTGTTGCTAAATATTTTGCTGTTATTTGGCCATTTCATGCCGTTTTAGATTAATCTGTGTACGAAAGACAGTAGAAGAGGCCGGCTCTGGTTCGGACGCGGATTTCCTCCGAGCCTTTCAAGCGAGTTAATATGGGAGGGACTGTATATTAGCACTCGAATTCTCTCTCCTTCAATTCATTCCTCAGTAAAAAAGCGTATAATTTTGATGTGTTTGAGTAATTGCAATTAGTGGGCACAAACAATTAAATAAATAACTTTATGCGAAGATAGAGTTCAATGATGAATCCTAGAGATAGTAAGCAATGTCAATTAGGTGATATGGATTATTCAACCCCTTCTATCGATAACCAATAGCTGCAAAATCGGTTAGTTTCGAGTTCAGCCCGGTAGGTGCTGGTCATAGGTCGGCTGTGCTCGAGCTCTTGCAAGGCACTGAACAAGTACAACAAAATCAAGTCAACGGCGTTGCGAAAACAAGTCTACGTCTAAGCAAACTGCTCGGTCCGTTGCCCTGATTTCCAAATAAAACGTCGTTTCAAGACGGAAATCGCCCCAGATTTGCTAAAACAGTATCCCTAGTTATATCAGATCGACTTACGTCTTACCGCAAGTAACCAGGACTTCAATTAGCTCAGTTGTCAGCTAGGATCTGCTGGGTCAACGTAAGGTGAAGCCTATTAGGCATGGCTATGCTATCTGATCTGTTCCGATTTCTGATATTATCGCAAAGCTCCATTGTTTCAGCTGGCTGTTCAGTGATCCCAAATCAAGGCTATGCGCTCTGCTCAATAGTGACCTAGCCGTCTCGGTGTGACACGCATGACGCTCGAACGCTGTCTGTCTCGCCGACTGGCAGACGGCATGTGGCGGACGGTCTCCATACGACGTTGCGGGGTCAAGTCTGCTGCTGGTGCTTGTGGCGCTGCGGCCTCAGCTGTTTGCGTTACGATCACTAATCCAGTCCAAGGTAATTGGTTGCGAATAGATGACGCCGTCGGCCGCCTCTGATCCGTTCATCTCCCGTTGGGTAACTCCAACAGATCCGACTTCATGGATAAGCACACTCACGCGCTTAGACGAGTTGAAGCCCTAACTGAGGGATTCGCGTAATTATCTACCTCTATACAATTGAGTTTGTCCGTACCTAACGGCTAAGACTTGTTCAAGAGATGCAGCGCATGCCAGCTCGTTGTTTCTTCGAGGCTTATCAGAAGCGGTTGTTAATGAATTGATGAGGCGATGCCTTCGTTTCAATCACCTACAGTTAGGTAGCCACGTGCAACTATGAACAGCCTTCTCTCGGGTTTGGCAGATGATTACGCTTAAAATTCGCTTGCACCAGAACTGAGGACGACACCAAGTAAAGCCTTCACCGAAGTGGTTCAGCATGCCGTATCGCTCAGTTTTCTGAAGTTTTTTAGGCAGGATCTACCCCTCACGAAAAACAACAACAACGATCAGGCTACGAAGCTGGCAAGTGCGAGGCATACCGTTAGCTGTGTCGCAGCACTTGTGGGTGTCCGGAAAGTTTCGAGAATATCTCGCCTATGCAATTTGAATAATTGCAGTGCGCGAACGCGACAAAATGAAGATGTGAGCAACACGGTGGGAAAAAGGGAACGATCGATAGGTTGCATCGGAAGGTGGACAACACCGTCCATTGCCATTCTCATCAGTTAGGTCCAACTTAACAACGTATCAAACCGATAGGACTGCAGGTGCCTTTTTCTTCTTCACTCCCATCTGACCGTTCTGCCGCTCAAACCCGAAGTGAGTTCCAGTCATCGATGGGCAATTTCGCGCCCTCCCTCGTAACCTGCTTTAGATGGAACACCCATTTTCTGAAGGAGATTTTATCCTCGATGGTTCTCCTCGGTCCGGACGTGCTCGCTGTCCAACGTGTGCTCAAATTCTGGACTGCGCGAGGAGCAATCCCGCTCAAAGTTTAAGGGAATGGAGACAACGACATCTACACCCCTCTCCACTGTCATCAGATGCCTACGACAGCGCGGCGTATGCCAGCCGGGCTTTCTTTGAACTTAACCATGGGCGATTGCTGGCGAGCTATGGTATATCCTTGGCGGCTGATCCTCCAAGTTTACGAGATATTCAAGGGGCCACACATCAGGGTATGAATGGGGATCGAGTGCAGAGCGTAGGGAATCAGGAGGCGTGCCCTAGACGTCATTCAGCGTGGGTCTGGATTCGGAAGACGTGCTGAAGACGTCGTACAACTTGCGTAGGGATTCGAAAGACGTGCTGAAGACGTCGTCTAACGTGCGTAGGTATTCAGAAGACTTTCGCTAGACGTCGTGAGTCAAGATTCAGAGACCTGCGCTAGACGTTGTCCAACTTGCGTAGGGATTCAAAAGACGTGCTGAAGATGTCGTCTAACGTGCGTAGGGATTCAGAAGACCAGCGCTAGACTCGTGAGTCAAAATTCAGAAGACGTGCTGAAGACGTCGTCCAACGTCGTTCAACTTGCGTAGGGATTCAAAAGACGTGCTGAAGATGTCGTCTAACGTGCGTAGGGATTCAGAAGGCCTGCGCTAGACGTCGTGAGTCAAAATTCAGAAGACCTGCGCTAGACGTCGTCCAACGTGCGTAGGGATTCAGAAGACGTGCTGAAAACGTCGTCCAACGTCGTTCATCTTGCGTAGGGATTCAAAAGACGTGCTGATGATACCATCTAACGTGCGTAGCGATGCAGAAGGCCTGCGCTAGACGTTGTCCAATGTACAATGGGATTCGGAAGACGCGGTGAGGACGTCGTCCCACTTCCGTAGGGATTTCGAGTAAGGACGACCAATAGAAGAGACCAATAAAGAGGGACCATTAGAGGGGGAGCATGAATAAGGGGTGGACCAGCATTTTCCTTAAACATCGTTCAGTGTGTGTCGGATTTCTGAAGACGGCTCATAGAAGTCGTGGCACGTGTGTCAGGGTGCAGAAGGAGTCTCATAGATGTCATGGCAACGTAGTGACACGTGAATCGGTTCTCGGTGTCACATGTGCGTGCTTGACTCTCACTCCATTTCTTTGCCAGCACATAGGAAAGGATATATTTCGGGAGGGGGGAGGGAGGGGTAGAGAGAGTGACCATGGGACGCGGAGGAGTATTATTGCCGTCGGGCAGTAAGCGGTGTTGACCAATGCCGATTAATTTTAATTATGATTTTGCTGATTAAGCACCGGATTGGGACTGTCATTACCTGTTTCTAGACACGTAGAGAACGAGCGCTTCGGAGAATAAATCGCGTGCATGTGATGGTGGGTGGATGGGCTTCATGTGAACAGTGAAAAAATTCTGCCCTACCATATCCCGCTGCACTAATCTATATAGTGAAACCAATTTTTTTACTGTAAGAAGGCCTAAAGAAGAAAGGAGGAAGATTGGGGTTGTTCTATTCTTGGGGTATAGCCGCGAAGCCTCCTACCAGATGAGATGGGTTGTTCTATTCTCGGGGTTTGGGGGCGAAGCCCAGACGTTTGACGGCCGCTAGGCCGCTGAACGTCTGGTACTATGCAATAATCCGCTAAAGGCCCCCACAGAGTTCTGCGGCAGCGACGCGGCCCTATGCTCAACCATAGGGCAGAGACGCGGAGCTCGCCGCCGGCGGCGTCCCTGCCCTATCCTTAACTATAGCGAAGAGCGGCGTTGCCGCAGAACTCTGTAGGGGCCTTAAGCGACGAGTCATGTTATCGATTGACGCTGAGTCATAAAATAGGGGGGGGGATGGGGAATTATGGGGCGCGAAAACAGCGGAAAATACTCAGACGTCTTCTACGTGCCTGGGGAGTCAGAGGACGTGCCGAACACGTCGACCAACGTGCCTGGGAATTCGGATGGTCATCGACGGAAGGCCTTCACAGCAGGGATCAATATTGATAGTTATTATTGATTTTCTGTTATATTATTATTTTCTATTTTCTATTATTATTTTCTATTATTATTTTTTCCTGTTCCAGAAGCTTCCCTCCCTATGATGGACCCGGGAATCCCCCGGTGGCCAGTTCCACAACGAGATCGACCACATCATCTTCAACTGCGAGTATTGCGTAACCGACGTTTCCGTTGTCCCCAAGTTCTACACGGGATCGGACCGCCGCCTCCTTCGCGCAAGGTTCCGCTTTTGGCGTCAAGGAGAGAAGGCCGTGAAGTTTAAGAAGATGAGTCCCAGAACGACCATCAACTGGAACCTTTAAACCTCTCTTGCCGGCCTTTGGGAAGATGCCGTCATGGACAACATCGACGAGGAATACGACCGCTTCGTGCACCATCTCCGCAATAGTGCTAAGGGAACCGAGAGCTTGAAGACCGCCAAGAGACTTCTGTCTCCGGAAACTCTCGAGGTGATACGCCAGCGTGGAGCAGCACGAGCGTCAGGCAACTAACAACTGACGTCCGAGCTTGCAAAGCTATGCAGAGCGGCGATAAAGGAAGATCTCAAGGAGAGAAGGGCGGAAGTGTTGGCTGAAGCAGCAGAGGCAGGGCTGAGCATCCGCAATGCCCGCCGGAACTTCGCCAACTTCAAGACCAAGATGACCGCTCTCCGACGTCCTAACGGAACCATCACCTCTTCCAGAAGGACCATGGAGAAAATCATCTACGACTTCTACTCCGATCTCTTCGATAGCCACGTCCACCTGCCCCCATGCCATCTTCCGCAGGATGGATACGTCGTCCCCTCTGTTCTCTCTTCCGAAATCCGACATGCCATCTCGTCTGTGAAGAAACGTACAGCACCCGGTCCTGACAGGATCAGACCCGAACACCTGAAGAACCTCCCGCCAGCGCTCATCAACACCTTGGCGCGGCCCTTCACACGCTACCTGTCCGAATGCAAGGTTCCATCTCAGTGGAAGACCAGCAGGACCGTCTTGCTGTACAAGAAGGGAGACGTGCACGACATTGGCAACTATCGTTCGATCTGTCTGCTGTCCGTAGTCTACAAGCTGTTCACTCGTGTGATCCGGAATAGGATCAGCAGAACGCTGAACGAAGGGCAAACAAGCAGGATTTCGGAGAGGATTCGGCACGATCGACCACATATAACCATTACGAAGCTCATCGAAGCGTCGCGAGAGTACAAGCTGCCGCTGTGCCTTACGTTCATCGACCTGAAGAAGGCATTCGACTCCGTCGAGACTTATGCGGTCATCGAAGCCCTGCTCACTCAGCGCACTCAGTACATCCTACTCAATACATCAGAGTCCCTCGAGCGCTGTACAGTGGATTCACGACCAAGATCTCTCCATTCTACAACGACGTCGTCATCAACGTGAAGAGAGGGGTTCGGCAGGGGGATACCATATCCCCAAAGCTCTTCAGCGCCACCCTCGAAAACGTCGTGCGCGAACTGGAATGGAAAGACATGGGAGTGAAGGTCGACGGGCGACAGCTGCACCATCTGAGATTCGCTGTCGGAATCGTGGTTATAACACCGAGCATCAGCCAGGCGGAGCGAATGCTGACCGACTTCGATCATGCATGTGGGAACGTTGGACTGCAGCTGAATCTTACGAAGACGATGATCATGAAGAACGGACAGGTTACTGATGCCCCATTCTCGAACAACGGAACGAACATCTCCGAATGCTCCAGCTACGTGTATCTGGGTCGCGAAGTCAACATGACCAACGACCTAGCACCAGAGCTGAGCAGGAGGAAACGAGCGGCTTGGGGAGCTTTCAAGACCGTCGAAGAAGTCGTGAAGAAGACGAAGAACGCCGGACTCCGTGGCCACCTGGTGGGAGTTGATGTGCCTAAAAGGTCGTCCACTAAATAGGGAAGGGTTTCGACCTTCCATGGAACTTCAAGTTGAGACCAGGTTTATTAGAAAGAGCTCGGAATGCTGATTACAAACATATGTATCAAAATTGCAAAATGAAACTCCTGAGCGACTTATGGCCTGCCGAAATCGGGGCCTCACCACGGACTGGCTGTGCGACACACCTAGCGCGAGAGTGGTGAGTCATCGGGGCTCCGCAAGAAGGGCCCGACAGCTGCGGCGGTGGCGCAGGGGCAGGGCTCATGCTCGTCGGGTGCGACGTCGCTGGTTCGGTTCCCATTGCTGCTGGCTTTTTTGCAAATCATAATTTATCTTCAAAATGACCTTTTGTTCTGAATTATGACACATGTCTGATTAAATTGTCGGGAAAACTACCATGTTCAAGTTTTCTTCCCCCTCGTCATCGCAATGGTCCCATTTGGACTCGTCATCAGTAGACACATCTGATCCCAAATTTTCAACCGTTCCGACTTCAACTGAAGCTGCAGCACCGTCGCGTAGAATAGCTGCGAATCTTCCAACGATCTCCTTCTCCTCACGAGTTGGTGCATCGTTGTCGACTGGCACCCCAAATTCAGCGAGAAGGATGGGCACCACCTTTGCTGGTGAAAAGGAGATAACGAGTGAAAAAAAGCGGTAGATCAGCGACATCATGGGCTCCCACGTTAATCCAAAGTGCAGTAGATCAACGACATTTCGTTCTTCCACATCATACATTCTACTTACCTTTTTGCTTCACACTTTTTTGCTTTGCTCCATGAATGCCAAGGTTGTTAGAAACACCTCTAGTTATTCAATGTATGATTTGGACTTTATTTGTGCAAAATAGTAAATAAAAATGTAACCACAGCAGTCTTTTGCCTTCAGGCATTTTTACAAATCTGTATGGTAGTTTTCCCGGCTATCTAATCAGAAACGTGCCATAATTCAGAGGAAAATGTTATTTCGAAGATAAATTATGATTTGCAAAAAAACAGCAGCGAGGGGAACCGAACCAGCGACGTTGCACCCGACGAGCGTGAGTACAACCCCTGCGCCACCGCCGCAGCCGTCGGGCTCTCTTACAGAGGCCCGATGACTCACCACTCTCGCGCCCGGTGTGTCGCACAGCCAGCCTGTGGTGAAGCCACCGATTTCGGCAGGCCATAACTCGCTCAGAAGTTTCATTTTGCAATTTTGACACACATACTCGTAATAAGTATTCCGAGCTCTTTCTAATGAACCTGGTCTCAACTTGAAGTTCCATCGAGGATCGAAACCCTTCCTTGTAAGGGGAATCATTGAGGGGGACCAGACCAGTAATGTGGGATCAGTTCCAGCAAGGGAAAACAGTAGTGGGAGACAAATACCAGTAAAGGGAGACCAGTACCAGTAATATGGGACCAGTTCCAGTAAGGGAGGAACAGTAGTGGGGGACCAAACCAGTAATGGGAGGCCAGTACCAGTAATATGGGACCAGTTCCAGTAAGGGGAAAACAGTAGTGGGAGACAGATACCAGTAATGTGGTACCAGCTCCAGTAAGGGGAAAACAGTAGTGGGAGACAGATACCAGTAATGTGGTACCAGTTCCAGTAAGGGAGGAACATTTGTAGGAGACCAATACCAGTAAAGAGGAACTATTCTAATAAGGGAAGACCAGTAGTGGTGGACCAGTAGTAAGGGAGGACCAGTAGTGGGGAACCCGTACCAGTAATGTGGCACCAGTTTCAGTAAGGGGGACCAGTAGTGGGGGACCAATACCAGCAATGGAGGACAAGTTCCAGTAAGGGGGGCCAGTAGTGTGGGACCAGTACCAGTGATAGGGGACGAGTTCCAGAATGGGGACCAGAAGTGGGGACCAGTAATGTGGGACCAGTAGTGTGGGACCATTACCAGTAATCTTCTTCTTCAGCGTTCGTCCCTCTTCGAGACGTCGTCCCTCTTCACTACGCCGAGGCGAGTATCAGCCTCCTTGGTTGCAGGCCAGCACTCAGCTCCACCCATCGCTGTTGGTCGGACGATGGTTCTATAAATCTTCGATTTAAGGCGTTTCGGTATCTTCCTGTCGCGTAAAACGCCTGTCATCGAACACCATTTGGACTACGCTGCGCTCACGCGCGAGTTCACCTCGAATGTCAGACTACCATCAGACGCAATTGCAGATCCAAGGTACTTGAAGTTTGTCGTTCGTACTAGCGCAGTGCCATTGATCTCAATGAACTCGGCTTCGTTTACGACTATTGGTAAGTACTCAGATTTTTTGACGTTTAGCTTGAGCCCGAACATTGCCAAACGGTCGTACCAAGCTTGCGCTTGTCGCTCGAGTTCGCGCTTCTCTTCTCTTGCAAGCATTACGTCATCTGCATACAGCAGCGTCTATGGGGTAGGCTTCTGAATGTCTCTCGAAATGGCATCCATTAAGACAATGAATAGGAGCCGGGAAAGCGCAGAGCCCTGGTGAACACCGATGGAGATAGGAAATGCCGATGTGCCGGCTGGCGCTCGCACACTACTCTATGGACCAGAGTAAAGTATGCGCACCCACTCAATAAGCTCTTCGGGATTACCGTGTTATCGTAAGGCGTACCATATAACCTCACGCTGTACACGATCAAATGCTTTCTCTAAATCGAGAAAAACTAAGTGTAGCGGTTTCTGCTTTTCGCGATGTCTCTCTACCAGAAGACGAGCGGCATGTATGGCATCGATGGTGCCACAGTCCGCTAAGAAACCACATTGATTGGTGGAAAGCTTGACGATACCGCGAATACGTCCATCTACAATTCGCTCGAGATTTTCATGCTGTGCGAGAGCAAGCGAATTGAACGGTAATTCGGGCAGTCCGCAAGACTGCCCTTCTTCTTCCATATCGGGCGCGTCCTACTTTCCGGCAACTACCAGGCACCTTTTTTCCATAACAACCTGGTTGAAAAACTTCGTTAGCCACTCAGCCGGACTCCAACACCTCAACTTCCATTGGTCGGCCGCTATATCGTCGGGTCCCGTTGCTTTGCCTGGCTTCATCTTCTTCAAAGCCGCTTTCGTCTCCTCCACAGTGATTTTCTGCACAGGGCCGTGCGTGGAAGGGACGCAAGGGATGGGCGGATGGGCAAACTCTACTGTCGACATTCTCTCGAAGTAGGCATGCCATCGTTTCATAGCACTCTTGCGGTTTGTCAGTAGATGACCGTTCTCATCGTTGATGCCCAAGAATTTCTCGATCTCCTCGGCCTGACGATGGCGTGCCTTGGCAATTCGATAAAGATGTCGTTCACCATCGCGCGTCTCGAGTTTATCGCTGAGATCATCATAATGGACGGCCTTCCTTGCCGCTTTCTTCGCCTTCTGGTACATACGCCATTTGTCTGCGGTCTTGTCGCACAGGAACGCGTGATATAACTTTTTCTTCTCTCTGATCTCTCGGAATTTTCTCTCACGTCGTTAGTCCACAGTCACGCCAGCTTTGTATCTTGACGCTCCCGCTATAGAACGACACCAGGTGTGAGTCAGGTTTTCGAAATACGGTGTTTGCGATGATGAGGTTATGCTAGTCCGCATACTCAAGGATTCGCTCGCCATCAGCGTTATGTGCTCCATATCCGAAACAGCCGTGACAGCTGTGACCATCTTTCGCAGTTTCCACATGACCGTTGAAGCCACCTGCGATAACGACAGCGTCTTCTGAAAAGAAATGATACAAAAAAGAGAAGGAATGATACATACGCTGTTCAGCTACGACTACGGTCTTCATCAAGCGGTCATTAAAACGTTCCACGCTTATAATCGCGTCTCGGAAACGTTCGAAGACGATTACAACAACTCCGCTGGTGGTCCTGGGACTGCCGCACAGGACGGCCTTGAAGCCATGTCCTATGTCCCTCGACTTGCTGCAGGACCACCTCGTCCACTGCACCGCACAGAAATCAACTCTTCTTCGCTCCAGTGCTTCTATCATCTCGCACGAGCGACCCGTCAACGTACCCACATTCAACGTTGCTACGCGGGTCTGACTACGTTGCGGCACTTTTGGACTAGCTCAGCTGCCCCCCGATGCCGTCCTCGCATAAGGGACCCTCGCACACTTTACTCGCCGGGCTTTGCGAGTGCGCGTCGGCTCCCGCGGACGCCGTAGCACTATCTCGAAATCTCTTAAGCGTCATCAACCATGTGATGTAACATGGGTCTTCGTAGGCCGGCCTGCCACAAGGGATTGTCGCCTGCAGCCGAGTGTCCGCGATTAGCTTAGCTCCCAGAGGGAGCACTTTCCAGTGGCACCACGTGGAGGAGCGGACATCGCCACCTGTTGTGCTGCATAGGAACGCTTAAAAATTCACCTGTAGAAATATTTTGAAGCAGGCTTCAAGCTAAAGGCTTCACGAACAATCAGGAACGAATTTTACAAACTTCATTATCAAAATTTTAAGCTCTGTCCGGTGGACTGTACAGGAATGCTTAAAAATTTCCCTGTAGAGATGTTTTGATGAAGGCCTAAAGACGAAGACTGCACGAACACTCCGTTTAGTAGAGAGCCCTTTTAGGACGGTCATATTCTAGCTTTTTCATAATATTTCTCAGGTTTTTCTTAGACCCTCGACATCCTTATGGACCTTTGTAATACACAGCACGATATTTTTCAACATTAAGATTGAATAGGTAAAAATGCATGGTAATTGAATTATGTCAGATTCTCTAGCGGTTATTTGTCGTCTACTGTAACGTTTGGCAAACCTACAAAAGGCAATTCAATGCGAACACTACATAATTTACCATAAATGGCATACCTTGGTATTTCTTCGATAAGATATTTTCTTTCAGCGTCACGCCTTCTAAGGCGTTTCATCAGGTTTATGCAACCAGTAGAATAAATTAAATCTTCTATGATTGATGAAAACATTCTGTGGAGAAGCACAATGTTATTTTAAGCATCAGCCATAGAAGGCGTAAGGCCTAGTTTATACTTGCGTCGCTGCGCGGCGCTTCACCATGGTCGGGATAAATATCGATCGAGCGGCGCGAAAAATCGATATCTATGGGAATAGTGGTGCCGCGCCGCGTCACGGCGCAAGTATAAACTAGAGCTAAGGCCTTATGTTCTCCACAGACGGCTTTCCCCTCCAATTCTATGTCCTGGAGGAGCTTTATCCATGTGGCCAGTGCACAATGATTGCGTCCAAGAAGCCTTTTCAGAGTACTGTAATGGTTTATTGTTATTCAGTATCATTTTATTTGGGCTGGCATTGTTCTCAACCTATTAAATGTTTCTGCGCTATTTGTCGTTCGAGTTCGAGTTCTTAGTCTGTCCCTGCTTTCTTACTAGGTAAGGGTTTCGACCCCCCATGTAACTTCAAGCTGAGACCAGGATCATTAGAATGAGCTCGGAATGCTGATTAGGAATATGTGCGTCAAAGTAGCAAAATGAAACTCCTGAGTTATGGCCTGCCGAAATCGTAGGCCTCACCACAGGCTCGCTGTGCGACACACCTGGCGCGAGAGTGGTGAGTCAGGCCCCGTAAGAACGGCCCGTCAGCTGCGGAGGTGGCGACAAACTGCTATGGTGACATTTTTATTTACTATTTTGCGCAAATAGAGTTCAAATCATATATTGAATAACTAGATATGTTTCTAACAACCTTGGCATTCATGGAACAAAGCTAAGAAATGTGTAAAGTAGACGTGTTGCTCACACACCGCACATTTTATACGTGCAGCCTCTCTACAACCAGCAACAAAACAGCCAATTGTAGCAAGATTAAACAGATATTCACCAGGAGGGACAAACACACCTGGGTGATCATCAATGTAACCTGCCTTATGCCATGAGTATTTCAAAAAGATTGAAAATCTAGAGACACAAAACATGCGGTAAATCTGCGATAAGACCTTCAGCAGGTTGCCTCTCTAGGTCATATTGAACTCCACGCTGTTTACCACCTTTTCGACCTGATCCTTTTCGAACCTTCCAGTGATCTTCTTCTCCTCACGAGTTGGTGCATCGTTGTCGTCTGGCACCCCAAATTCAGCGAGAAGGATGGGCACCACCTTTGCTGGTGAAAAGGAGATAACGAGTGAAGAAAAAGCGGTAGATCAGCGACACTATGGGCTTCCACATCATACATTCTATGTACCTTTTTGTTTCTCACTTTCTTTGCTTTGTTTCATGAATACAAACGTTGTTAGAAACATATCTAGTTTTTCAATATATGATTTGGACGCAAAACAATTGTGCAAAATAGTAAATAAAAATGTCATCATAGCAGGTTTTTGCCTTCATGCATCTTTACAAACGTGTATGGTAGTTCTCCCGGCTATCTAATCGGACACGTCGGCAGGCCATAACTCAGGAGTTTCATTTTGCAATTTTGATACATATGTCTGTAATCAGCATTCCGAGCTCTCCTTAATGATCCTGGTCCCAACTTGAAGTTCCATAGGAGGTCGAAACCCTTCCCTAGTTAGTGTATGGAGGCCTGCGTCAAAATATCTCCACAGAGAAATTTTTAATCATTCTTGTACAGTCCACCAGATAGGAATTAAAATTTTGATAATAAAGTACACAAAATCTGTGTCTGATTTTTCGTGAAGCATTTAGCTTAAAGCCTGCTTCAAAATATTTCTAGAGGAAAATTTTTAAGCATTCTTGTGTAGCTTATCATGTGGAGCTGAAAACTCTAATATTAAAGTATGTAGGATTCGCACCAGTACGACTCTCTGCGCTGCCTTTGTAAACCCTCTAAATAACATATCCACTGTAATTGTAAATCTGATCGATCTGCGAAGTCTCGACCTCAGACAGGTCGAGGTCGATCTGCACGCACCCGTGTTCGGCTAGATCATGGTCAGCTCCGCGGCGACGGCTGCCTTGGAAGTGGCGGGCGTTACGGCTCGAGTGGACGCTAATTGGCTCCGCAGGCACTGTTGGAATCGTCAGTGCGCATCCGAGTCGGGACTAACGACTGCCTCCGCCAATTTTGCCCATGCCTAGCAATATACCGTCTTTCAGAATCGAATTTTCGTTATCTACCTTCACCAAGGGACAGGCGGGATAACATGTAAAAGGCAGTATTATTCAACAACTACCATACATGGGGCGCACCATGAGTTCAAGTTCTTCAAGATACCGCGGAGGTGTTTTCACGAAGTTGTTCACGATGTTTTCACTTTCAGAAAGCTTAAGTTTGCATATTCTAATACCATGTAGAAAAATGTGTTTGGTGGGGTAAGCAAAGGTGAGGAGCACGGAAATAAACCTCCGAAAGTCTTTATGTCCTACCGCAGCACACCTTCAATCCCGCCTATTGTGTAACTGTTTGCGGCAAAGACGATTGCTGCGAAAATCGAAGGACTGCAGAAAGGTGCCCTCCTTGAATAGAATATGAGGAGTTACGGATTCGGGTAAAGTGATTGCCAAGTTACAATCTAGTACTTTAGCATGACCTTCGCTAGCGGTGGAACCTTCGAACAATTGACCGAGAATAGCCCAGAAGACGAATCCTATGTAAAATTTGGGAAAATTCAAAATCTAAGCCTAATTTTCAAAACTGCTTGCAGGTTTAATTGTGTGGGAAACTCGTATGGGAATGATGGGCACTTTTTAACATTTCGCTCACCCAAACTCTTCTCTTTCACTTCAGTTTTGTGATGATTTTTCCCATTTTCAAAGCACTGAATCTTCGCGGCGAGAGAAGCTAGTGGGGAGAAGCGCAGTGTGTAGAGGGCATGATCTGCTTGCATAAGGTGGTAGAAAGCTACAGCAACAATCTAACGAATCCATTTTTCAGGGGGCTAGATTTGGCCATAATCTATGAAACAAAGTGGTTTTATCCTCTGACTCATCGTCAGCTTTCAAACTCTAATCTGAAAAATGGATGCGCAAGCGGTCTTGTCCAGCTGCATAGCTCTTAGCTGATATAATACAGTTCTAATTGGAGATCGCGACATTTCAGGCACTTCCAACCAAGCGAGCGCTATGTCAGACTGCCGCTCGACCTCAGCCCAGCACTCCCATCTCAGCGCCGACGTGCCCTCGTCACACCTCGGTGTTAGGCCTATGTTATACTTCGGCGACGCTGTTGTCGGTGAAGTATAACATAGACCTCATACCTACTGGTACTGCTCTGGCCTTGCGGAGTAGAGGAGCAACAGATGGCCAGAATTGATTCACCTCAGGGATCTCCCCGTTCATCGGTTTTTCCGAGAAATGTTCAAAACTTTTGTAGATTTCTCCTAATTTAATATCTGAGAACTAGCGACCCACACTACGTTTTAAAAAAAGCGATTTAGTTTCCTTTTTTAACGTACTAGCTAGTCTTACTTTTTATTAATGGCCATACCATACAGACAAAAATTTAATTAGTCGTTTAGTAGGGAATTGGACGCAGTCGGAAGAATAGTCTTGCTCCACGTCTTCCTATACAGTGGCGGCAAAATATTTACGGACACCTATCTCTGCGGCGTTTTTCGATTGTAACTTTGGAACCAAGGAATCTAGAGAAAAAGTGAGTAGGTTTTTAGTACCCTCTGAAAATTCTATATAGCTAAATGTTGTTTTGGCAATGCTAAAGTTACAGAAAAATTCGAGTGAAAGGAAAATGCTCACGAGGTAATGAATGGTAAACACCTCCTCAAAATCACACAGTAATAAATAGATAATCAAAACATAATTATTACCGAAGAATTGACCACTTCTTGGTTGGATAGCCCTTGATTTGGATTACAGCCAGGCATCGGTTTCGCATTGAGCCGAATAACTTCATGCACCGCTCCACTGGGATAGCATTCCACGTCTCATTAATGGCTGATTCCAATTCATCCAGATTCTTCGGTCTCAAGCGCTTGACCACTTTGCCCACGTTGTTTAAAAGGTGTTCAATAGGGTTTAAATTTGGGAGATTGCGCAGGCCACTTCAAAACTTTCATCTTTTTGTCTCAAGCCACTGCTTCGCCTTTCTGCTCGTATGCTTTGGATCGTTGTCGTGCTGGAAAATCATGCCCTTCCCATTTTCTTGCGAGCGTATGTATTCACCACATTTTCCAGAATGTCAGGTATTGGTCCATGGTTCCTTGGATTCGATGTATTGGTCCTAGACCGCATCTGCTCATTGCCGCCCATAGCATTACTGAACCTCCCCCTCCTTTGACAATGCGTTGTGTGCAGTTTGGATTGAATTCCTCACGGCCACGTCGGCGAACCTTGCATATTCCGAGATCCGAGCCTGTTGAACTTCGATTCGTTTAAAAATAACACTTTCCCTATTCTTCGTCCTCATACTTCAGATGCTCTGTTGCGAATCTGACGCGTGCTATCCGATTCCACGACGAGACCAACGGCTTTTGTCGAGCCACGCATCCTCTCAATCCAAACTCAGCTGAACGAATTTGAATACTATGAACCGAAAGGCTTATGGTTCCCCTAGCTGTCTTTTCTCTGTGGATATCAAGCCGTTTTGAAACGATCTTTCAATGAAAAGCGATGAATATCACGATTCTGCCTGCGTGTCGCCTTACGCGTTCGTCGCTTTCTCTTTCTTCCATAATCTCCTCCGTTTGCTTGCACATCCTTCCACACTTAAAAAACAGTAGATCTCGGCAAGTTAAGCTTTCTTCCGATGTCAGCGTAGGACCATTTCAAGTCTCGAAGGAAGGCAACGTGAGCTCGCTGTGCTACGGTTAGCCACTTGCCGTTCGCCATCTTCAGGAAGGCTGATTGGATATAAAGAAAACACTAATCCGTTACTCTTTCTCATCTACACATATGATCTGCCACAAAGACTTAAAACACATCCGGCCGTAAAAGTGCAGATGTATGCCGATGACATCAAGATATACGGGGCATACAACGACCACATTCAGGAGGAGGTTTGCCAGGCTCTTTCTCAATCTATCACAAATGTGATGGAGTGGGCTGCAGACTGACAACTTCCGGTAAATATCTCGAAGTCATGTGTTCTACATATCGGCAAGGACAGTATGACTGAGTATAGGTATCATGATTTGACATTTAGAAGAGTAACCGAAGTGTACGATCTAGGGGTTTGTCTTAACTCTCGTCTAGATTTCAAGTCCCACATAGAGGCAGTCATTAAAAAAGCTCTCTTCACACTCTTCTCTATTCTTAGAGGCATTCAGTGCAATGACGCGCCCACACTGATAAGATTATACAACACCTACGTATTACCGATCCTAGAGTACGGCTCGCAAATTTGGAGTCCGTTCTCTAGAAAGATGCAGTTGAAGCTGGAAAGAGTTCAAAAGATTTTCACTAGAACGCTTTTGTGGAGATGCGCACCAATAATTGCACACCAAACGCTAAGTTATAGTGAAAGACTGAAATACTTCAATCTCAACAGCCTCCTTTACAGGCGTACATTCAACGACATTAGTTTTTATTGTAATGTTCTTAAAGGAAAACTTAGAATGTGCTTTATAAGCACTTTACAACGAGACACGGTTCAGTGGAACTCAGTTTATTTCTATGAAAGCGGCCGTCCGCGGTCGATACAGTGAAGCCAAAGACGACTAAGGGGGCGGAGCTTTCAGCGTCGCTTCGATCGCGACACTCCGCGCGACAAGGTCAGAGGAAAAACAAAGCAATTCATATGTATAACTACATTGTCAACAGATAGGACGATGGTTAAAAAACCAACAAAAAACCACATATGGGAACAACTACAGACATGTTATATCAAGCGATCTCGTGCTTTGCTGCCACGCGTTCTTCATGAGAGTCTGCTCGGTCCCTCTTGAGCGTTGGAGCGCCTTGATGAGTTTGCTCGCTCAGCTTTCCCGCGACAGCCGGTTATACGCGATGAGACGAGAGTCAGCGAATACCGTTTGGAACCGCGAGGACGACGGCCGAAGATGGAGTAACGCAGTCGAGGAGCAGCACTGACGAGAATATGAAGCGATGGAGGGGTAGGAGGAGAATAAGATGACGACTGGTTAAACGGGATGACGGGAAGCGAAGGGGCGTAGTCGGCGTAGTAGCAGCAACGACGGTCGGGCGAACAGGACGACGAAGAAAGAGTCGCTGTACCGTAGAGGTAGGCGAACTAGTTGTGGCGACGTTTTGCGGGCAGACCGCTGCAAGTCGAACATAGGACAGAATTGTGGTTGCCGCGACAGCTAGAGCAGGTTACCTGGCAGTTCTTTCCGTGATCTGGACGCAGACGCTGACGACAGAGACGAAGTTCGGATGTGCGCGTGGCGCGAGACACCGGGTCGAGGTACCGATGACATCGAGCAGTATGATGCGCATCGACGTTTTCTTCTGGGGTACAGAAGACGTAGTTCGACTTGGGAGTGGACCGCTCCAGAAGCACGTGAACATGGTCTTGAATCTGGCATATTTTAGTCAATGCCGAGTCGACGCGACCAGAAATAACGGCGACAGTGCGGGTCAGGGCTTCGAGAGACGCTTGCCGTTCTGCCTCCATGTTGCGGAGTTCACGTTCGATGTCGTCGTCATGGGGAGCAAGGCAGAATGACTGGGGAGTTGTGGTCGTCGGCTCTGCACCAGAGAAGAAAATCGAAAAACTGTCGTAGTCAATGTGCCGAAACTTGCAGTTGCACACGGTCGCAGATGGCCATTGTGCTTACTGACGGAGGGAATGCCACAGCGCTCTGACTGTCCGAAAGCATGTTAAGATAGCGCCCACTGTCAGCTGTAGACCCGCACGGACTATTTGAAAAACTGTCATCGTCACTATGCAGATGATCTTCAGCAGGGCTAGTGTTACTGCGGGCCCAAACGTATACGTGATTGCCATCAGAAATACCACCGTGGCAGCGAGTGTAAGGGTGAGCTTCCAATGGCTGGTGACTACGGTCCAAAGAGGTGTCAAATCTGGTATGTTGATGTCGTGAAACCAGTCTAGTTGTGGAATTGTTTCGTGCGAGGTGTTGAGGAGAACATCATATGTCCATGTGTGGGGATGGTAGAATAAAACGCCTGCGAGTTCAATTGAGACATTTCTCCCACCACAGATGGTGAAGCACTGGGAATCTACGACGGCGCTCTCGAACATTAACCTCAGTGCATTAATTTCATTGTTCGAACTGCATGAAATGGAGAAGACGTGGTGTGCGCACTGGACAGTTGTCCACGATGGGACCGATGTAAGGGCCTGTTCATACTTCGCGACAGCAGCGACAAGAACGATGAGAGCGCAGCTGCGCAGCGCGGAAGTATGAACAGGCGACAGCAGCGACTGGAGCGACTAGAGCGACAAAAGTGACTGCAGCGACAGTGCCGGCGCTGAGTATGAACACTTCTCGGCAGCGCGCGCTCGGTTTCAATCGATATACATGTTTTGCACGGGCGACGAGTCGCTCTTGTCGCAAAGTATGATCAGGCCCTAAGGCAAGAGATCGATATTTGACTGCCCTGTGTACAGCTGTAACAGCCTGTCAGATGTCCAGCGGAGATGGTACAGGGCTCATCGATGTTCATATGGGCGCTTCCAAGTGCTTTAGAGGAGTTGACTAGAATCGTCAACTCTCCTTCGATTGAGTCTATCGTGACGGTAGCATTCTCAACATGCATCGACATGTACGGAGTGGATATTGGTAATAGGTAATCGCTGTTATTGCGCGCGTCTGCTAACTCACTATGGGGACAGTGACACTTGGAACGAATCCCTGAAACGTCGCAATCGCAGAAATGTGTGTCCTCACAAGATCTAAAGTGATCGCGTGCTTTAGTCGAGTCTTTGCGTTTCACTGGAAACAAGAAATCAGGTGGGAGAACTAGTGTTTCATTGACGGCTTGCGCGAATCGATTGTATGATAAGTGTTGATTTTGAAGTGATATTATAGTGAAGTCGAAATCTGCGACTGAATGCTTCTTGTATGGCATTAGATAAACACGTCGTGTACTTTGTTTGTTGTATATTTTCAATGAAATGTCAAGAGTTATCGTTGGGTTCAACGCTGAACATTCGAAAACTTCGTAGACGTTGAAGGACATCGGGACGTGAATGACGCGATAAAAGGTACATGGGCGGAACGGGATTGCGCAGAGACAGTTAAAGCCGCTGCATTGAGTGGAACAGGTCGAGTATCCAGGGAAAGACATAGAATGATTCAATTCGGGAATGGCGTCATGCGGATCAACACTTTCGCAGGTAGTACCAACGTACGAGCCCATACCTCTACAGCGTGTTACGTGCTGAATGTGCTGTTGAGTATCCCTTGTCCAGAATAATGAATCTTTTGAACAGCGTAGCTTCAAGGGCCTACGAGAGATTTTAATGTATCCCACGCTTTCATTTGCATGTTGCAGTTGCACACACTGGCTAGACTGTACGCTGTTAAACAGTAGCTCGTCTTCGTATCGATACTCACAAGTGTTGCGATTGGTGCAGACTAGTTCGAAGAAGTGGCGGGTGTGCCTATCTTGACAAGGAGATACACCGAAACTGAGAATAACTGTAGTCAACACTAAAGATACAGCCGTGGGTCGGACGAAGGCTGGAGTGAAGGCGCTTAAGCTCTACTGAGTAGCGTCACGCTGTGGTTGTCGAATGTGTAGTTCGATAGATGTTACGTCTTGCGCTGATCTTTTCCGGGATTTCGATATGATATTGGCAAGGATCCAAGCGATTGAAAGCAAAATCATTCCCAATAGGTAAATGATTACAGAAGCTGACAAGATTGCTCCTGTGGACCAACATTGTGGGTTAGCAATGAGTCGCTTAGACAAGAACTCGTAGTTGTTTTCACATAATGGAGTTGATGAGCACGATATGGATTCCGTAGTATCGTTCGTAAGTACGCTTATAGGAAAACTTTGAGATATTGGTGACACTGGCAGAGTGTACTGCTGCGTGTTGGTGGTAGAGTTGTATCGCCGACACCTTGCGCCAATGTACAACTCAAAGGGAGATGACATCGGTCTTATGCTTACTCAAAGATATGAGAACGAAAGGCAAGCAGTTAAAGTTGCTCTCTATTGGGTTTCTTGTTCTCGTTTGGCTTCCGCACTGTTCATTTTCGGCGCCGTCAGAGTGTTCCTGTCGACGAACGGCGTCCCGCGCTTTTGTTTTGGCTTGCCGCGGTGTTTTCTCGCCGTGGTTGCGCCGACAGAGATGCGTTTGGTGATGTTGATGACGGAGAACGCGGTGTTTGGGGCAGAGTTCTTACTTCCAATGGGTAAAGTTTACATAGAGGTCTTTGAACTGGGGCATGCTTGTAAGGAAGTCCTATTTTGGCTGAGCGAATTTTCCCGTCGACGCTGACGATAAGCTCCGTGATTTGTCCTATTGCCCAGTGTCCCCTTGGTATCAAGTCATGTTCTACAAGAACGATCTCTCCTTTGTTTGGAACAGGACGAGCATTGAATCGTTTGTCTTTAAAGCGCATCTTGTGCGTATCTCGTAGTATGGTCAGGTACTCTGTATTCCAAATTCTCCAGAACTTATCAGCTATTCGATCTGAGAATGCAAGCGCTTCCTTAGCCTGCTGTACCGTTTGCAAACAGTCTGGGTCGTAGGATGGGTCATCGTCCATGTCGTTAGTAACGTGCGCGACTGGCAGGGAGAAGCATATGCTCCCTTGTAGGAAATCAACGGGTCGTAATGGAATAGCGCATGTGTCTGATATACTGACAGCTGTTATTGGTCGCGTATTTAATACACCTTCAATTTTAGTAATCACTGTGTTCATCTGCGTAAAAAACAGCTTTTTTCGCCCGATGCTTTTTTGAAGGGCAAGTTTAACTGATGCAACTAGGCGCTCCCAGACTCCTCCCATCCAAGGGGCACCGGGTGGGTTGAAGACCCAGGTGATTCGCTGCTGTGCGCAGTACGTTTGGAGTGATTTGTCGCCTACGCTGTCTTGTGTGAATAAGGAATCGATGACTTTATTTCCGAGCTTAAAGTTGGTGCTGCAATCGGTGCGCATAAGCATGGGAACACCTCGACGCGATGTGAATCGTATGAAACTGTCGACAAAAGCGGTGGCTGAGAGATCTTCCACTAATTCCAAGTGAACCGCCCGAGTGGTGAAGCAGGTGTAGAGACATATGAATGCCTTTGTATTGTTCTGTAATGTGAATGGTCCGATAAGATCACAACCTGCGTTTTCGAACGGCTTCGTCCTTCGGACACGATCTGTAGGCAGTGGTGCCATTTCAGGTGTTCGAAAAGCTAACGACTGGGCTTTACGACATATTGCACAATGCTGCAGGATTCGTCGCACTATTTTTGATGGACGTGATATCCAGAACCGTTGTCTAGCTAAAGCTATGAGATGGCTTCTTCCGCAGTGTGCGTTCTTTCTGTGTAGATCGAAGAGAATAAGTCGTATAAGTTCGGATTTCGGCGCAATGTAAATAGGGTTTTGCGTGTCGTACGGTAAGTTAGCGTTCTCTAGCCGAGATACACAGCGTATTATTTCTTCTTGGTCTCGCATGATGTTCTTATCGCGATGTCGAGAGTTTAGCTCCTGCATGTCTACACGGTCGTGTTCGAGTTTTAGAAGAAGCTTTTCCGCGATGTTCATGTCGTTAGCTGTGATTTCACAATCTGAATCGAACTTATGTCGTGTTGGCAGTTGAAGAGTTCTGCCTTTTGAACTGTTCACTCGGTCTAGGAGTCGACGAAGAAATTCCCCCAGCAATGCTGTGACACGCAGCGCTTTGGCGAAACTTGCTGTAACGCTGAAGTTCAATTAGCTGCTCGAGAGGCGTCTCCAGTTTTGTTTGAGGAGTCACGGCTGGAATGCATAGAACATCATCTTCTTCGAGTGGATCTGGTGGCAAAATTTCCAAAGAGTTAATATTCGTTAGTATTTGTTTACTTGTGAGCAACCATTGGGGTCCGTTTACCCATTCTGTGAGTGGAAGTTGACCGCTGGTTACCCCGCGGGTCCCCGCGTCAGCCGGATTTCTCTCACCAGCTACATAGAAAAGGTTTACGTCATATCCTAGAGCAGTGAGCCTGTGTATGATAGTTGTTATGCGGTCTCTCTGATTGGTCACAAAGAGAGGGAGTCTCCTCGCTGTTCGTATCCAATTGAAAGCTATCCAGCTGTCACTGACGATGTTGATCCGTTTCGCACCTACTGGGAGCGCCGCAGCGATCGACTCTGTGAGTCGTAAGGCTAGCATTAGCGCTAGGAGCTCCAAACGCGGTATCGATAATGGTCTCTTCTTTGGTGCCAAGTTTGTTTTTCCGCTTAGAATACTGGACATTGATTCCGCGTTGCGTTCCATGAATGCGCATACTGTCATGGCTGAACTGCTTGCATCGGCAAACATCCACAGCTGATTTTGTTCCTTTTCCCTCGGTTCCTATATTGTATATTGGGTGCGTGACCGACCTCGGCCACCACCATTGACCCTCTACGGCCGGTTGTGTAATCGGTTGAGCAACGCTAGGTGCGTTTTGAGCAGCTGCCCAAGAGTGAGTATTGCTCTGTGACATTTTCGTTCTACGCTGATTAGGTGCTGGCTGCTGCACCGTCGTAGTATTTTGTATGCAGAAAGAACTGTCATGCAGTTTATCGCAACGAGGGCAAATTAACCGAGAACACTCGTTACTTCCGTGATCGCTGGAGAAGCATTTCCAGCACAAGTTGTTTTCCATCACGATTTTTCTATGTGTTTTAACGTCTACTACAGATTGGCGTTGATATGACTTGTGGCTTGGCTTTCCACAAAACGTGCATGACTTTGGTATAATGGTCGAATCAGCGCACCACTGTCTTTTTTGCTCAAAGGTTTTGTTGCTCAGACGTTGCCAGATGTACTTCGAGCGCGCGACCACTTCTTCAAGTCGATCTAGCAGCTGGCCGACAGTGCAGGTGTCCGCATTCCTGTTTTCTTTGAGATACTTTTCAACGATAGTCCTAGGAAGCTTCCTGAGGATGTTTTCAACCCACATTAGATCATGCATTTCGATTATATTGTAACCAGTCGAAACCATTTCGTAAATTAGTGATCGGATGTTGTCAAATACGGTCTCACAGGAGAGAATGCTGTTTTCGGCCGACAGAAGTTCGGAAAGACGCTGTATTACGCGCGCTCTGGCGTTGTTTACGTTGCCATATTTCTTTTTGATTGTGCTTACCATCCACTGGTAGTTCTGGGAAACGATTTTGATGCCTCGTACTGCCACTGCTGCTTGTCCCGTCAGGCTTTCTTTAAGAAGAATCAATTTTTCAATGTCACTGAGTGCTTTGTTTTCGTGTACCAGCGTTTCGAAAATGGCCCAGTCCTCTTGGAAGTCGGTTTTCCCATCGAAATTTGGAATTGTGAAATTAGGTGGTTTTATTGAATGATTCCTGTATTCTTCTGAACTGTTTACTGCGTTAGAGAAGTCTTTGAAATCAGTATCATCACCTTGATTTTCTTTGGTGTGAAGCTTCTCGTCACGTTCGCTTTCCTCTACCTGGTGAAATGACGTGTAATAGGGCTCAGACATGCTATCCTTGCTCTGTGCTTGCTGTTTCAATGATTTGCTAGGTGACATAAATTGTAGCGCTGTGAGTTCATGCTGGACCTCAGCAAGTCGCATTTTCAGAGCAGAAAGCATTGCATCGGCGCCTTCTAGCACTGTGTCACACGAAAGTTCAGCCTCGATTGCTAGGAATTTATCGAGAAACTCTTTTTTTTGTCTGATTTCTTGATATCAGTGCATTCCGTTTCGTGAGCTTGAGCGCGTCTAATACCTCATGCCTAAATGAAGCAGGAAGCGTAATCGCATTTTTGACTGAGCCGGATAGTTTTATGCAGTACGTTTGTTTTTCTATTTGGTCAGATGGATAATTCACCACCCCTGTGAATGGGCGAAAGGTATTGAGTTGTGCCCCCAAGTGATGGCAGGCCCGTTTCAGTGGTGATGTGCGAAAGTACAGTGACATGCTGGTGCTCGCTGTACTGATCATGCACGAGCTCTCGCTTTTCGACTGGTGCAGTCAGAAATGACTGGTTCGGCGGCGTGATGGGCGAATGACTGATCACCGGCCTGGTTACGTACTTCGGCCTAGGGGCAAGAAGTAGGTAACGGGCAACACGTATGATTCGTGTGGCCGATGCACCAATGCGCTTTATAAGCACTTTACAATGAGACACGGTTCAGTGGAACTTTATTTCTACGAAAACGGCCGTCCGCGGCCGATACAGTGAAGCCAAAGACAAGTAAGGGGGGGGGGGGGGGGCGGAGCTTTCAGCGTCGCTTCGATCGCGGCATAGAATAGAGCCCTCGAAATACTGGACCTTCAGGCCGTGTAGTGGGCGTTCAGGTAAATTTTCTTAGCAACCTGCGCCAGTAAACAGAAACCATCGGACACAGGTACATAATTCCTTGTTTTACAGGGGAGCTCGTTGGCTTCAAATGCTACCGAGCAGTATTTTGGAGTCAACTAGTGTCCCCGTCTTTAAGAAAAAACTGAGGCAAGTTAAGCATCTTCTTTAGATCTGCAAATTCAATAGGTCTAGGCTGTTGGGTTCAGCTACATGCAGAGCTACCACACTCGCTCGTTGTAGTGGTGCCCATTGAATAGATCAAGGGTCCGGGATTGTCGATACCAGCTGTACAGTGAAAGTGATACTAGAGATACAGGATTACGTTTTGATTCACAGTGTGTGATGTGTTTGTTCACGCTTAGTGAACCAATATGCCTGCTTCGACTTCATGACTGAAGTTAGAGGCTATTCAGAGCTTAAATACAGAGGAGCCCATTATGGAGTTTTCCTCATGTTTATATTGTCGTTATATAATATATACACATATATAAGAGACGTTTGTGTTATCTTCAAAATGTTATCAGGGATCATGGACGTTGATGTTTCGCAGTTTTATAAGATTTTGCCATCAGTAACGAGAGGTGATTCTAAAAAGATCTCCTACCGCACTCCTAAGACGACCGTAAGGTCTTCTTCTTTTAGCTCTAAAACACAATTTTGAAGTAACTGAGAAGTTCTATGGCTCCTTCAAACGATTTGTGAAGAAGAAATGGTTATGTTATTAATCTTTTATGGTGAGCATATTCCTAATGGTGTTTGGGTGTTTCTTCTATGTTTGTTGTGTTTGTCCGTTTTATGACGTGTGTCTTAAACACCGTAATAAATAGTAATAATAATAATATATAGTGCGTAGAGTCATGCTTTACATTGAGGCAGTTTTTTTACGTCTGCAAGTTCGGTTTGACTATATCAGTCCCTATGGAAGCAGCATCGAATGGTTGCGTAATGAAGGCCTAGTGTGACCGGACTCCTAGGTGCTTCCGTTCGACTAAGCTGTTCAAAAGTGATTCTCCACTCCATCGATATCCCAGTAGCTATACTGAGCGTCAAGCCGACCTCTGCAACATTATCATAGTTGAATTATCTGGGTTCTAATTCCTATCCATTCAAATTGACACTTTATTTTCAATCTCTTTAGATGTTTGTTTCGTTACTGCAGCTCCCTCGTATTTAGGCTTCTGAATAGCTCGAAGCACTATACTTCATCAATTGCAGTGCACATTGATTTCATGTCTTTATTTGTTACACCAGTGTTGAGTTTATGTGTTGATTTTGTTGAGTTGTGCAAAATTTGTTTGTTCATATTCCGTTTTAGCGCACTCATTGTGCATCCATAAAATAAATAAATAAATAAATAAATAAATAAATAATCGATTGCCACTATGTAATGCTGTTTGTCCCACGCAGATTATCGATTATAGCGATAATCATTATGATCTACTGCAATACATTGCGATTTTGAAGGCATGTTTCCAATGCTCGTATGTTTTCTACTCGTATGCTTTGGATTGTTGTCGTGCTGGAAAATCATGCCCTTCCCATTTTCTTGCGAGCGTATGTATTCATCACATTTTCCTGGTCTTCCTTGGATTCGATGTATACCTCATGACCATTTGCTTCCACTGGAATATTTCTTTGATTTTAGCCAAGCCAAGACAACATTTACATGCGTTTTGTAGAGAATTTTCTGAGAATTCCAAAAACCCATTCAAGTTTTTTTTTCTGGAGTCCCTAGTTGCAAAGCTACGATCGAAAAATTCCGAGAGGTAGGTGTCCGTGAATATTTTGCCATTTTGCCGCCACTGATATATCAATGGTTGGTTCTACAGGCCAGCCCATAAATAATGTAATAATGCTCAGTCGTATAAAAACGGTAGGCATGGACCGAATTTGGAATTTTAAAAAAAAGCTTAAAAAATACTTAGTGCATGCATTGCAGATTACGGTCTCTAGACTTATCTTGGAAGGACAAAACGCTGTTCTGTCTATCGGCTGGCCATTTAACTTCCGCACACGTGTCTCCGTGCTGAGTGGTCGGTCACTGCACGTCTCTCTGCAAAACGACCTATTATTGTCATCGTTCGACTTGCTGACGCTACCTAACTACACGGACTATTCACGGCCACTTCGATTCCGATTCTAATCCTGATTCTGATTCTGACTATGTCGACTCCAGTCCCTGCTGCTCGTTCGAAGGGAGGCATCAAGCGTTTCTGCCCTGCAAACTCTCCTTCGTCACCCTGTATTGATCCTGTTGGTCTTACTGATGCGTTGAAAGAGGTCAACGAGTCTCCTGCGGTGCCGGCTTGCGTCAAGAACGCCTTCAATAGCTTGGTTCACGAGTTGACGTCTCTCAAGCGGGAGCGGGACAAGCTACTGGAAGAGAACCAGATTCTTCGTAAGAGGCTGGGGCTTCGGCCCGATTCTTCTGTTCATGACACTGTTGCGGACGTGCCTGATGATGGTCAAGGCTCGAGATCAATTCGAACTACTGCCGTTCAACCAACTGACGAGCGAGATCTGGAACGCCTTCGATTGATCGTCATCAGTGGAATCCCGGAACTTGATTCAACGGATATCGAAAGTAGAGTGCGCTACGATTTTCTCAGTGTGAGGAATGTTCTGTTTCACATAGGAGTTGAATGTCTCCCTGTTACTGTATATCGGCTTGGCAGGCCTATTACTGGAAAGTTTAGGCTTTTGAAAGTGGTCTTACCTTCCTCACGGTTTCAACGTCTTGCTGTCAAACTGGCCCCATGTCTTCGCTCTTTCCCTGAGAGAGGGGTTTACATTTGGGAATCACTCTCACAGGAAGAAAGAGTGCGACGACGTGAGGCCTATCGCAGTTCGATTGTTAATTCTTCTCAAAATGTCATGCTCAACACCAGCTCCGTTCAGGGAAACTAGTTACTGATCCTTGGTTTGATGAAGATGAAAGTGATGATTCATTTGAATACATTCCAAATATCAAGTGCTTACTATCTGATGTCCGCTCTTTGGTCAAAAATGGTTCAGCTTTGGGATTGACCCTTCTGAGGGAGAACTTTGACATTGCCTTCATTACCGAGTCTTGGTTAAAAAGTTCGGTCGAAATTTCCGCTATATTAGGCTTTGCTGGTTCACTATATTCTGCCTTTAGGTGTGATAGGCAAAATAAAAAAAAGCGGCGGTGTTGTGCTTCTACATAAAAATCATATTTTGGTCAATCAAGTGTATCACGAGTCGGTGTTAGACTCATTTGATATTCTTAAAGGGGATATTGCGTTCGATGTTAGAACTGTCAGAGTTATCTTGGTCTATCGCGCCCCGAACTGTTTATAGGCTATCTTTGTTCAATTATGCAAGGTTATAAGTGATTTCAGCGCCTGTAATCATGCCTGTGTTGTTCTAGGTGACTTCAATTTGGCCGATATGCCGCCCAATCTTTCCTACGGCCCTCAATCCTCTCAGTTGAAAAAGTTTTTACTGATCTGTTAAGATCCCATTCTTTTAGACAACTAGTCCCTCAACCCACTAGATCAAGTTCTTTCCTAGACTTGGTTTGCAGTAATGCTATAGATCTCTTCCACGACATTAAGGTTGATGCACCTATAGGTTCTAGCAATCATGCTACTGTTGTGTTTAAACTGGACATCAAAAAGGTAGCTCCTTCTTTTCACTTTGAAAAAGACTTCAGTTGCGCTAATTATTTTCTAATTGAGTCCTTCTTAAAAGACGTAGATTGGATTGGATGTTTCGAGACAGTTGGGGATGCTGACTCAGCTTACGAACTCTTTCTAAGTGTTTTATATCATGTGATTGATTCCTTTGTGCCTCTTCGTGATATACAGACAAACCGCGCTAAGCTGCCCTGCTACCTTAAAAGGATGATGCGAAAAAGAGACATTCTGTGGAGAAAAGCCGTTCGTTCAAATAATAGCATATTATGGGACGAGTTCAGCTGCATCAGTAAACAGGTGTACAAAGCGGGTCTTAAATTTAACTCTTATCTGGAGCGTAAATATGTTTCGTCTAAGGATAATGCGAAAGTTTATAGATTTCTGCGCCATATACTGAAGGAGAATCACACAATTTCTAGCCTGATTGATGAAGGTGGTAAATTTGTCTACACGGACGCTAATAAGGCCGAGATACTCGCAGAAGAATTCTCCAAAGCCTACTGCACCCATGATCTACGTAATGGAGATAGTCCGAGCGGTGTCTCCTTTTCAAATTCGTGTGGCGGTTTTTGGTTCTCTAAAAAGGACATATTTGAGATGGTGTCCTTAGTCGGGTTTTGAAAATTGGCACTACATTATACTGGTTCCGTTCGAGCTGATCATTTTGGAGCGATTACATAGGCACAGCTTTTCTCGTGTTCATTGATTTGTTCTTCTGGTAGTTTCTGAGAAAATGGTTGCCCTGGTGATGTTGACGGCGTCAACAGCTTTCCAACAGTGCAATCTGGTTCAAATCCGAGTTGGTCGACTTTTCACCCTTTTTGCACTCAGTCGAATTACGATGCTGGGGATCGGGATATGTAGACCTGAACCCAGTGCTCCGCTGCATCCCAATGTCAGGAATTTTTCGAGATAAGCGTATAGGCTCACAACGATCACGTAAAGGCGAGAGTGAACCATAAAAGCGTTGGATTGCACGAGCCTTTTGCAATGAAGTCTTTATTTGGATGACGAGAAACTAAGTGGCATAGGTAGCATCAGAAAGCAAGGTATGTACACGAATCTTCACAACAAACAATAGAACAATAAAATAGAATGATTTGATTTGATGAGGTACGAGCTTGAAGCAACAATGTTATAGAACATTACTGAGTAATTACAACACAGTGCGTTCATAGTATAGGCGAAGCGTAGACGCACCCATGTAGTTGATAGTTCTGGCTGCCCCGCGAAGGAACGCGTAATACCACTAAAACAAACAAAGCCGCGTAGCAAAAAACTAAACTGTTCATCGCACTGACCGTTCTATTTGAAAGTTTTCGAAGAATGGGGTTGCAAAAACGGTGCCTGGTGCTTCACGGGTATTATAAGCATATATACATTAAATCGCTCTAAAACTGCACCCACACTAAATTTTAGGTGGAGTAATTTTTAATTGGAAAAATTGCTGCATTAGGTATGCATTAGGATAGGATAAGGATAAAGGACGGCGTTACTCAATCCCTTCTGGGATGCGCCAGCGCATTCCACTTCTACGGGATGTCGTGGAGGCGACATGAATGCGTATTTCGCCATACAATGACTTGCAGTGGCCAGCCGATGAACAAGTCAGCGCTTTATCCTTCCCAGACACGTCTGGTACCAATTCACCAACCCCGGAGGGATGGAAGGCTTGGTTGGCCTGGGCGGGAAATCCGAACCAGGAACCTGGTATCGGGTGCACGCGACAGTCGCGCCTCCTCCGACTGCGCTACACACGCCCAGGTATGCATTGCCGATCAAAATTTACAAGAAGACGCTAGCTACATATCTGTAAGAACATCACTCAATATTCGCCCGTACTAATCGTAAGCTGAATTGGCCAAACTTTCGTTGTCATATGGTGTTTCTCTGGGTAGACGCGAGATTAATGATACCATATTTCACTCCTTCAAAATATCGGTCAACGTTTTGTGGAGTACTGGTTCCTAAGATCACACGGACCTCTGGTGTTGGGAACTGTGGTTCAGGGAAAACGTCGTGTACAGCAGATGGACCACAACTCTACATGCTGCCCCAAATTGAGTCCATTATCCTGATCAACTACGTTCTCTAAAACGAAGGCATGTAGGGACCATGTGAGAATTCCGAGAGTAGTGACGCGTTGTCTTCGTTCGGCGCCAACCCCATCTTGGGTTGCTGTTAACTCTCAATGCGCCATACTCAGATCACGAATGATTAGCTCCACAGCTACCAAAACCAGTTGTCCAAAACATTAAGGCACCTCCTACTCGTGAGATTAGGACAGATTAGAGAAAGCACAACTTTTTGGGACCTTGGTAAAATCGGGTAACTTAGATCACCTGAAGCCCGTTTTGTCATGAGGACAGCAGCCAAAAACAACCAAGGTAGGAAAACCAGGGAAGGATCTCAGCTGTATATCTGACCGAGGAAAATAGATAGTACTGCGAGAATCACCACCCTTCATGTATTGGAAAAACGTGTTTCATTTTTGCAAAGTCCTTGAACCCAGAGAGGTACCCAAAGAGCTACCTCGAAGTTGTGGGTTATCTGCGTTTTGATTACGAATCTGACCCTTATTTGACAATTTAGAATGAAATGAATGTGTAGAAGATGTGGAGTAAGCAAACTGGTAAAGGAGGGAGCAGTGATGAAGAAATTCAAAAATAGCCCATAGCATGGGAGTCGAACATTCAACCCCGCACCTCGGAAGCAGCGTCCACCCTCCTGAGCCACCGATTTGCTTGCCTTAGAGCTTTCCGTCACGTCCCATACGTCAGCGCCCACAAGGGCACATGCGCAGACGGTGCAGCTCTGTACCCCCAACTTCGAGGGACCGTAGCTCTTTGGGTTCAAGAACTTAGCAAAAACGAAACTACAGGGTGAACCAAAATAACGGACAACATTTTTTCGTCATAATTATAAAACAACCAACAATTCGAGAAAACGTCAACTAAATTACAATAACACAAACACTAGGGTACGTCATGTTCAAGTGGTTTCGTAGTGGCCTTCCTTGGAGCGGATGCAGAGGGCCAAAAGTTTCGCGAATTTTTCGACAATGGGCCGCAGGTCGTACCTGGGAGCAAATTCTGTTCACGGATGAAAAGCTGTTCACGGTGGAGCAGGCGCACAATCGCCAAAATGGTAGGATGTGGTCAACAGAGGCTCCAAGCACCTCTGCTATCGTCCAAAACCTACAATCTGTCATGGTTTGAGGCGAAATTTGCGCCAGCGGCAACACCCCTGGTTTTCTAGGATAAAGGAGTGAAAATCGACGAAGATGTGTACCAGCGAGATATTCTCGAGTCCTAGTTCTTCCTTGGGTCCAGTAGAACTTCGGTGATGCCCATTGGACGTTCCAACAGGACTCTGCACCCGCACATAGTGCGAAGAGTGCGCAGGTGTGGTGCAAGGTCAATTTCCCCGACTTCATCACGCCTTCGGAATAGCCGCCGTATTCTCCGGATTTGAATCCGATGGACGGGCCATTTTAGAGGCTAGGGTCGGCGTCAACCGCCACCACGCTCTCGAGTCCCTGAAGAAATCCTTGCGCCAGAAGTAGGAACGATTGTCTCCTGATGACCTGTTGCTGGTTGTTTTATAATTATGATAAAGAAATCTTGTCCACGCTATTTTGGTTCACCCTGTATGTAGGGTGGAGGTTCTCGCAAAACTATCCATTTCCCCCGTCCAGACATACGCCTACGACCCTTCCTTGGTAAGTATAAAGGATAAATTCTATGTTGGCTGTGTACTCTCACCTCGGTGCTTTAATTTGGTCCTTAAAGCCCATCGTTTAGGAAACGGCCGGTGAAAATACTGGATTCATTTTGAGCAACTCGTAGAGTTGAAGTCCATTCGCCATCTTCTTTCTGAATCCCAGTTCCACTTGCCTACCATACTATTTCTCCCGGGCTTAGGAATCAATATCAAGAAGAATTCCGACCAAAAGTCTGAGCTAGTTAAATAAACTCTCCGTAATCTTGTGTCTGTCATCTGTCATACCATGTGACGATGAAGTTGGGCTTATTCAGCTTCACACAGATGAATGCTAAGAGGTGTTCTCACGGATAGATACCTAGTATCTGCTTGCAAATGCTGACAAGTAGACAACCTTCAATTCTTGCAGCCAAAAATGTGCTTAATCAACATTGGGTGAGGATGCATCTGTTACATATTTATGACACACATAAGACACTAGACACCGCGCCTTTGCAACCTAATTCTTCAAAAAACACACACAAACAGAACCATGAGTACTGCTAACGGCTCTCCACAACAAAGGCACTTGTTGTTTTAATGGTATTGTTTTTGCTAGCCCTGATGCTAGACTGCTAATTTTAAGGTGCGCCTATATTCGCTACTATTAGTACGCTCTGTACAGTGAGCAAAAATAAATGTGTTTTCGTTTTTTTCAAAGTTATCTACTGGTAGACTTCATAGGACTCTCTGAAATTTCAACACTTTCAAAGCGCGTCGTGTTCCATACAACATATAAATTCTTGTTAGACAGAATAAAAATTTAGGACGGAAAATTTCATTAACAATTTTTTAAACTGACCAAATTCGTCATAAAATTCTGAGGTGCTTGCAACTCAACTAAGCAGGCAGCTGCCTGAATGCCAGTACAAATACAGTACAACCCTTTGTTACAAAACTCGTGATGTCAGTGACAGCTTCGCTAATTATGAGCTAATTAGGAGACCTAATGTGAATCGCCGACTGAGTGGACGACTTCGGTTTTTGTTTCGCCTTTATTTACCAAATATTTCCCTGATCGTTCCATACTGCTGTTATTCCCATGAAAGCGAAACGAAGAGAGCACGCGCTGCAAACGCGCTTGTCTACGGTGATCTTGGAAACTATATGTGCTTTGTGACTTTGGCCGCAATGGCTTTGGTCACGTTTAGTTCCTAGCAACTATCCCAAGCCCTTCTCCGGAGAACACGTGCACACAGAGGTGCAGCCTTACGCGAAGCAAGCATGTCTGTATTGGCTCTGAAGGATAATATTAGGCAGCTCAATGTCAAGACGATGGCAGTTTCCATTCGTGGCGTCAGCTTCCTAGCTAGCATATCAGGAGAAAATCCATCACTACAAGCTTGTGAAGATAACTTGATCTGCTTCATCAGGAATCAGAATGTCATAGCAGCCCACACCATCACAAAGACTCCTAGAGGGTCGCTCTTAAGAACGCCTGTCTTAGTCACGGTCCTGACTTCGGGTTTTAATAAACTAATAGTGGAAGGTGTCGTAACTGAAAAAAGGGGATAGGGGGTACGCTTATGCTTATTTTGCTTGAAAGAAATGACAAGGTGAATAGACTGACAACACCGCCGCTATGCCACGGTGGAATATGTAGGCGGCAAAACAAACTGATAAACAAAAAGCTCGCGATTATATTGTTAAGATCACTGAAATCGAACAGCAATTGAACACGTCCAATTGCATAGCTGGCGGGTAATTTATGTCACAATCGCACGAGCAAAGCTGACACTGGATCAAGGTTTATCATTTATCAGGTTCCACTGATTTTGTGTTCAACAGATGCTCGTTTTCTTGTTTTGCACTCCTTTCACAACCTTCACGACGAACACTCCAGTTTTAAAATGCCTGCTTCAGAAATCCGTCCCAAATTATGCATTAAATCCAAAAAAATACGGGTACTGTATAGCAGATAACTCCTTGAAAACACAGAGAAATTTGAGAGGGCCCTAAAGGTCCGTCCACAGTTACGTCCGAAAACTCAAAATTGCATTAATTCATATTCGCTAGTGTTGCTCAAACTATCAACGTTTTACCATGTCGTACAGAAACGTGTCTTCCAGGAACAAGTCGAACAGGTTGAACAGTTCGATGTCCTCGCGAAACTTGCAGCAGCTCACCTTAATCGTTAAAGTGAAATCGAGAGAAAGAAAACAATGTTAGGAGCACGAACTGTGCCCACATTGAACTCGTCTGAGAGGGAAGGAACAGTCGATCTTCTAGTCGCCTCATATGTGCCACCAATGTAGGGTCATATCTTCATAGGGGTGCTCCTATATTGCAGGAGCACACGAGCAACGGATAGCGATCTTGGGCGCAGCCTGATCGACACCGTGGTCCCCATACAGCTGCACCACTGGTGGCACTCTCTAACAGGGTGGTGCGACTTCCGTTGGACGACCAGCCCAGTTGTCGGGGAAACAAACGAGCAGCGAATGCCCGTCGCTACTGTCCTGGTCGTGCTTCGCTGCTCCAAAATCATCTCTGCTGAGTTGTTCTTCCGCAGGACGGTCCGCCAACCGCCACGAAATAAATACTCGCACCCACTGGTGCAGTCGACCCAAGGGCGTTCCCGCGCATAGTCCGTCCGAAATGCTCTGTGTTCTTAACGCGGATGTGAAGAGACGAAACAGGTGGCGCGTACTATGCGGGGACGAATAGTTGGAGCGATGCGAAGGTCGGGTGCATACCAGGGGTCTGTGTTTAACGATTAACGATTTACCGGATTTACCGGCATTCTTCGTTAAAAATGTTTAACGAAATTTAACTACGAAAATTTCCGTTAAATTACATTAAGGCATTTGTCATACCATCGCTCACCCCGAGCGACGCCTAATGATATGCATCCATATCGATTCCATCCCGCCGCCCAATCGATCGACCACAAAGGCCTAACTACATTTTACGCTCCATTTTTAAAATTTTGCTTCTTCATGTAAATGCGTTTTAGACAAATTTTTCGTATGAGCTTTCGCAGTATCGTTGCGATACCGAGGAAACGCTCTAGTTACTTGAATCAGTGGAAATAGGAACCGATATCGTCCGCGTATTTTGGCATTTCCTTGCTCCTTAACCATTTGTTTGCGTGCGTCTCCGAGTGGCCATCCACCTAGTGCCAGAACTGACCAGGAGGACGACAGCGGCTTGGAGAGTTTTCAAGTGCGTGGAGAAGTCGTGAAAGAGACGAAGAACGTCTGAATCCGTACCCACCTACTCGACTCCGCTGTTCTGCCTGCCCTGACTTACGCCTCAAAGACCTGGGCCATATGAAAGCAGGGTAAACACCGCAATCAGCTCGGCGAGGTGAGGAATCGAGAGGACGATGCTCGGAGTGACACGACTCACGTAAGTGAGAGAAGGCCTTCGGAGTTCCGAGCTTTGTCGACGTTCGAAGATCAGAGACGCTGTCGCATGGGTCAAGTCGTCGAAAATTAGGTGGGCCGGCCACGTAATGCGATTCGCAGACACGCGCTGGACGAGAACCATCACCGAATAGCTTCGCGGGATGTCAAGAGAACACCAGGACGCCCACCAACGCGTTGGTCGGACTTCTTCGTGAAAGCCCTGAACGACCGATATGACGCTCTTCGTGTCCCTCGAGCGAGGAGGATCCATTGGACCACTCTGGCACGCGACAGGGACGAGTGGAGACGCTGTTGGCGCTCGCTCGAGCAAGTCGTTGATCAATGGGACGACAGGTGATACAGGTGATACAGGTGATGAGTGGTATGGATTGTGCCATGCTCTCGTCTGAACTGTATCATTTTACACTCGACTGAATGTTTTTCGCTTGAGTACCTGTTATAATTTCTCCACAAAGTGGCCGTTTCGATGGATTTGTGCTTCTTTTAGGGTTTAAAACTCAAAAACACACTAAGGCTTTAAAAAATGCAGGGTATTCTGAAAAATGCAAGTACTATTCGAAAGGTTCTAACATTGCTGCTAGTGAAGCTTTTGAAGATGTTTGAGACTGGTATAAAAGAAAAGTGTAGTAAAAATTCTCTGACGTGCAAATTGTCAAGAATACGCCACGCATCCATCTGAATTCTTGCAATTTAGACTCGATTGACTGTGCATGGACCGAACGCATTTTACAATCTTGTTATTAGTTGACCACGTTAACCTGCACTGTGCTTCTTTCAAGGTTTACCACTTGACAGTGCATTACAACTTCTTCCAATAAGTGTGGTATCCTAAAAACATAAGCGCTATATGAGACGCTAAACCATTGCTCCTAGTAGGGTTTTTGAAGAGGTCAAGGGTTCACACCAAGCCCTAGTTCACTGCCAGGTTCTAAACGTCAAAATAGGCACAGCACATGTTATTGCGGTCAACTAATAACAAGATATAGCAAGCAAGCATTCAACCCATGCAGAATTAATCGAGTCCGAAATGAAAGGGTTCAGGCGGGTCATTGCGCAAACTTAACTAACTGCACGCCGCAGAAATCTCGTCACACTGTGCTTCCATAAGAGTCGCAAACCTCTTCAAAAGTTTCGTTAATATTAGAGCCATTCAAATAGTACTTGCATTTTTCAGGATACCCTGCATTTTCGCAAGCCATTGCACGTTTTTATGTTCTAAACCTTAAAAGAAGCACAAATCAACCGAAACGGTCACATTGTGGAGAAAGTATGACAAATATTCAAGCGAAACACAATCAATCGAGTGTAAAATGCAGGAATTCAGATGATTGCATGGCGCAATCCAATCCTCTCATATATCAAAAAATTCCCTTTTTCCTAAACTTTCCTACAAATCCTTAACTTCTTCAGTACCTTTGCTGTGAACAACGATATCTCCTTTCAAACAGTGTATAACTTTCTTAAGCACTTGTATATTTATCTTATCTACATCTTTAACCGATCAAGACATTTAACCTATCGTTCAATGTATGCCTCAGTGAACGAAGCTGCGCAAGAACCTCGACAGTGTCGAACACACTAGACATTGGATCCGACGCCGATTTTCCGGTTAATCGTATGATTCGGATAGGCCATTTTTCAAACCCCGGATCTTCGAATGGTTCAGATAAGGGTATTTTTGAAAATCCCGGATTTTCGGATGATTTAGATGAGGGCAAATTTCGATTGGCCGGATTTTCGGATGATTCAGATTCTTCTTCGGATCGGATATCGGATATCCGATTCGGATAACAACGGATTATGCAGTTAATAGAGGCAGACAGTTTCTCCAGTATGGGGTGAACTAGAAGAGTACACCAATTTTAGTCTTTGAAACATGATAGCCAACGAAAACTAACAAATTCGTCAAAACTAGGATTAATAGGAAATAGCCGAACATAAAGACACAAAAAAAAACTCAGACGGCATTGGTTATAGGGCTTGGGGAGTGAGTGTCATTCTGCAACACCGCTACATACCACATGTGGTAATCCACGTAATTAGGAATCCTTTGTTGAACTGGCACGATGTATAATTCGCACTGGAGAAAGTCTGAAGTAGCTGGATGTTCATCTGCTTCCTAACACAGGTGAACCAATCCCGTACAAACCCCCTCTTGAGGCACCAACCGTCGAATGAAGGGTGGTAAATGACAGAACAAACACTTACCTAATACATGCTGCTATATGTCTTTGGAAGAATTACGACATGATTTCATAATTTATTTTGCGAAAGACCAAGCGGAATCTGGAAGCAACCCACACCTAATACACACAGAACGAGTACTCTTACTTTGCATCGCATATAGGAGTTCAATACTCAGAGTTGCGTGTGTGTGCGTCAATGTGTGGAATGGTATACATTTTCACTCTCATTTTCGTGTATGTTTTTTTTTACCAAGCGTAGAGCGGCATACTGGCAGCAAACGTCTGGTTGGGAGCTTTGACACCAAACCCCGATAATATAGCATCTTGACCGTAGCGGTTATTCTTTTCAACTTTGATCCTTCGTCGCTTTGCTTCGGCAAGAAGTGGTCTGGAATATAATGCAGAATAGGACCGTAGGACATGATGGCCCTGCTTTCAATACGGATTCTATGAAGACTGTCAATCTTCAGTCACATTTTCCTCCCAAGTGTGATCCCGGACCTGTGTGGAGACGAGCAAACACATGTGTTCCCACTTATGATATAGGATCGTGCGATTCCCACTGGGAAATCACACTTAATCAATACGCGGTCTCACGGCATTCTGAGCATAATCCTGATCCGTACCTTCCGGATCTTTGGATGACTCAGATGAGGGTAATATTCGAAACCCCTGATTTTCGTATGATTCAAATGACGCCATTTTCGGCCGAGCCGGGTTCCGGATAATCCGAAACCGGATATATCCGGCCGGGTATTCGATAATGCATAACTCGGACCTCATGTCTAATACACACCTGGGGAAGAAAAACCTATTAATGGAAGAAAAATCGCATGAGATTTTGAAAAAAAAATCCACACAGGTGAGAAATAAAACCGTGACGGAGACAGGGGGCCGGGAAATCGTGTCAAATCTGCTCCGGAAGGGGGTCGTAAATGTTCGGCAAGTGTTGAACCTCCACCCTGAGGCTACCCCGGCTCCATCGCGGGCATGGCTTACCTTCTCGCGCCGAGCGCTTGGTTTAGCGTAAGGGCTCGTTTGATGTGCGCGCCACGCGCGACGCGATGCCAGTGTAGTGGCCGAATCGATCAACCGCGTCGCTCGATCAATTTGGGCACTACACGTGCATCGCGTCGCACATCGCGCGCACACTAAACGACCCTTAACAAGGAAAGATTCCCAACTCATGGTGAGCTTTTGTGATGCTATTTTGACAGGGTGTAGTGCCCTGAGAGCGGAGTCCAGAACCACAGTTAGTTTTTGCTGAACGCCCTTTTAAAGACCTGAAGAGGAGGTCTGAAGGCGAGCGCGCAACTATCATCAACCCCTACGGCACCAGACGAGATGTGCCTCGGCGGCGCAGTCGGTAGGAGGGCGGCCTCGTAGAGGCACACGGAGGTGGTTTTCAGATCGAGTCCGCGTACAGCCGATGTTTTCGCACGTATTAGTTTGTTGTTATTACGCTTTCTCATGATCACAGGAGGCAATTTTAGACTATCAATGCTTACAACAAACCAAGCCTGTCTAGTTGCGCCTTCATATGTGCTAGTTATTCAACTATTCACATCTGCACCACTACTATATCATACCGTATCACCAACGATACCGTAATCGTAATTGCACACAAATACGCTTATCTTACGGTTGATTATTATGAACACGGGCCACATCGGTACATAAGTGCACTAAAAATGTCGTTCTCATCTGATCTTGTTGTCGACCGACTACTTTCCACCTTCACATCGGATTTCACTTCCCCGACAAGGAGACAGATTGCGTTTGCGGATGCCATAAAGGAACTTCTCCTGGACGCCATATATTGAGATATCGACTGTCAGGAAGAATAGGCGGTTCAAGTTAGAGGTAGTATAATGAAAACGGGACCTTTCTATGTCTATCATACGCATGGGTGGCAGCTGGGTACGTCGATGTTCACCCAGGACCTTTCTCAACACCCACGAAAGGCGCGTTCAACGAAGTGGTCATTCCTTGCCAGGGAGAATATTGTTCCTCATTGGTTTTTGTAAGGTGCTGCTGATGCTGCCGTGCTCGCTAGAGGAATGGGCGACCGCGTGTTTGCGTCGCTGCAGAACCCATCGCCGCGGTTCTCTCGCGGACACGGGAGGTACGCACTGGACCTAACATTGCCTTCATCTATTCGATCGTTCCTAAACTTCGAATTTCCATCTGTTATCGCTGCGCGCTGGCGTAGAGATGGTGATCGTGACGTACTCAACTTCCTTAGCTGCGATTCATTTAGGCTCAAGGTCATTGGGTCTTATCGGTGTCTCTTCCTCCTCAAGTTGGTTTTTCTTTCCTGGGATCCCCTATGACGGCCCTATGTCGTGCTGCTGTTGAAATAGTACGAAGGGACGACTAGCGCAGGTCTTCTACAGCAGGAGCGCAGACCTTGACCAGCACGTCCGACCGATGACAGCGGCAGTGCAATCGCCGTATTCTCGTATTGTCTATGACGACGAGTGTTATAACAGCAGACTCGATCGTCCAGCCGTGAGCAGGGTCAAGCGTGGGGTTCTATTTTTGCCGAAAATTTACGACCCCCCCCCCCCTCCCAGAGTGGGTCTGGTACGACCCCCTCCCTTGTGTAAACCACCGTTTTATTTCCTATCCGTATCGAATTTTTTAAATTTTTATGCGGTTTTTGTGCCGTTTAATAGGTCCTTCTTTCCAGGTGCAGCATGGACTGTGTCAGATTAGTTCAAGAAAGAGTGTTACTAAGTAACTGTTTAATTTAGTAATTTGTTAGAAAAAACGCTGATAAAGGTTTTGTGTATGTAATCTTCTGATAATAATATTTTGTTTGTTTACAGTTGTAAGTAAAGCACTTTTGAGAGCAGTTGTCAAATTAATCACAACGAGTTCAACTTTTCAGGCTTTCCGAGCATCTCGTGGACACGGCGCATTTTTGTACGTGAAGAAGCAACATCTGCATTCGAAATTGTACTCTGTACAATGCCGAGTGTTAATTTCTAAAGCTGACTTGAGTGCTTTGTCAACAAATTTTTTTTAGTCACTCGGAAGCGATGACGGAACGGCAACCGTAGGATGGATTTTCCAGGAATGCCTACGAAGGCGTGGAGTCTCTCATTCGTCCCGCAAAGTTGTAAAAATTAATATAAAAATGTTTCAAATAAAAATTGTATTACTTGTTAAAAATAAAGATTTTCTGCACCCAGATTTGGAGTCAATGAGAAGTTTCCATTTTTCAGTTTTTTTTTTCAGGAAGTCACGGAAGCGACAGTTTTCGGCCTGAACGAGCGACATATACGTCCTAAATTGCCGTCCATAAAAATTTGAAATGTCAATTGCTAAGAAAAATTAAGTGCTTTTCCTACAAGATTTTTGGAAGCACTCTTCGAAGCGATGACCGAATGGCAACCGGAGGATGGACTTGTCACGGAACTAATTTTCTCTCTTCTGCAGGAAACAGCATCAGAAAGTGGAGTTGTATGCAACAAAGTTTTAATCCACAGTTTGACAACGGTAATAAAACCTGTTTTTCTGAAAGGATCCACTGTATGAACAGACGCTCCGATTTGTATGATTTG
>OX377206.1:65885627-65947506 GCA_947396885.1 Heligmosomoides polygyrus polygyrus | reverse complement strand
AGGAAATAAATTTTATGTCAATTTTAGGTTCTGCCTCGTCTTGGCGGTCCATTTCATATCAAATTTGCCTAGATTGGCTCCATTCAAGTCATTCCATGCATTTTCGACTGCTGGTTTTCCCACTTTCCCTTTTATGCCGTATTCCTTTTGTTTGGGGACTGATTTTTGTCCAAATTCTCGACAGTAAGGCATGGATTACTGTTTGTTTACAGTTGAAAGTAAAGCACTTTTGAGAGCAGTTGTCAAATTAATCACAACGAGTTCAACTCTTCAGGCTTTCCGAGCATCTCGTGGACACGGCACATTTCTGTACGTGAAGAAGCAACATCTGCATTCGAAATTGTACTCTGTACGATGCCGAGTGTTAATTTCTAAAGCTGACTTGAGTGCTTTGTCAACAAATTTTTTTTAGTCACTCGGAAGCGATGACGGAACGGCAACCGTAGGATGGATTTTCCAGGAATGGCTACGAAGGCGTGGAGTCTCTCATTCGTCCCGAAAAGTTGTAAAAATTATTATAAAAATGTTTCAAATAAAGCTAGTATTACTTGTCAAAAATAAAGATTTTCTGCACCCAGATTTGGAGTCAACGAGAAGTTTCCATTTTTCAGTTTTTTTTTTCAGGAAGTCACGGACGCGACAGTTTTCTGCCTGAACGAGCGTCCTAATCTACGTCCTAAATTGCCGTCTATAAAATTTGAATTGTCAATTGCTAAGGAAAAATAAGTGCTTTTCCTACAAGATTTTTGGAAGCACTCTTCGAAGCGATGACCGAATGGCAACCGGAGGATGGACTTGTCACGGAACTAATTTTCTCTCTTCTGCAGGAAACAGCATCAGAAAGTGGAGTTGTACGCAATAAAGTTTTAATCCACAGTTTGTCAACGGTAATAAAACCTGTTTTTCTCAAAGGATCCACTGCATGAACAGACGCTCCGATTTGTACGATTTGCCGAAATTTTTCGACACCGTTAATTACATGAAGGCCGCTATTTTACAGCCTGCTTTTTAAAGCGTAGAACCCACACTTCTTATTGTTTTAGAAGCTTTGTGAATTTTTCAGAGATGTCGCACAAACTCCGAAATATGGTAGGTTACGTGGAGCCATTGCGTTATCCGATATCACCGATCGCCACTGAAGGATGGACTTCTCGCGGCAAAAAATTTCTACCTTCTGGAGGAAGAGCATCAGAGAGTGAAACTGTGCCATGTTAGAGTTCAAGATGTGATTAATATACAATCAAAAAATAAGCTTCTTCGCAGTGATCTCCGATATGATCAGGGAAGATCGATTTGCAAATTCTCATGTTTCATGAAAAATAATTTTTTACCTGAACCAGATCGCGCACACAGTTGAAATCTTGCCACAAAAATTAACAGGTCTTGTTCAATGCACAGTGTAAAAATCATGGTTTTCTGAAACGAATAGATTGGATCGACCACTGGTCGATATGGCACCGACGTCATGGGAGCGACGAAATTCGACGTTCACAAAAATGACTATAACTCGGTAAGTTTCCACAATTTGAAAAAGCTAAAGGATTTTTAGAAACCAGAAGAAAAGAGCCTTTACATAGTATGAAAATCTGTTTTCAAGAAGTAGATTTTCATACGGGGCTGAGGCCTTCGATTTTTGAGCGAAAAAATTGAAGTGATTTTGTATAAATAATTATATCCCGGTAAGTTTTTCGAATTTAAAAAGATTTAATAGCTCATTGAAAACGAGACGAAAAGCGCTTTGAAACCATATAGAAATTAGTTTTCACCAGGGAGGTCTTCATAGGGGCGGGTGGGGTTCGAATTCTGGTCCATTGTTGCAAAAATACGTGCCAAATTTTGTGAAATCACTCCAGTGACTCCGGTGATGGGCCGACCAACTCCTCTGGTCACGGTTTCACAAAAAATGTCCATAACTCGGTTCATTTTTAGAATTCAAAAATCCCATTTGCTTTTCGAAAACTAGAGGAAAAGCGCTTTCGAACCATATAGAAATTATTTTTCAACATGGAGGTCTTCATAGGGGGCGGGTGGGGTTCGAATTCTGGTCCATTGTTGCAAAAATACGTGCCAAAAATCGACCCCCCCCTTCGCCCCGTATGAAGATCCCTTTTTATAAAACTGGTTTCTATATGTTTAGAAGGCACCTTTTCCCTTTTTTTCAAAAAGCAATTGGGATTTTTGAATTTCAAAAAGCGAACCGAGTTATGATCAAATTTGTGAAGAACTGCTCGTAGACTCTGGACCGTCGACACTGGAGTCATTTCATAAAAATGATCATAACTCGGTTCTTTTTTCGAAAATTCAAAAATGCCATTTGTTTTTTGGAAAATAGAGGAAATACAGTTTTCACTCTCTGATGCTCTTCCTCCAGAAGGTAGAAATTTTTGCCGCGAGAAGTCCATCCTTCAGTGGCGATCGGTGATATCGGATAACGCAATGGCTCCACGTAACCTACCATATTTCGGAGTTTGTGCGACATCTCTGAAAAATTCACAAAGCTTTTAAAACAATAAGAAGTGTGAGTTCTACGCTTTAAAAAGCAGGCTGGAAAAATAGCGGCCTCCATGTAATTAACGGTGTCGAAAAATTTCGGCAAATCATACAAATCGGAGCGTCTGTTCATACAGTGGATCCTTTCAGAAAAGCAGGTTTTATTACCGTTGTCAAACTGTGGATTAAAACTTTATTGCGTACACCTCCACTTTCTGATGCTGTTTCCTGCAGAAGAGAGAAAATTAGTTCCGTGACAAGTCCATCCTCCGGATGCCATTCGGTCATCGCTTCGAAGAGTGCTTCCAAAAATCTTGTAGGAAAAGCACTTAATTTTTCTTAGCAATTGACAATTCAAATTTTATAGACGGCAATTTAGGACGTAGAAGTCGCTCGTTCAGGCAGAAAACTGTCGCGTCCGTGACTTCCTGAAAAAAAAACTGAAAAATGGAACCTTCTTATTGACTCCAAATCTGAGCGCAGAAAATCTTTATTTTTAACAAGTAATACAATCTTTATTTGAAACATTTTTATATTAATTTTTACAACTTTGCGGGACGAATGAGAGACTCCACGCCTTCGTAGGCATTCCTGGGAAAAAACAAAACAAAAAAATAAGAATTAAAAACATCACCTAAAAACCTGAAGAATAAGAGAGAATCCTCTGCCAAAACCGGAAGAGCACGACCCCCCCCCCCCAGACGAGGCCACAGTACGACCCCCCCCCCTTCGATTCCCGAACCTCAAGCTTGACCCTGGCCGTGAGTATGTATGCGTATGCTATGTCTAGGACACCATCCGCTCTTTCCAGAAATCTATTTCGCTGTCTTCGAATTACGTAAACAGAACAGAACTGTTTTAAAAATCTGTTCAGTTGAACAATCTCTCGGCTCATTAGAGGAAAGCGAATAACTGATATAGGCGAATCACTCACAGGAACAACAAATAAACATAAACCAGTTCAACGCAGCGGTTGCTCTCTAGCAAATCAACATAAATACCTGGAAGGCTCCATGTAGTATCAGTAACTCTCCGAATCGAAGTGAGTAATCCTCTCTGCCATCCATCCTAGAGGAAACACTCTTTCGGTTTCAACAGAAATTGAATGTGAAAATCAAACACACACACGTTGTAAGTTAGATCTTACTTGTAGAGCAGGTGCATGTCGTGGAATATTCTTGACCTCGCTTCTTTAGCGACCTTCTCAATTGTCTCGGTTGCGTTCTTGATGTCTGAAGCACCTTTGAACACAATGCACTCGAGGAACAAATCAAGTACTAACTAAAAGAAATCAATTGAAAAGACAAAAATCACTCCCTGAAGTCTTCAGGTTTTTAATGATGAACATTAGCTCGACACAGCCATGAAAACCTTAGCATTTGGTTCCACCCTCACTAGCTAGTTAGTTTAGAAAATGCAAGAGATGTTTCTGAATTCAAATGGAATACAGGATATCTTTGGCTTTTATGCACTGTTGATCGATCCGGTTTTGACGTGTTCTGAGTGATATTGTCACGTTGTGTGGTACGTCCTCTGAGTCCCTTTGCACCTGGCGCGACGCCTGTGGCACGTCTTCCGAATCCCAACGGGCGCTGCACGACAATGGTACTAGCGAACCAGCGACCTCATACCTGATGAGCCAGAGCACTACCACTGCGCCACTGCCGCCGCTGGCGGACCACTCTTAGGCCTATGTCATACCATCGCTCTTCGCTAGCGAAGACGATGGACAACTAACATAATTGGGGAAGGGACGGTATCAGACGTTGTGGAGGGACAGACGCCTGTACCAGTTGCCCGATCCACCGCTAGCGAAGCCTCGCTAGCGGGGTGTCATACTTTCGAGCGATACGGCATCGCTACCGATGCGACCGCGTCGCTGAGCTGAGCAGAGCGTCGGGGCAGCATCGGTAACGACGCTACGACGCAGCTGCACACAACGCTATTAACTGCGCGCCTATTCGCTAGCTTCACGCTAGCGAAGAGACTTCGCTCATCGCTCTATTCGTCGCCTTCGCTCGGGGTGAGCGAAGGTATGACATAGGCCTTAGGCCGGCAGCAGAGTGTTGCGGGTGCCGCGGACCCGCCGGGTGGTGCTGCACCGCGAGGGTTACTGGACGCAATGCTGCGTACCTTTTCCGCCTGATGCACTAAAAAGGTAGCCGCGGTTTTTATTTGATAGACGGTGTTAACGCTGCTTACATGAGACATCATATGTATGTGTGAGTTTTCAATTATTTTTGCTGCATTGTTTAGAGGTGTGAAGGTCTATGCAAACAAAAATGTTGTTATCAATCGAATAAAAGTCGCGACGTTTCGGATAAGGGCTCGGTGTCATTCCTTCTTCTAAAAATAAAAAATGGCCGCCTTTATGCTCTTTCAAACAAGTTTCAAACCACTATTTTCCTCAAAAATAAGAAATTTATAAAATCTCAAACAAAGTACCCTCCGTTAGTTAATATCCTGAATAAGAATGCGAGGTAAACAGGATATTATTTAGTTGTAGCGCTGCCTGTGGGCGCGTGTAGCGCAGTCGGAGGAGGCGCCGCCTGTCGCGTGCCCCGATACCAGGTCCCTGGTTCGGATTTCCCGCCCAGGCCAACCAAGCTTTCCATCCCTCCGGGGTCGGTATATTGGTACCAGACGTGTCTGGGAAGGTTAGAGCGCTGAATTGTTCATCGGCTGGCCACCGCAAGTCATTGTATGGCCAAATACGCATTCAAATCGCCTCCACGACATCCCGTAGGAGTAGAATACCTGGCGCATCCCAAAAGGGATTGAGTAAAGCCGTCCTTTATCCTTTTATTTTTTATTATAGCGCTGCATCTCATTAAGTATATATTAGTATTATATTATATTAGTACACGTGCTCCGACACGCCTAACGGCGTGTCTCGCACTTACGCGCTTCACGCGATATCGTTGACATGCCCTCCGAATCTGGACGCAAGATTCCCCTTCTCTCGTTTCTTCATACTGGATCTAAAACCAGGAACGCCTTTACTAGTCTTCCCCACCCCACCTTCTTGGTCCCAACTCCTGGTCCACTTCTTTGTTTCCAATATTATTTTCCGTTCACATGGGATAATGATGAATTCTGAAAGGGCCACTCGTCACACGATGTCGGTGACACTTCTTCTCACTCCAGACGCTTGTTGCGCGACGTAGGACACCCGTCTTGCGGATACAGATGCTCATAAACACGCGCAGATCCCGCTGTGTCAAGCAGGAGGAGGCTGTGCTTCCTCGGCTGCAACAACATCCCATGTTGAACGGCAAACGTTGCCCGCGCGAGGTACGCTGCACATGTTGAAGGGCACATTTTGTCCGCGCGGTTCGATGGGGCGTATCTCACGCAAGCATCTGACCTGCTTGAGATACGCCTCATCGAACCACGCGAAGGCTAACTCAATTATATAGTGGTAGATTTTATAATATATTAGTTTCTTCTAACTTATTGGAACCACATAGGAAAGACGGAACACGAAGATGGACGCCAATCAACTCTTCTTGGCATGCGTCAGGGCTTTCACGCCTAACGATAACTAACGAGGAAAGTCAAAGAGGTCACCGTGGAGTCTCTCAAAGCGACCTATATAGGGTTGTAGGGCGTTGTCTGGGAAGCATCATAGTGGTTTCCAAATTTCCTGCGGACCTCTGGGTAGGTCAAAAATGGCAAAAAACTGTACTGCTTAAGTGCGGGCCGATAACGCAAAACTGACGCCTGGAATACCATTGTCGTGCCCACAAATAGTCCTGCAAAAGGTTTGAAGCTTCAATCATTGCTAGAACCTAGGAATTGATTAATTCCTAATTGAAGCGAGACTGCCCATTCACGGGAGGCGCGCGCCACTAGAGCACCAGCGATCGGATGGCCGGGTGGTTAGCGTGGCGGACTTGCGGGATGGAGGTCGAGGGTTCGGTTTCGGCGGTGTGGTTTCGGCATTGCTGGGTGGACTTCTTCCGTTTTTGCCACCGCAAAGTGCTTTTCTGTCATGACTAGGTGTCATATTCGATTTCCAACCCCAATTTCAACCTTCTGTGATGAGATTTTACTTCAAAACACAAGTCACGCTAATGAATATGCAATAAACTGTTTGACAGTTGTGCTAACGTTCTATGAAACACGCGAAGCAAAGCAGCTCCTGACACCAGCAGCAGCGGATGAATGCCAAGGAAGAGCAGCGGAAGCTTCCTGGCATGGCGTGTCGACAGGCACTTCATCGAAGGCGTAGTCCGCCGGTGTTGAGAAGTACCCCATGTCCACATATCCAGCTGCCACCCACGCGCGCTACATGTAAGCAACAAGTCCCGCGTTTCTTTCGAGAATGCGTGGTTGGCTCTTCGGCAGCACCCCTAACGATTGTCCTCCTTGACAGCTGGCATGGGTTCAGGGATCACGAGAACCTCGTTTCCGAGGTGCCTGCTGGAGAAGAGCTTAAGCTGATGACAATACCGCCATGAGCGACGAGCCTTTGCCAGCCTCTCGATGTATACTTCTTCCGGCTTTTCAAACGGTTCATTTGGCGAATTCATGAACATGTGCTCCACTTCCGTCCGGATTTCAACTGCTTCTTAAGAGACAATACTTTGAAGATAATCATGAATCGCTTCGGACCAACTCACTTGATGTTTAAATTTTTAAGGCAATTTTCAAGGCACCCGTCCTTGCAGGTGGTCAGTCACACCTATAGGCAATTCTGCGCTCCGGTATTCCGAAGGTGCTTTGCGTACGCGTGGGTGGCAGCTGGATATGTGGACATGCATTCGGGGCACTTCTCAACACCGACGGATTACGCCTTCGATGAAGTGCCTGTCGACACGTCTTGCCAGGAAGCTTTCGGCTGCTCTTCCTTGGCATTTATCCGCTGCTGCTGGTGTCAGAAACTGCTTTGATTCGCGTGTTTCATAGAACGTTACCACAACTGTTAAACAGTTTATTGCATATTCATTAGCGTGACTTGTGCCTTGAAGTAAAATGGCATCACAGAAGATTGAAATCAGGGTTGGAAATCGAATATGACACCTGGTCGTGAGAGAAAAGCACTTTACGGTGGCAAAAACGCAAGAGGTGCGCCCAGCAATGCAGAAACCATACCGCCGGAATCGAACCCTCGACCTCGCATCCGCAAGTCCGCTACGCTAACCGCTCGACTATCCAGTCGCCCAGGCCGGGTGGCGCGCGCCTCCCGTGAATGCGCCGCCTCGCTTCAATTAGGAATTAATCAATTCCTAGGTTCTAGCAATGAATAAAGTGGCAAACCTTTTGCAGGACTATTTGTGGGCATGACAAGGGCATTCCAGGAGTCAGTTTTGCGTTATCGGCCCGCACTTAAGCGGTAGTTTTTTGCCATTTTTGACCTACCCAGAGGTCCGCAGGAAATTTGGAAACCACTATGGTGCTTCCTAGACAACGCCCTATAACCCTATATAGGTCGCTTTGAGAAACTCCACGGTGACCTTTTTGACCTTCCTCGTAAGAGTATCGTGAAGGGAAGTCGTGTGTGTAAGTGGTCTGAACACTTGTGGCGATGAGTAGTCCAATGTGTGATATGTCTCAGAGATGTACAGTATTTATGCCGACCCGGACGGATGGGATTGGCCTGGTCGTGGAACTACTTTTGACCGTACAAGAAGCGTGATATTGACAGAACAGGTCTGGTTCTTCTGTGCCATGAATCATAGTCATATCCAGCACCTTAAATAACCCTTCAAGGCAGGGTTGGGGTAGAACCGATGATCTAGACCCTACCATTATTGCCTTCCCCAAATCTAGCGGGGGACAAAACTTAAGCGAAATATTTTCTACCACTGAATTAGATGGAGTACACAGTAAGTCGGTCTTTTTTCCTGTCGAAGTTTTTCATTGCGTCTTCACATAGAGCTTCGATTGGCCGTTTCGGATCTTTGTTATGTAGCGCAAAAGAACCGCGTTGTCAGGGAATTGAACCATTACCTGCTGCCTCCCACCGCGCGATCTACTTCAGCAAGGCGGAAACAGAAAACAGTGCGTTACGCCGCCTCCCGAAGTCCGTTGCAGATATGAAACATATATCTCGAATCAGTGTTCGGAGCTGCATCCCAAGGTACATATCTCATCCCAAAATGCTAGCACGGGACGGCAGTGACAACTTAAACTTCTTAAGGTTTAGAAATTTGTATCGACAGTGTTGTGAGTTGTTGACTTAAAACTTCTGTGGGTTGTCTTAGAATTTTATCAGTCAAAAACTTTAAATAGAATAAAATAGAATAGAATGGAACACGAGCGCTGGCAGAGCCGACTGCTTTACTCTCGCCGTGACACGCCAAGCATTCATGTGACTCTCTTTTCCACAAACAATGTCACCTTTGGCAACGAGCTGGCCCAAGTCCGAAACTCACTTGGATTCCAGAGACCGAGCGCGAGAAGGGCAGAGTACTCAATTTCCGTGATCTCGAGGCTGTTCATCATGTTCAGGATGTTCAGTCGAGTTCGATCGGCGATGCACTCCTTCATCATCCTTAACAGTACAAACTACAGGAATGAAGTTCTCCCATAAGTTATAGCTCGTAGTACTGCGATAAAAACTCGAAAGTAATGGTAGTTTTCAGGTGAATCATGAAAACGTTAGATCACCTGTGACTTCAAACACTAGGATAGCCTTGCTTTTGAGCAGGAGACAGACTTAAGTTGCTAAGCAAAAATTTCGTGCAGCTCGTGAATTCACCACACTTCTGAAGTAATACAAAAGCGAGGATTTCGTTTAGACGTAAGCACATCTTAACTCAACGCAGGTTGCTTTTTGGACCGATGAATCGTATGTTGATTGAAGTGGTTTTCCGTTAACTCACTTGGCCAAATCTTCTCGATTCAGCTTACTCGCAGGAGCATCAACAAAGAAATCCATCATATTGTTGCTATCCATAAATGTAGTCTCCGTAATAACATTCCTGAACATCAGCATAAACGGCGGAAGAAAAGGACTGGCTGAGGCACATCAGAGGGTACTTATGAAGCAGAGGACCCGTGGTGCCGTGGGGCAGCCGGAAAACATGTTAACGCGGCAATGGCAACGGAAACGTGGCAACCCACGGCACCCGAGGACGGGTGCTTCATAAGTACTGGCCCCGTGGTGCCGTGGGTTTGCCGTGTTAACATGTTTCCCGGCAACCCCACGGCACCACGGGCCCTTTGCTTCACAAGTACCCATCAGAGAAATTTTCCCACTCGGCGTATAGAATTTAGATGTAACGTCGCTAAGGGATCTGCAATTGATACAGCAAGTCGAGCCCCCACACTCTCGGAGTTTTCGTTTTACGGCATTTCACTTCACAGTCATGAGAGTCAACTGCTCATAATCATCGGGAAAGTGCTGTCCTCTAACGCGGTAACTTTCCATTTTGAGTGATTGTTTCCTACAGAGTGGCTGGCCGAGATGCTCTCTTTGAATGAAGAGAACATCTCGTTCAGCCATTCCGTAGGAAACATTCTGTAGGAATGTATACTTACTATACGGCACGACACCGAAGGAACACAACTGTTGAAACACTAACAAACAAACAAACACCAACAAACACTGCCAAAGAGGCGTTAAACGCGTTTGGGAATTCAGGTAGACGTGCCGAAGACGTCGTCCAATGTGCCTGGGGATTCAGAACGCATGCCGAAGACTTCGTCCGCTAAGGGGGATCATTGAGGGGGACCAGTACCAGTAATAGGGAGCCGTTCCACTAAGAGAGGATCAATAGTGAGGAACCAATAGATCACCCTATAATAGTGTTATATATACTGTACGTAGTGTAAGCCTTTTGTACTCCTAGGTAGGAAAAAAGCTGTACAACTGGAGCAGCTAGTTTGATGTGATTATCCTTAGCTTTGTGATACTGCAACGTCGCGCGAAGCGCGCAAGTGCGAGGCACGCCAATAGGCGTGACGGAGTACTCTGTAATAACGAGCTAAGTGATAAGTCATATCATCGATCGGCGCCGCCGCAGAAATTAGTCATAAAGTAGGGGGAAATTAGGGGGAAATGGGGAAAATTACGGCTCGAAAATAGCGGAAAATACCCAGACGTCTTCTACCTGCCTGGAAACTACAGCCCTGGGACAATCCAGGTCGCTGAGCACGAATCTGAAGTTCGTTTTTACAGTAACTAATTTAGAGAAACTAATTTTTTTACAGTAAGCTCCCTTAATCGATATTGGCAAATAATCGATTCCTTTGTGGATGTCGTTTAGGCAATCCGAAGCTTCAGTCCTGGGGGTAATCGAGGTAGGTCGAACTGAACACGAATCTGAAGTCGCTTCTTAAAGTTTTCATCGCCATCAATTGATGTGGTCGTTGTCTTTTCGGTTGGCGAAAATAGCGGAAAATATTCAGACGTCTTCTACGTGACTGGAAATTCAGAAGACGTGCCGAAGACGTCTTCCAATGTGTAGGGGGGTCCAGAAAACGTGTCGATCACGTCACTCAACGTGCCTGGGATCCAGAAAACGTGTAGAACACGTCGCCCAACGTGCTTGGGGATTCAGTAACACGTCGTCCGCTATAGGAGGGTGGGGGGGGGGGGGGCGGCAATAGTGGGGGACCAGTTCCAGAAAGGGGACCACTTATGGGGACTGATACCAGTAAGGGAAAACTAGATCGACTGAAGAGGGACCAGTAGTGGAGAACAGTTCCGGTAAAGGAGAACCAATAGTGGGGGAACAGTTCCAGGAAGAAGGGGGAGCAGTAATGAGGGATCAGCTTCAGTAAAGGGAAACAGTAATGGGGGATCAGTACCAATAATGTGGGACCAGATAGAGTAGTGGGAGACCACTGTTAGTAATATGGGACCAGACCAGAGGAGTGTGGAAAGAAATTTCCATCCAGCATAGTATTAGGAGCGGTGGGAATCTTCCGTTCTGACAAAAAGGCTTTTCGTCGTGTGATCAAAATCGAACAGACGCTCAGTACTTATCGGTCGATTTTTGCCTGAGGTTGACCGTTTGAGGACGAGGAGTGAAGGTGCCTGTGGTCAACGTGGTGCTAGAAGTGGGGGACCGTGCTTTAGGACATCAGAAGCGTTGTCGTCGAAAAACTTATTGTTAGGGGATGAAGGCACTGATTAGCACAAGCATCGACATCACTTAGCCGTCTGGAGATGATGCCGATGTTGAGCGTAGTGGTGGAGCAAGGGGTGTGGATGGCTTCATACCGCAAAACTGCTCTACTGGAGTCAGGTTCATCAGCCGCTTGCTGGCCGGTCACGGTGAAAAGTACTGCCAAACCTGATGCTAATGAATTTCGGTATCTGGGCTTTGGCGGTACTTTTCACTGTGACCGCCGGTTAGCGGTTGATAAATCTGGCCCCTGATCCTAAGAAAGGTAGAGCAAGGTTGAAACATAATAAGCTACATAAGCAGAGCAGCTTGCTTGATGTCATTGTCCTCAGCTTAGGGATACTGCAACATCGCGCGAAGCGCGCAAGTGCGAGTCACGCCGATAGGCGTTGTATGTAATACGATTCTGACGAATGCACCCCAGAATGGTTACCACATACCGGTTAGCAATGGTGCGCGGAAACACTGACACTGAGGTCTCTTGCACGCCCATGATGGCGCTGCCTTCAAGTGGTCGAAAAGCAGTGGTGTGGTGCTGCTTCATGCGAGGGAGGTCGGGGGTTCGATTCTCCTGCGTCGCAGAATTTTTGCATTTCAATTGACTGGTTAAGATTTGACGTCTACACAATTTCCAGGCGTTTTCTGTGCATTTTTCGGTTGTATGCGCTTCCGTGCTCGAAGAGCGCAGAACTCAGCTACGGACTCCCGTGAGCGACGAAAGCAGTTTAACATAAGCAGCTTGAGTCCGCCACACCCTGGAGTCCCTTCCTTTGCCTGGTTCTGCGCTCGAAAAGCGAGACCCAGCTCCGCACTCCCCTGAGCGACGAGAGGTTCGCGACTGCTAGGAATGAAGGATTTCGCGCTCCATCGCTAACACGCGCCTAAATGATATGGTAGCCATTCGGTGATGTGTTCTTCAGGATCGTGCTAGTGCTGTTAAGGCCCCACACACTTCTGCGGCAACGCCGCGGCCCTATCCTTAATCACGGGGCAGAGACGCAGAGTTCGCCGCCGGCGGCGTTAACCATAGCGGCGAGCGGCATTGCCGCAGAAGTGTGCGGGGGCCTTCATACTTCCCGCCGGCTGCCGGACATTATGTACGAATGGTCGCCGTGAACGCGGCGAACAGCGCGGCAGAAGACTTCCCAATTCGGTGACTTCAGCGACCAGTGATATCTAGACCTGCACCAAAACTTGCACATCAAGTGTTACAAACAGTATATAAAATCAGTTTCACTGCGATAGAGTGTCATATTTTCAGCTTTTCCTGAAGAAGCATCATATAATCGAGCATTAGAATGTTGTTTAATTTTATAACTCAAACTCAATTTCTGAACCAGACCATGTTTTCCCGCAGCTCCCGCAACAGCAGAAAGGGATATTAACAACTTAAACCTAGCGTCTGCAGCAGGTCATGAGCCACAACTCACACGACCGCAGCGGAGCTCATCGCGCACGCGGCAGTCGCCGTCGCGGGCCGTGAAGTGCAAAGAAATGCGCTCCAATGCGACGCTAGCCGCTCCGGGTCAACGACGACCGTCCGTGGACGCGCCGCGGACACTACCGCGGAAGTATACCATAGGGCCTCTACAGAGTCTCGCGGCAGCAGCTGGAGAACTCGCCCATATTGCTCTCGCCGCAGTGGGGACCCACGCTGCCACTGTGGTGGAATCCGCCGCGCGGACGAATTGTCGCGGAGCCGCCGGCCGCAAAGGTCCCCGAGGGCTGCCGTAGTTCACGGCGGCTCTCACCCGCAGTGCCAGGAGCTGCGGGTGAGACCCGCCGGGGGCGTGATGGATGGGTGTCGGTTATGGCTCATCTATTTGGAAACATTTTTTACGAATATGCAAGCTGGGAATATAATAGGTTGGTGCATAATTTCTGTCCATAAAAGAGCTTGACAACGAACAGTATAGTCACCGTTAGTGTCGACAAATGGAGGCGTATGGAATCCTGCACTCAAAATGTAACGTAAAAAAAACTTACCACGATATTAGGTAACTTTACTTGCACTGCAGATCTTCCAGCCACAAGTTAGTCGTGTGAGGTTCAGGGAAGCCCTTGCACAGAAATGCAACAATAAAGCAAACTGTTCTTTTTAGTATGAGCTATAACTGCATCGGGCAGACCCGGACTCAACAAGTCATCCGAGGGAATGCTGTCATCACAAGGGCTACCATTACCTTCAAGCTGCTTGTCAACCGAGGAACTTTTAGTGGAGGTAGAACGACAAAAATGAGAGCAAGCGCAAAATGGTACAGAACTATCGAGTTATAAGGATAGTTCTATTGGATTTCGGGGCTTACATTCAAGAACTCCTAACTTGGCTTAGAAAACGCTTCTTTACAAAACAAAAAGCGTTTTGATTACTACATCTCTGACATTCCTAGAGGTCGCAACTGCCTGCAATAGTACGCAGTATTGCGTACAGTAACCCTTGCGGCGTCGCACCACAAAATCGCGTCGCTCGATCAATGTGGCCACAATACGTGGTGTCGCGTCGCTCTGCGCCGAAGTATGAGCAGAGCCATAGGCCTTGTGCACGCGATCGATACGGATTCTAATCAATACACGTCGCGCGTCGCGTGCACCCTAAACGCACCCTAAAAACACGTAGATTTGGTTGACTGAGGAATGGGTTTTCTGGCAGAAAAAAGGGTGTCTAGGCCAGCTTCCTGAGTTCCCTCAAAAGAGGTTGATATTAATGTATGTCATATCCTTGAACGACAATGAACAAGGACGATTTTGTTTACATTTGCTCGAGCAAAAATTGAAACTAAATAGGCCTTCGGGGCACTTTTATGTTATCCACTACCATTCTCCTTGCAACCACTCCACAAAAAATCAGACCATGCTCTTTCCTTGTATCATAGAAATCACTTACGCGCATAACTCTGGCTCGCTCTGAAGCATATCATGAGAGTTGAAAATTCTGCTTGATCTACATGGAAAGACGAAGTAAATCGCTGAATGGGTTCAGTGTGCAGCAAATGGCACCTAGCATTGAAAGGTGTGAAAACTCAACCGTACATGGAGCTGTAGAGATCGGGTGGAACGAGGCGATATGTACGGTAGATGGTGTCCATTGTCCACATCATGAGAATAAACGATTGGAACACGACCCACTAAAACTGGCAGTCGGTACTCGGCTGCTGGACGTCATCTATCGAATTGCCCACGAACCTTCTCCTCCTGATTCAGCAGGGCGAACTCGTCGAATGTCGAGTTCACAAATTCGGCCAACGCCGGCATCTGTGCGCGAAAGATATTTGACGTCTTCTGAGTGCTACCCATCACGAGATCCTGTAATATTATGTAGAATCTAAGTTCTCTCTTCGTAAAACCTCGGCATTTTCATAGTGTTTCAATATTGCAATGCCAAACGAGGTTGCAAGGTGGATCAATTTACTGAGCGGTCTAACGTTTCGAGCTGTTCTCCGTCTTCAGAGGCCTAAAAGTGGTTCAAGGTTTTAGACTCGTCACAAACCGAAAATGTGACAAAACTAAAGTCTTGAACCACTTTAGGCCTCTGAACACGACGAGCAGGTCGAAACGATAGGCTTCTCTTCCACGTTTGAGAATACACCCCTCCGCCTTAGTGGGTCCGTGCAGTTAATCAATATGGTGTATTTTTCAGCGAAAATTCGAAAAATTCACATGCAGAAAAAAACATTCAGAGTCAAATTACGTATTATATCACATACCGATCCTCGAATGGAGCCGTCGAACATGCTTCTTAGTGAAGAACCGCTCATGGCGATTTCTGTGCTCTTTCGAACGGAACATAATTGCCTGCAATCAGCTTGTGGTTCTACTGTTCCAATAGTTAGCAAAAGGCGTATTATAGCTTTATAAACAACTCGAAGCGTGCGAACCGTAAAAAATGGAGAAATAGCAGAGAAACGAACAAACTGTGCATTTCGCAAGGACATCAAGCTATGATCATGAGTTCCGTTAAAAGCAGGAGTCGAACCAGATGTCCTCACTTTGGAGGCCCGACCTCATCCGCTACACTACACAATAAATAACTCTAGCATAACAGCCACATCAGCTACAGGCAACAGGTCCTTGTAACAGGCCGGCCTAAGAACACCCATGTCACATTACATGGTGTTCGATGAGTCATCTTTTTCGAGATTGTGCTATGGCGTCCGCGGGAGCCGACGCGCACTCGATGTTTGGAAGTCGAAGGTATCCTGCTGAGTGGTCTGCTGAATTCTTCAACCAGATAGTAAAGGAGAAGATCGTACGAGTGTTGGCACAACAGTACAACGACTCCGATTTGGAAGTAGAAGGGCAGTCCTGCAGACTGCTCCAATTACCGTACGATTCGCTTGCTTTCACACAGCATGAAGATCTTTGAGCGGATCCTCGATAGACGAGACGAACTCGTGAAATCGTCAAGCTCTCCGACAATCAGTGCGGTTTTGTGTCTGGTTCTGGGACCATTGATGCTGTACATGCCGCCCGCCTCCTGGTTGTGAAGCACCGTGAGAAACAGAAGCCGGTGCATATTGCCTTTCTCGACTTAGAGAAGGCCTTTGACCGCGTACCGCGTGAAGTGATATGGTACGCCTTGCGACATCATGGAGTTCCCGAAGAGCTCATAGAGTGGGTGCGAATTCTCTACTCTTGCCCAAAGGGTAGAGTGCAAGCTGCAGCTGGAACCTCGATGGAGTTTCCCATATCTGTTGGGGTGCACTAGTGTTCTGCGCTTTCTCCACTACTCTTTGCTGTCGTCATGGATGCTATTACGAGAGATCTTCAGAAGACTGTCCCATGGATATTGTTCTATGCTGATGACGTGATGCTCGCCTGCGAAGACAAAGACGATCTCGAGCGGCAGGTGCAAGCTTGGCGCCACCGCTTTGCTATGTTCGGGCTCAAATTGAACATCAAGAAGACCGAGTACCTAACGACTGACGTAGGTAAGTCCGGCTCCATTAGGACTAACGGTACTGAACTTGCAGGCACTGCGGTGTTTAAAGACATGGGATCAGCAATAGCGTCTCACGGCGGTCAAGATGGTTGAAGTGAACTCAGTGAACTCAGTGAGTGCAGCTTGGTCCAAGTGGCCTTCGCTGACTGGCGTGCTCTGCGATAGGAAAATACCAGAGCACCTGAAGTCGAAGATCTACAGAGCAGTCGCGCGGCCAGTAGCAGTGTACGGCGCTGAGTGTTGGCCTGCGACTAAGGAAGTTGAAATACGCCTCAGCGCCATGAAGACGAAGATGCTGCGCTGGACGGCAGGAGTTACGCGCATGGACCGCATTCGAAACGATGCTTTTCGGCAGAAGTTCGGTGTCGCGCCGACAGCGGACAAAATGCGCGAAGCTCGCTTGCGATAATACGGCCACGTTCTGCGTGGGAAGAAGACAACGTCCGCAAGACAGCCCTTGAGTTGGAAGTGTCAGCAAAGCGGCCTAGAGGACGCCCGAAACAGCGTTGGTCCGAAATGTTACACATGGACATGAACGTAACTGGCGTCCACCATGATCAAGCGCAGGATCGGGAAAGGTGGCATCACGACACAAGAAGAGCGGGCCCCGCGAGGAAGCGGACAAACGCTGAAGAAGAAGAATGCGACGTGCACCCCTAAAATATATGATTTTTCAAAAAAAAATCCGCCGCTTCAGCATTTTTTTCAAATTTATTTCTCTATTTCAGTACATGCATTCAACAACTATTGAACATTTGCACCAGATTGCCATTTATCAGGTAGCTTGTGTTTGCCACTTCTAGGGAATTCCTGGGGTATTGATGAAAAATCATCGAGGCACCTTTCAAGTTGCGCTCTATCGTCGAGCTGCTTCTTCCGCAAATGGTTGGACAATTACAATAGAAGAAGCAGGTGGACTGTTGGAGCCGGCGGAGTGGCGTCCTCCCCTCGCCCTTTAAACAGAGGCGTTGCAAATGACTGCTCCTCCACTATCTCGTAAAGCAGCCTCTGGACTCTCGAGCAAGCCCAGGGGGATGGGGATGGGCGGGCCAGGGGACGAGGGGTAAAACGCTCGTCCCCCGTTGGAGACAGGTCCGGTGAATGCGGCGAATGGTCCAGTGTACATGCCATCCGAAATATTGGAGTTTCTCCTGAGTAGCAACGTGTGTAGGCGCATTGTCGTGAAGGAAAAATTTTTGTCTTGTTTTCCATGAAGAGGTGCTTCTACGCAAACCAATTAGCTACAGTAGAATCGCTAGCGACTGTAGAGTTTGCAGGTAGCAGCTTTCAGTGACTGGCTTCTTTGCAGTTCCACCAAACCATGAGCACTACAGGGTACGCCATAAATATACTCAATAAAATAAACTCAATAAAAAGTGTACTGATTATCGAAACGGCAAAACTTCATCAACGATTCACTAGCAATCTAATTAACAAGTAAAGCGGATGTCATTCATTTGTCCTTGGCACGAATGGCAGCCTTAGGATAGGAGTCAATGGCGGCACGCAAGAGTGGTGCGCGAGGAATCCTCCCACTTTCAGGCCTGCTTTTGGGTGGCCAGCAAACTAGCCAGGTTTGTGGATTACTGCGTTTGCTCTGTGCTAGAGGAAGAAGCCTACGCCAAAAGGTACACCACAATTCGTGGTCTGAAATCCTCTATGGAAAAAGCATGAAAGGAAATTCTGTAAGCAACGTTGCCGCCACCATTGACTCCTACTCTAAGCGTCTGAAGGCTATCATTCGTGCCAAGGAAAACTATATTGGTTGATATCCACCGTGTTTTTGACTAGTTTGTTAATAAAATGTTGACGAATGTTCGCCGTAAACTGGGAAACTCCGCATGAGTAATTCGCTTTTTATTGAGTGACCAAATTTATGGTGCACCCTATACATTCTTCGGATGAAGTTCCGGTTTTGTTGTGGAATCCCTGGTTCACTGCTACCGACCCACTGACCATTCATGTGCCATTAGCGTAGACTACCCACTTTTCGTCGTCAGGATACAACTAAGGCATGAAAAACCCCGCCGTAAAGTCAAGAAGTTCATGCATGCATGCATCCCTGCGCACCGGTACCTGACGGCCGCTAAGACCACGCTGTATTCATGCGTGGCTTGTCTTCTATACCTTTGACTTTCTCGAATTTAGATCTTAAGAAGAGAAGGGCGGAAGTGTGGGCTAAAGCTGCAGAGGCAGGGTTGAGCATCTGGGATGCCCGCCGGATCTTCGCCAGCTTCAAAACCAAGATGACCGCTCTCCGACGCTCTGATGGAAGCGTCACCTCTTTGAGAACGACCATGGAGAAGGTTAAGCACGACTTCTAGTCCGATCTCATCGACAGCCACGCCCACTTGCCCCATGCCGTGTTCTGCAGGATGGATGCGTCGTCCCCTCTGTTCTCCCTTCCGAGATCCGACACGCCATCTCGTCGGTTAAGAAAGTACAGCATCCGATCCCGACAGGATCAGACTCGAACACCTGAAGAGCCTCGCCAGCGCTCATCAACACTCTGGCGTGGTTCTTCATACGCTACCTGTCGGAGTGCAAGGTTCAATCTCACTAGGGAAGGGTTTCGAACTCCCATGGAACTTCAAGCTGAGACCGGGATCATTAGAAGGAGCTCGGAATGGTGATTACGAATATTTGTGTCAAAATTGCAAAATGAAACTCCTAAGCGAGCTATGGCCTCCCGAAATCGGAGGTCTCACCACAGTCTGGCTGTGCGACACAGCGGACACGAGAGTGGTGAGTCATCATGGCTCCGTAAGAGAGGGTCGCCAGCTGCGGCGGTGGCGCAGGGGTAGTGCTCACGCTCGCCAGGTGCGACGTCGCTGGTTCGGTTGCCGTTGCTTCAGACTTTTTTACATGATTTTTTTTTGCAGATCATAATATATCTTCGAAATGACCTTTTATTCTGGATTATGATACGTGTCTGATTAAATAGTCGGGAAAACTACCATACACATTTGTAAAAATGCTTGAAGGCAAAAAACTGCTATGATGACATTTTTATTTATTATAATGCACAAATAGAGTCCAATCATATATTGAATAACTAGAAGTGTTTCTAACAACCTATTCAGCTATTCTACGTGACGGTGCTGCAACTTCAGTTGATGTTGAAACGGATGAAAATTTGGGATCAGATTGTCTACTGATGACGAGCACGATTGGGACCATTGCGATGACGAGGGCGAAGAAAACTCGAGACCACCCATGAGAATGTCATTCACTTTGACACCTTTGACACCACAGCCGTAACTGTCGATCAGGTATATATGCTCGTCGTTTCGTATCATTTTCAATGTGGGAGTAGAACATTTTTTCTCTCTAGGTGACGAAGGCTGCCCAGCACTACAGAAGCTCGTCGCAAGGATATCGATAGTTGTCAAGCATGAAAGATAAATTATCAATTAATATTAATTATTAATTTTAATTTTGCAAAAAAACGTACTGGCGGGGAACGAACCAGCGACGTCGCACCCGACGAACGTGAGCTCTACCTCTGCGCCACCGCCGCAGCTGGCGCACCCCTTCTCACGAAGCCATGATGACTCACCACTCTCGCGCCCGGTGAGTCGCACAGCGAGCCTGTGGTGAGGTCCCCCGATTTCGGCAGGCCATAACTCATTCAGGAATTTCATTTTGCAATTTTGACACAATCATTCGTAATCAGCATTCCGAGCTCTTTTTAATGACTCTGGTCCCAACCTGAAGTTCCATGGGAGGTTGAAAGCCTACCCTAGCCAATGGAAGACCAGCAAGATCGTCTAGCTGTACAAGAAAAGAGATGTGCACGACATTGGCAACTATTGCCCGATCTGCCTGCTGTCCATAGTCTACAAGCTGTTCACTCGAGTTATCCTGAATAGGATTAGCAGAACGCTGGACGAAGGACAGCCATGCGAACAAGCAGGATTTCGGAGAGGATTCAGCACGATCGACCACACACCATTACGAAGCTCATCGAAGTGTCGCGAGAGTACAGGCTGCCGCTGTGCCTTACGTTCACCGATCAGGTTGTTTTTGATTCAACGGAGTCGAATGCCTTCTTCAGGTCGACCTGAAGAAGGCATTCGACTCCGTCGAAACTGAAGCGGTCGTCGAAGCTCTGCTTACTCAGCGCGTTCCTACTCAGTACATCAAAGTCCTTCGAGAGCTGTACAGTGGATTCGCTGTCAAAACTTCACCATTTTACAACGACGTCGTCATCGACGTGAAGAGAGAGGTTTGGCAAGGGGATACCATATCCCGGAAGCTCTTCAGCGATGCCCTCAAAAACCTCATGCGTGAAGTAGAATGGGAAGACAAGGGAGTGAAGATCGACAGCCAGCAACTGCACCATCTTCGCTTCGCTGACGATATCGTATTCATAACACCAAGCATTAGTCAGGCGAAGCGAACGCTGGCCGACTTCGATTGTGGGAACGTTGGACTGCAGCTAAATCTTACGAAGGTGTTCATGAGGAACGGTCCAATATTTGATGCCCAATTTTCGCTCAACGGAACGAGCATTTCGAATGCTCCAGCTATGTGTATCAGGGTCGCGAAGTCAACATGGCCAATGACCTAGCGCCGGGGCTGGGCAGGAGGAAACGGCTTGGGGAGCTTTCAAGAGCGTCAAAGGAAGTCGTGAAGAAGACCAAGAACGTCCGACTCCGTGCCGTTCTTCCTGTTCTAACATACGCCTCAGAGACCTGGGCTACACGAAAGCAGGATGAACACGCAATCAGCGTCGCGCAGCGTGGAATTGAGAGGACTATGCTTGGAGTGACACGACTCACGCAACTGAGAGGAGGCCTCCACAGTTCCCAGCTCCATCGGCGTTCGAAGATCAGAGACGCTGTTGCATGGGCCAAGTCGTCGAAAATTAGGTGGGCTGGCCACGTAATGCGCTCTTCAGACACCCGTTGGACGAGAGCCGTGGCAGAATGGATTCCGCGGGATGTCAAGAAAACGTCAGGGCCCCACCAACGCGTTGGTCGGACTTCTTTGTGAAAGCCCTGAACGAGCGCTATGACGCTCTTCGCGTCCCTCGAGCGAGGAGGTCCCCTTGACGCACTCTAGCACGCGACAGGAGCGGATGGAGAAGCTGCTGGCGCCCGTTCGAAGAACTCGATGATCAGCTGGACGTGACAAAGGTGATAGGTGAATTGTTAATCCTTTGTTGAGCACAGAAAATAAGAGTGTTCTTGAACGTATTCGAATATTCGACAATTCGAAATTCGACCATATGGTTGCGGTCATTGACCTTCCACCTGACAACCTTAAGACCAGGTTGGACTATATGGCCGCACTTGTGGGACCCCCAATTGTGTGGTTTGCCCAGGGAGAAAGGAAGGTGAATGCACCGTATCGGGTGTAGTCTACCTGATCTCCTGTCAAGCTTGTGGCGAGGAGTACATCGGCGAAACCGGCCGTCCTCTGCACGTGAGGATAAAGGAGCATCTGGATGGCAAGGAGAAGCTTAGGACATCCACTGCCCTAGGCTACCACAGGATCAATTCTCATGGAGGGGAGGATTTTGGAGTTGAGGTGAGGATTCTGGGACACGAGATTTAAACGTCGGCGCGAAAAGCCCTTGAGGCGTTCTGGATCTATTCCAGGGGTCCCAAGGTCAACCGGAAGGAGGAATGCCTGTATATAATGCGCGAGCTCAAGCCCTACCTCACTCTCGCATTCTAACGTGGGGTAGGTGCTGTCCCGTACCACTGCTCTACCCTGTGCGGTTTTCTCTGGTCCTTCAGTGGACTGTGGTGAGATAAGGTACTTGGACTCTCTCCTCTGTTCAGGTTTCCAAAAATTTGACATTGAATTTTGTAAGGTTGAAGAGATCTATGGTGGGGTAACTCCTAATTGGCTTGACCCTTTCAGGCTCTGAAGAAGGCGATTCAGCCGAAACGTTAGCCACCAATAAAGCCGTTTACCAACCTCGTGAAGAGCTTAGCAAGTCTACAAACGAAATTCGACCTTTTGAAAATCGAATGATATTCGAGTACTCGAAATTCAAACTTTCGGAAATCGAATCACATTTCATCATTCGAAATGCAACTGTTTTTCCCAATGACAAAGGTATAGTGTCTTCCCACGTCAACGCTGGTGGCCAACTATAGTGATGTGACGGTACTCGAGTTAATCTGCCAACTCACGGGTGCTACGCCGGGAGCAGGTTCAAGCAGTGAGGTTCGAGGATCGAAGGGCGGCCGTACTGTGACGTCGTTTGGGTGTGGGGGTCGTCTCCTAATCATCCTCTTTCCCTTAATAACATGCTCTTTCTAGGTGTGGCTTCGACATTGTAGAGATTCGCGTGCAGCTTTGTTGTGAACATAGATTTGAGTCCTACAGACTTTCCAATGCTGATTGCTCTCAGTAAAGAATAAAGAGTTTATGCGGAAAGTTTGTCAAGCAATTAAACACGACGAGTTCAACTTCCTCCTATTTTTCGAGAATGCCACAGACATGACGCACTTTTCTACCTGAATGGAATATATCTTGACCTGAAATTGTACCCTGTAAAATTTCGAATACTAATAGCGAAATGGTGATTTAAATACGTCCCTACAAATTTTTTTGAAGCGCTTATCGAATCGATCCTGGAGTCTCAACCGAAGGATTGGCCTGCTACGGAAATAATTTTCTCCGAAGTAGGAACAAATTAACGACCGGCGCACACCCCTGTTGTAAATCGAAACATTACCCACTCCTCTCTGTCACTCTGTGTCAACATAGCATCGAATGTTGTCAGAAGGTTAACAGATGAGGTAATCAATAAAGGTGTAGCAGCTGTGGTAAACATTAGCGATAGAATAAATCTTCTTCCGCGAAACGAAGGCTCTCTCCCATAACGTTTACATGAGGTTCAACGGCCATTACGTCGTACGTTCACAGAAAGGCGAAAATACTTGTGACGACGCTGTTGACTCAGCATCATCAAGGCTAACGATGATAACCACATCATCATCAGCAGCAGCATCAACGGAGTCGAATTGTTAAACATACACTATCTTCTATCTGGTTCAAATCCCGGACTTATGCGTCGGTGTATTCATAAAAATGGGTTTTAACCCTCCAACTGAAATCCAATCGAAGGAGTGGTTGCTGACAGAACTGTGGAAGCAATTGTTTTAAAGTGCTTCTATTCAAAACATCTTGTCAAAAAGTAAGGCAGACCATGTCTGAGAAGGGTGGAAACGTAAGGTGATCAGTAAGGCGCCTTTTAGGGCCTTTAGAGAGTCTCGCGGCAGCACCCGGAGAACTCGTCCATATCGCTCCCGCCGCAGTGGGGACCTACGCTGCCACTGTGGTGGAAGCTGCGGAGCGGACGAGTTGTCGCAGATCCGCTGGTCGCAAAGGTACCCAGAGGGCTGCCGTAGTTCACGGCGGCTCTCACCCGCAGTGCCAGGAGTTGCGGGTGAGACCAGCCGGGGCGTGATAGATGGGTGTCGATTATGGTTCATCTATTTGGAAGCATTTTTTTTTGAAGAATCTACATGCTAGGAATATAACTGGTTTGTGCATGATTTCTGCCCATAAAGGAGCTTGACCACCAGCAATATAATCACTGTAGTTTCGACAGATGGAGGCGTATGGGATCCTGCACTCAAAACGTAACGCAAAAAACCTAACACGATATTAGGTAACCTTATTTGCACTGCAAATCTTCGTGGCCCTCCAGCCACAAGTTAGCCTGTTAGGTTTAGGGAAAACCCTTGCACGAAATGCAACAACAAATCAGGCCGTTATTTTTAGTATGAGCTGTATTTGCATCGGACAGACCTCCCGGACTCAATAAGACATCGGAGGGAATGCTGTCATCACAAGGGCTACCACATTATCTTTGAGCTGCTTGTAAACCGAGGAATTCTACTGGAGGTAGGAAGAGAAAGGTGAAAGCAAGCGCAAAATGGTACAGAACTTCGAAATCGGACCTAAGAAGACACTGTTCGAACATTGTTCGAAATCGAAGATCGCGAAAGAGCATTGTTCGAGTATTGTTCGAAATTGAACAATGTTCGAACAAAACCAAGAGTTGGCCGCCTGAGTATGGGCTCTGTTCCCCGAAAAACCAACGTTCAAACTCGCTCCACTTCTGCGCCTACGGTAATTGGCGGGAACGGACCGTTTGAACGTGCTCGACGGCATTTCACACGTTCAGCCTCTCGATATCATCGATCGAGTCGGTGCGCTCTGCGAGTGGAGATTGATTCGGCTAGGTGGGAATTCGAACATGTAATTTCGTTTCGAGGGTTCTGTTGATTTCGCTTCTAATTGAAAATGAGCATTTCACCGGATGATTCTGCCATATTCAAATTCGAATCTGTGATTTCGTTTCGAGGGTTTTGGCGGCCGATTCTCGATGTTTTTCGAACATGGTTCGATTCAATCGCTGATTTTGTCACTGCTAATATTCAGGGTTGATACTTAAAAGCGGCTCCACGGTTCTCGGTTTTTCTCTGTTCTATAGGAAGATTCTCGCACTATTGATCACTTGTTTTGCTTTGCAACAGTCTTCCCAAATGTCTTTTTAGAGCACTTTTTCGAAACCATGGAACTGAACTCTTCTGTGGTAGCTTTGTAACTTGATCAATATATAATTCTTGCAGTCTTCGCTGCGCCGCACACATGATAAATCTCGTAGTTACATTTGCAGTGGGATAATGACTATGTTGCTGGAATACTAAAAACAGCAAACACATGGCGGCGAAATTGAACAAGAGCAATGTCATCAAATGTTCTTATCAGAGGTAGCGCTTAGAAACGTTATGACTTGGATGCCATTACAATAACCTGTTTTTACAGCTATATCAGGAAATTCGATTTGCCGTCAATAACTCCCTCACAGACTGCAGAATACGTCCCAAATTTCAGATGATATACGATTTTCTAAACACTGTTAGTGTTCTCTGCATAATTATTAGGCTGTATACAAACACACTGCTTTTTTAACGCGTGGCTCAGCAGGCTTGGTAGCAGAGGGACGAATTTGTACGATTGCTCGACTTTCAGGAACAGCAAAAAATCGAGTTATTCGATTGTTTGGTTTTCGAAAACAGTAAAAAATTGTTCGGCCTTCGAAGATTTCAAAAAATCGAGTTACTCGATTGTTCAACTTTCGTAAACAGTAAGAAATCGAATTATTCGATTGCTCGATTTTCGAAGACAACGAAAAATCGAGTTATTCGATTGCTCGATTTTCGCGGACAGCGAAAAATCGAGTTATTCGATTGCTCGGTTTTCGAGGACATCAAAAAATCGAGTTATTCGATTGCTCGATTTTCGAAGACAACGAAAAATCGAGTTATTCGATTGCTCGACTTTCGAAAACATTAAAAAATCGAGTTATTCGATTGCTCGATTTTGGAGGACAGCGAAAAATCGAGTTATTCGATTGCTCGATTTTCGAAGACAGCGAAAATCGAGTTATTCGATTGCTCGACTTTCGAAAACATTAAAAAATCGAGTTATTCGATTGTTCGATTTTCGGAGGCAGCGAAAAATCGAGTTATTCGATTGTTGGACTTTCGGAAAAAAAATTTCGAAAAGCTCAACTCTACAATGCAGGAGTAGCACCTCCGGATCCGAACTCCAGCCACTTTTCCCGCAAGCCCGCCCCCCACAGCCACTCGGCCATCCCATCGCTGACCCGTTGGTGGAGAGCGACGCACCTCAACGTTCCACTTCGGTCTCTGTACCGCCAACAAGCAAATTGTGAAATCGCTGTAATTCCGCTACCGTTCCAGCCCCAAACCTTTTACAGGATAGATTCTAACCACGACATGGCAGTTCCTGGCGTCAGTATTGCTTTATCGGCCCGCACTGAAGTGAAACGGTTTTTGCAATTTTTGGCATACCCAGATGTCCGCAGGAAATTTGAAAACCACTGCGGTGCTTCTCATACAATCCCCTACAACCCTCAATAGGTCACTTTTAAAATTGCCACAGGAGGTTCATTGACCTCCCTTGTCAGTGCTCGTCGCATCGCCCATCGCTTTGCAAGGGAGCGCGAAGGCGATTTGGCCAGGACCAACGCTAATCGCCGCGCGCAACACGAAAAAGTATGTTATGCCCACGATGGGCGCGGGAAGCCATCGCGCATGCCGACCGCCACTGTTGCGGCGGCCACGGCGGAGTTTTCTTTGACTATTCGACCGCGTACGGCGGGATGGCCATGAACTGAGCACCGCGATGGCATCGCGGCGATGGATGTATGCCCCTGCCTAAGAGAGGATCCATCGCTTCCCACAGAAATCCTACCACTAACATTGCAAGATGCGCTCCGCTGAAAAGCCAAACGAATCCTTTTCGTTTGGTCCTCCATTGACTCATGGACCTTCTTCTCCGTCATCCATCATGGTGCACGGGCAATAGTGAGCAGAAGCTCGTGGCCGCGCGTCGCTGATACTCACCCTTTCTATTAGGGGGGGGGGGGCAAAACTAATGAGACACCCCATGCCGTGTCCATATATCTCATGGCTGGAATCTGGTTTCGTGCTTATCGTATTTGTATGTTTGTATGCTACTTATTGAAGCCCATCTGAGAAGTTACAACATCCGCCCTTTCCAGAAGCATGCATAACTCCAGTCTGTCTTATGCCGAAACCACAGTCTGACGAGTCGACCTGTGTCGCGCAAATCTCGTCCAATTCCCAACCCCGAGCAACCTGTGCTCAATATTCACGCAAGATGAGAAGTACGTCTTCTACCTTAACCCTGCCAAGCAGCAAGTCTGGGTGAGGCCTGGTGATCTGTTACCGACCTTCGTTCGGCGAGACCTTCACGGCGAGAAGCACCTTTGGAGCTTTTGGGTCTGCGCCCATGGATCGGTTTACCGGAAGCTGTTTCCCAAGAGCACTACGATAAACTCCAAGGCAATGGTGAACGAAATAGAAGAGATGGGCCGGCGACTCGCTCTTAGTCACTCGCAGCGCTTCAAGAGGGTTCTCCTCTTCGACAACGCCGCACCCCATCGGGAACAAGAACCACGGATAAGCTTGGCCAGCTGGGCTACGTTCACATGCCTCATCCACCGTATTGGCAGGACATCTCTCCATGCGACTACCACTACTTCTTGAGCCTACAGAACTTCCTGGTCGGAAGGGACACAAGAACCCAAGCAGTCCTTGACAATCATATTGAGCAGTTCATCAACACCAGGCCCAAGCAGTTCTGGAAGGATGGGATCAGGAAGTTGGCTGAGCGATGGCAGCAAGGTCATTGCCCTTAATGGCAAATACATTCCTCAGCATCGTTGAGTTGTAATTGAGTTATAGAGAGAATAAAGATTTTTTCAATTTGTCTCATTACTTTTGCCCCCCCCCCTCCCCTAAGGCCTATGTCATACCTTCGCTCACCTCGAGCGAAGGCGTCGAACAGAGCGATGAGCAAAGTCTCTTCGCTAGCGTGAAGCTAGCGAATAGGCGCGCAGTTAATAGCGTTGTGTGCAGCTGCATCGTAGCATCGCTACCGATGCTGCCCGACGCTCTGCTCAGCTCAGCGACGCGGTCGCATCGGTAGCGATGTCGTATCGCTCGAAAGTATGACACCCCGCTAGCGAGGCTTCGCTAGCGGTGGATCGGACAACTGCTACAGGCGTCTGCCCCTCCACAACGTCTGATACCGTCCCTTCCCCAATTATGTTAGTTGTCCATCGCCTTCGCTAGCGAAGAGCGATGGTATGACATAGGCCTAATAGCTGCAATCGCGCACCGGCGCATCAAATTCGGGGAGCGGCGCGCCTTTAATTGACGCGCCGTGCGACGGCGGGAGTATAAAGGCCCCCACAGAGTTCGAGTTCAACGCCGCTCGCCGCTATGGTTAAGGATAGGGCCGCGGCGCTGCCGCAGAACTCTGTGGGTGCCTTAAAAGGCGCCTAAGGCCCCGTTTATACATCGACGCCGAGCGACACGACGCCACGCATTGTGACCAAATTGATCGATCGCGTCGCCCAATCAATGTGGCCACAATACGTGGCATCGCGCCTCTCGGCGACGAAGTATAAACGGGCCCTAAGTCGAGCAGGAGGGTAAGGACGACGGGACAGCAACTGATCAGCCCTCGTGGTGCTGTCCGTAATGGAACTCACGTACAGAGGTGTATGATTTCATTGGATACATCTAGCCTTCACCTTATTTTTGGACGCATCTACACATAGATAACTGAAATTAACTCGCGACATTTTCTCAAGTCACCAATCAATACCTGTAGTTCTGAGTGATTTTTGCCAACGTATGTGGAGGTACGGGCTGAGCCTGACTGGAGCCTTCAACTGTCAAAGCTCTAAGCACGGGCTGAGGTTGAGTGACGAGTTGAAACGCCGAAAGGGAACTTCGCTGCTAAAAAAACAGATTTAGAGAGTGTAACAAAGAAGAAATCCTGCAACGAAAATTGAAGCAGCAAAACAGCCTACTCCGTCTAGACACGAGTCAGGACACTCGAAGCGCAGAACGGGCTACACTCTGTAGATCAGGGTTGGGCGGAATTTTTGTTTTCTGATTTTCTGGCCATTTTTCGGCAATTTTTTCTGTTTTCTGGGAAAACAGCCAAAAAATTGGCCAGAAAACAGAAAATAAAGCTGCGAACAAAATTATACCTTGAAAATCCTATTAAAAGAATCCAAAAGTATAATGGAATCATGAGTTTCATTCCAAAATAGTGGTTCTAGAGTATTTTAAATGATAAGCATGTGGTGTCTTTGCGTGTGCTCATGTAGTAATTGCGCCATATACTCATGAACTATGCCGCTTTGTTTGCTTGATTGATTGTGTAAGTGCTGCTAACAAGGAGTTCTTTCATAGAACGTTTCTCGAATTTCATAATTTGGTTTCGTCATCTTTTCGATATCAACAGTAGCTTGGACTAACTAGGATCACTTAAAACTTTATATTACAGCTATAAAACTAGTGTTCTGAGTGGCATTTATTCATGTATTACTAATCACTTGTCCTAAAGTTACTATGGGCAGGATTATTCTCCACCTTCGGTTTAAAAATTGAAAATTGTTCGTCGGTCATCCTAAATGAATGCTTTCTGCAGAGCCTTTAGGCAAAGCTGCTTTTCTAACCTTGGACATTGCTCAGCTTTTAGTTGTCAAAAATTAGGGAGTAGTGGTACAGTAGTGATGCATGAGATTTTTCATGAATAACGCCTATCATCTGTCGTCCCACTGATCATCGAGTTGTTCAAGAGGGCACAAGCAGCGTCTCCATACGTCAGTGTCGCATGCCAGAGTGTACCATTGGATTATTTTCGCTGGAAGGACACGAAGAGCGTCATATCGCTCGTTCAGAGCTTTCACGAAAAAGTCCGACCAACGCATTGCTGGGCGTGCTGGTGTTCTCTTGACATTCCGTAGGTAAGGCCTGTGTTATACTTTGGCGACGCTGTTGTCGGCGACATCGGCGACAACAGCGTTGCCTATCCAGCGGGTGTCTGCGAAACGCATTACGTGGCCGGCCCACCTAATCTTCTTCGACTTGGCCCATGCGACAGCGTCTCTGATCTTCGAACGTCGATGAAGCTCGGACCTTCAGATCCCTTTTCTCACTTGTGTGAGTGGTGTCACTCCGAGTATCATCTTCTCGATTCCTGCTGATCGCTTGTTCATCCTGCTTTCGTACGGCCCATGTCTCTGAGGCGTATTGTTATGGCTGGACGATCACAGTGGTGATCGTGTGTAGCGCGCCCGTAGCCGGCTAGTAGAAAGCCGATGACCACCCACGTAGGCGCGGTGGTAATCCGCCAAGGCAGGTCAAAGTAACGACCGGCGGGAAAACGGGGCGCATATAAGGCCGCTGCCGAGACCCTCAGGGGTCGTCGTCGCAGGTCGCCGCCGAGGAGTTCCAGCCGCCGCCAGCCTACCTCCATCGCCTCCAGCCGTCGTCGTCGTTGGAGTGGAAGCTGTATTCTACTAATAAAACTGTATTATTCTCTGCTGCCTCGTCACGCGGACGTGAGGCTCTCTGTTAGCACAGAGAGCAGTAAGAAGAGACCCCAGAGGTCCAACAGCAGTCAGAAGAGGCCCCAGAGGTCTAGTGAAGTTGTATCCTCAGGGATACAACAGTGGCGATCAGGTGTGCCACTTCCCGCTGCAGGAGCGGAAGTGAGGAAAGGACGCTTGAGCAAGACTTCGAGCAAGTCTGAGGCTCTGAGAAAGAAGCCTAAAGAGAAGTACTGGGTTGATCTAAGATGGATCCCCAGCTAGTCATGTCCATGTTCAAGGAGCTCATGGAGGAGCAAAGAAAAATTGCTGAGAAGCAGCAAAAGGACATGTTGGACATGGTGCTCAGGCACGTGAGAGGAGCAGATATGTTGAGCACGACTGGTGAAATAATGTCAGTACCAAATGCAATGGCTGCATTGAGTAATCGGATCGACAGGTTCGTGTTCGATCCTGATGTGGATTCGTGCTTCTCGAAGTGGTACCTAAGGTACAGAGCAGTGTTTGTAGAGGATGGAAAGCAGCTACCAGAGAGCGCGAGAGTAAGGCTTCTCTGTGAGAAGCTTGATGCTGCATCCTTCGAGAAGTACCAGAGGCATGTCTTGCCTAAAGAAGTCTCGGAGATCGGTTTTGATGAAACCGTGAGCACGCTGAAGCAGCTGTTTGATGTGAAGACTTCAGAGTTTACGACCAGATACCAGTGTTTGAAGCTAGAAAAGAAAGAGTGCAAGGATTACCTCACGTATACTGGTCGTGTGAACGAAATGTGTGAGAAAGCGAAAATCCATGAGTTGGATTCGGACGGAATTAAGTGCCTTCTATGGATTTTTGGACTGAAGTCTCCAATGGGAGCCGAGATAAGGCAGAGACTCATTGCAGTCTTAGACAGGGAGTACAAGGCTGAAAGGAAAATGTCCCTGCAGGAATTGCATATGGAGTGTGAGAACTTCTTGAGTCTAAAGAGGGACAGTGAAACAATCGCTGACAATGTGAAGGCTGTTGATATGGTAGCCAAGGAAGGGAAGAAAGCAATTCAGTGTTGGAATTGCGAAGGGAACCACTACGCCAGGGCATGTAAAGCGAGGTTGTGGTTCTGCAAGAACTGCAAGAAGACAGGGCACAAGGAGAAATTCTGTGATGTCGCGCAGCTGCGGAAAGATGCCGAGCTGAAGAGAACGGGACGGAGAAGCCGTCGTGGTAGCGACAACAGTAAAGCAGTAAAGCAGAATTCAGGACGACACGTGCGCACAGTCAAGATTTCGAGTGCGGCAGCTAGAGTGAATTCCACACGCGTGTATGTGGAAGCAGTCGTCAACGGTCACCCTGTAGAGTTCTTGCTCGACACTGGTTCGGATATAACGTTGATAAATGAGGGTGTTTGGAGGAAGATGGGCACTCCAACGCTCGAGAAAACGAACCTAGTGGTGAAGAATGCCAGTGGAACTCCAATGACGATTCGGGGAAAGCTGAGGTGCGAGTTCGAGATTAAGGGTGCGGTATCAGAAGGACACGCCTATGTGACACCTTACAACTCGCTAATGGGCCTCGAGTGGATTGAGAAGAATGAAGAAATGTCACATCATATGAGGATGATGGTGACAGAAGTGAAGTTGGAGGACAGTGCGAACCTTGGAGAGGAGTTGAAGAAGACCTATCCAGAAGTGTTTGAGGAAGGTCTAGGACACTGCACAAAGGAGAAAGCTGAGCTTCAGCTTGTTGATGGTGCGCGTCCAGTGTTCCGAAGTTGCAGACCAGTCGCATACGCTGCTGTTGAAGCTGTTGATAAGGAACTTGACAGGCTTGTGGAAATGGGTGTGATTACACCGGTGAGCCACAGTGAGTGGGCTGCACCTATAGTGTGTGTGAAAAAGCAGAATGGGAAGTTGAGAGTATGCGCAGACTTCTCAACTGGTCTGAACAAAGCGCTGCAGTCGTTTGATTATCCCTTGCCGGTGCCAGAGGACATATTCGCGTCCTTGAATGGCGGGACCGTGTTTTCACAGATCGACCTGTCAGATGCCTACTTGCAGGTGGAGTTGTCGGAAGAGGCGAAGAAGAAGGTCGTGATAAACACGCACAGAGGATTGTTTCAGTACAATCGGTTACCGTTTGGGATAAAGACTGCACCTGGAATTTTCCAGCAGATAATGAACAAGATGGTCTCTGGTTTGAGAGGTGTGACGTCATACCTGGATGACGTCTTGGTCTGTGGAAGAACGGTACAGGAACACAAAGAAAACCTGCTAGCGTTGTTTGAGAGAATCGCTGAGTACGGTTTTAAGGTTCGATTGGAGAAATGTGCATTCTCGAAGCCAGAGATTCGGTACCTTGGTTTTATAGTAGACAAGGATGGCAGAAGACCGAATCCGGAGAAGATCCAAGCGATCAAGAGTATGGGTGAGCCAAAAAATGTTGCTCAACTGAGAGCATTTCTCGGCATGGTAACGTACTACTCATCGTTTATGCCAACGATCAAAGAGCTTCGAGGACCGTTAGATGCCTTGATGAAGAAAAATGTGAAGTGGGAATGGAAGTCCCAGCAAGCCAAGGCATTCGAAAAGTTGAAGGCAGCATTGCATAGTGAGATGAATTTGGCTCACTATGATCCCAAGCAGAAGATAGTAGTTGCACCTGATGCGTGCGACTATGGTATCGGATGCGTTATTTCGCATAGATACCCGGACGGTTCAGAAAAGCCAATAGCACATGCTTCAAGGTCGCTGTCAAGCGCAGAGAAGAACTATTCCCAGATTGAGAAGGAAGCGCTGGGACTAGTATTTGCAGTGAAGAAGTTCCACAAGTATGTGTATGGCAGGAAGTTTCTGTTGCTGACAGATCATAAACCGTTGTTAGCCATCTTTGGTGACAAGAAAGGGGTTCCAGTGTACTCCGCTAATCGTCTCATGAGGTGGGCTACGATACTGCTTGGTTATGACTTTGACATTGAATATGTCAACACGATGAAGTTTGGACAGGCAGATGGCTTGTCAAGGCTGATGCAGACACATCGAGCCGCTGACGAAGACGTAGTGATCGCAGCTGTTGAAGAAGATGTGAGTTCAGTGCTACAAGAATGTATCAGAAAGCTGCCAGTGACTCATGAAGATGTTGAGTCGTGTACAGAGCGAGATCCGTTGTTGAGAAAGATTATGGCATGTGTGAAAAGTGGAAGATGGCCAAAGGTGGACCCTAAGTTGGCACCTTTTCACAACAGAAGAGAGACATTGTCCGTGGTTGGGAAGTGTCTCATGACAGGAGAAAGAGTGGTGATTCCTTCGAAGTTGCAAGGAGACGTTTTGAAGGAACTGCACGTTGGTCATCCTGGGATCGTGCGAATGAAGAAGTTGGCTCGAAGTTATGTGTACTGGCCCAAGGTTGACAAGGACTGTGAAGACGTGGTACGCAAGTGTAGTAAGTGTCAGGAAAGTGCAAAGAATCCTGTGAAGGTACCACTAGAGACATGGCCAGCGCCTACCCGTGTTTGACAGAGACTTCATATAGATTTTGCTGGACCAATTCATGGTTCCTACTACATGGTGGTGGTAGACGCGTTCAGCAAATGGCCAGAAATGTTCGAGATGGCAAATATCTCTGCAGGACAAACCGTGAAGGCCATGAAAAATCTGTTTGCGAGGTATGGATTGCCGCAAACAATAGTTAGTGATAATGGCACACAGTTCGTGTCGGAACAGTTTAAAACGATGTGCGAGGAAGGAGGAATTGAGCACATCAAGACTGCCCCCTATCACCCCCAGTCTAATGGACAGGCGGAGCGCTTTGTTGATACGCTTAAGCGAGGTATCAAAAAGCTTAAAGGAGAGGAGAGGCCAACAGAAGAGACGCTCAACGTGGTGCTTCAGGCGTACAGATCTACGCCAAACGCGTGCCTGAATGAGAGAACTCCGGCGGAAGTGTTTCTGGGGAGGAAGCTAAGGACGCGTTTAAGCTTGCTGATTCCGATGGAAGAGGAATCAGAAGACCCGCTCGCGAAGGAAAGACGAGCTAAGATGAAACGGCAGTTCGACAAGAGGCATGGTGTGCTGCCCAAAGAGTTCGCTGTAGGCGATCACGTATACGTACAGAGATGGAAGGCACCACGATTTGTATGGACGAAAGGCAAGGTAGTGAAACGCCTTGGTGCCGTCAACTATGAGGTCGAAGTTGACGGAAGAGCGATTCGCAAGCACGCGAATCAGATGCGACGTTGCGCCGAAGAGCGAACTTGTCAGGAGGAAAGCTCTGCGCTCAAAACGTTGCTCGATGTTCTTGAATTGGACGACGCATGGAGGACGGAAACTGCTTGCTCAACGACCGCGGGTTCAACCAATCAACGACGCGATGCTGACCGAGAACAACCACCGCAGCTACGACGTTCTACAAGGACCAGAAGACCAGTCCGACGCTATGGAGTAGACGACTTTTCTTAGTTAATTGTTGACTGTTGTAGTTCTCCTTAGGTTTCGGTTGTAAATTAGGTTTCCGTTAAGTAGTAGAAAAATATTTGCTGTAATTATTTTCCTACTAGGGGAGGTGTTATGGCTGGACGATCACAGTGGTGATCGTGTGTAGCGCGCCCGTAGCCGGCTAGTAGAAAGCCGATGACCACCCACGTAGGTGCGGTGATAATCCGCCAAGGCAGGTCAAAGTAACGACCGGCGGGAAAACGGGGCGCATATAAGGCCGCTGCCGAGACCCTCAGGGGTCGTCGTCGCAGGTCGCCGCCGAGGAGTTCCAGCCGCCGCCAGCCTACCTCCATCGCCTCCAGCCGTCGTCGTCGTGTGGCCGTACTATTGGCTAGTAAATCTGTAATATTCTGCTGCCTCCACGCACGCGGACGTGAGGCTCTCTGTTAGCACAGAGAGCAGTAAGAAGAGACCCCAGAGGTCCAACAGCAGTCAGAAGAGGCCCCAGAGGTCTAGTGAAGTTGTATCCTCAGGGATACAACACGTATATTAGTGCAGGAAGAACAGTGGGATCGAAAAGGCGAGCACGGATTCGAGCGCTCTTCGCCTTCTTCACTTCTTTGACACTGTTAAATGCTCCCCAAGCCGCTCGTTTCCCCCTGCCCAGCTCCGGCGCAAGGTCGTTGGCAATGTTGACATCGCGACCCAAATACAAGTAGCTGGAGCACTCGGAGATGTTCGTTCCGTTGAGCGAAAATGGGATAGCAGATACTTGTCCGTTCTTCATGAACATCGTCTTCGGAAGATTCAGCAGCAGTTCAACGTCACACACACGATCGAAGCCAACAAGCATTTGCTCCGCTTGGCTAATGCTCGTTGTTAGATGGTGCAGATGCCGGCTGCCATCTTTCACTCAAGTCTTCCCTTCTATTGATCGTGAATCCACTGTACAGCTTTCGAAAGACTCTGTTGTACTGAGTGGGAACGCCCTGAGTGAGCAGGGCTTCGGTGACCGTCTCAGTCTCGACGGAGTCGAACGCCTTCTTCAGGTCGATGAACGTAAGGCACAGCGGCAGCCTGTACTCTCGCGACACTTCGATGAGCTTCGTAATGGTGTGTGGTCGATCGCGCTGAATCCTCTCCGAAATCCTGCTTGTTCGCATGGCTGTCCTTCGTCCAGCGTTCTGCTGCTCCTATTCAGGATGACTTGAGTGAACAGCTTGTAGACTACTGACAGCAGGCAGATCGGGCGATAGTTGCCAATGTCGTGCTCGTCTCCCTTCTTGTGCACCATGAAGGCTCTGCTGGTCTTCACTGAGATGTAACGTAGATATGAGGAGAAATAGGGATATGAGGAAAAATAAAATAAATAATAATAATTAACAGTAATTACAATATAATAATAATAGTGCATATCAACAGAGCATCGGTGGGCAACGTCTCGAAGACGCTCTCGATGGGTAGGAAAACCGCCTTCAACACATCAAACGATACGAGGAGCTCGGTCCATCGAACGGTCGACCTGGGAGAGGAAGACTAGCTACTGGAACTTCAATTCAGAATGTCAAACGTGTTCGTGAGCTGGTGCGAAGGAATCCCAAGAGATCTTTGCGGATAATGGCCAAAGCGGTAGAAGTTAGCAAAACTTCCATGAGCCGTATTGTCAATGTGAAGCTAGGACTGAGGTTTTACCGCAAGCCCACATTCTTCTCCCACACATGATGAAGAATCGTGAATGTAAGGCACTCATCCAGCGTCTCAGCTCGGCACGCAACCGCGATGACATTTTTCGGACGAAATTTTTTTACTGTCGAAGCAGCGCATAGCCGCCAAAACTACCGTGTGCTTGTCAGAACAGTAGCTGAAGCTAACAAAGCGGGAAGGATCCATGAACGCTGCAGACGTCCGGATTCAGTCATGGTTTAGGCCGCTGTAACCTACGCGGGAAAGTCGCCGTTGTTTTTCGTCAAAAAACGGGAGAAAATGGACTCGAAAATTTACTTGGAAGAAGTTTTGGAATAGCTTTGATTCCCTGTAGTACAACAATCTTCAAGGACAAGCCGTTCGCTTTCCAGCAGGACTCGACACCACTTCATAAATAAGTGATCGTACGGGAGTGGTGTGCTAACAACCATCCTGGCTTTATCAGCTGGAAGAATGGCCTCCGTACAACCCGGACCTCAATCCTAGACTACTCTGCCTGGACTACTCTATCTGGTCCTATCTGGAGACCGAGGCCTGTTCTGAAAAACATCGATCAGTCGAGTCGCTGAAAGAAGGCCTTCTGAAGGCATGGGAAGAAAAGTCAATAAAATACGTGCTTGCCACACTTGATGCCTTTCCGCGTTGTCTAAAGTATATCCGTGCCAGAGGAAGTCGTTTTCAGATCTGATAATGTAATTGTGTTTCTAGTTATGTTGATAAAGTCATGCTAGAACTTCGTGCTCCAATCTCGTTTTTATGACGGTGAATACTTGGGAACGTAATTTCGGGATACTTTCGGGATGTAAAGTATGTGGCGAGGGTGTCTATGAATTCAATCAATGGAGTAGAACAAAACGAACATTACTTACAACTTCCTCTACATCATATTATTATTATTTCTACTCATGAGACTTCATTGTGTTCGATACACTGAAAGGACATTTTCTTACTAGTTGGACCATTAATTGGGGCGTTAGCTGTGAAACGGAGCTCATGAGTAATGTTGTATACGTCAAATGTCGAGATTCCTAGGATCTACCATTCAAGATTTACAATTTGCTGATCGCATTGAATTTGGAGTATACTAGAAATTTGCATAAACGCTTGCAAGTTAAAACGCCGGCCACGACTACATTTCTAGTCATAGAGAAGCACTTGCTACTGGAAAAATGGATCTTTGGGTAGAATAATTAGGTAGTATGATGATGAAATTTTCTGTTTTCAGGCGTTTTTGCCTTTTCTGTTTTCCGAAGAAAGCAAGTTTCTGTTTTCTGTTTTCTGAGAGAATTTTTAAAATTTCCGCCCATTCCTGCTGTAGACCTACAGGAAGGGATTCTATGGTGGAGCATGCTATTTCGCAAAGACGTTCGCTTACGTCACTGTGGAACACAAGGCAGCGACTGTTCATGGACAGTTCTAAGTGCATATCACATACAAAGGAAGAGAGGAAGTAAATAAACGTACCACAGTCTCATTTTCCGACGAATTTAAGGCGATTACATGTGCACATTTCGGCGATTCCGTTTTCTCGAAGACTCGCGGAACAATGGGATCTCGTTTATTCTGTACACCTGCAATATTTATTCTTCACTACTAGGTTAATTCATCATTTGATAGAGGTTTTCATCTTCAGCGTCCAAAATACCATATTTAAAGGATCTCACACATATATTTGAGCACTGCGAGCAACCCCACCCTTCAAATATTAGAAAGGTATGCATTGCCCATCGCAAGTCCTTGAACCCAAAGATTTAGGCACTCAACCGGTCCGCGCGGTCAACACCTGACACATGCATACATGTCACGTATGGATAAGGGAGCTCCCGAACGCTCTTGCGCCAGGTGGGTGGGTGTGGCGCTATTGTGTGCTGGTGATTCGTAGCTCGGTAGATACCTTACCAGCTTTTCTAAAGCACATATTGCACTGCGGGCCGCCACGTGCAAGTTCACTGAGTGTTGTTCACCAGTTGCTCTCCCCTTAACACAACGCTCTGCACTTCACTGCGTTTTTTTAATGCTGGCAGAACCACTGCTAAGGTGAAGCGTAAACCTTCCCTACAAGAACACAAATAATCGAAATGCAGCGCTTACAATACTTAAAGTACGGTGCCTGCCAACAGCAGGACGTACATTGGTCGTGGAACGCAAGTAGTGAACCGATTTAGAAAAAACAGGTATTTTCCGTTAGATACAGAAATCTGCCAATTCGCTGCTCGTGATTGTTCATTTTGACATGGGTGTACGCTCTCCTGACTGTGAGATTACTGACGGTAAATCTGGAGCAAAAAATACGGCTGTTGGGCTATAAGCACTGGCGTACCTGGATTGTAAGAGCGACCTACCACCTTCGGTCCGCCTACATAGTTGCTTAGCGATCTTCTGATTAATCCTCCCGTGTTCCGCAGCCAGATTTTAAGATTGGAGTACGAAAGAAAAAGAGAATTCTGTAGCGGTGCAGAACACAACACCGAGCCGCGCTTCTTCGGGGAGTCTGCTCCCTCTCTTCACTCGCCGAGCTCAACAGCACCCCGCGGCCATTCACAGAGGCCACCGTACTCTCCTAGGGGTAGTCCCTATAAAAGGAGAGGTCCGAGTAACTACTAGCGCGGCCCCTCCCCTCGTCGCCCGGCTGCCTCCTTGACCGAGCTGGCCTCGCTTCCCCTACGTAGGCATTAAGGCCCCTCGTCTATTCTTCCCTCTTGTCTATATATGTATGATTTTGTATGATGCTGTAAGGTGTAAATTTATGTAAGATAAATCCTCTTCCTTCAAGCTTTATGTGCTTCTTACCCACTACGGGTCCAGCTCTTTAGGAGCTTCTTCTGCAGTTGACAAACCGGACCGCTAGGTTTGTTACATGGAGGTCCTGGCTCCGAATCTGCTCTCTAGGTCTATTCCACGGAAACTCCCTAACCAACTAAATTTACACTAAATTTGTAGATCAAAACTAAGCCTCAAGCATTTAATACTTTCACTAATCAACACCAATACCATTCCTCATTCCCATTCCCGTCACCATACCTCCCACCTCGGTCAACCGTATCCACACTTCCAGTCGACAGACTCCACTCGTCTTTCCCACGCAATAGGACAGATCTACGCTCACCCGCCTAACGGAATCCGCAGTAATTCTTTCTATGACTCCATTTATAAAATCATTACTCCTTTCTAATATAGAAAGTAGAGGCGCAGATATATACGATGCTCACTCAAACACGAGGCCGTCCAGAATTAATTCCCACAGAATTCTGAGCATCAAAATCCTGGCCAGGTCGCACCTCACCTCGTGTACTTAATGTTATTCCTATAATATTTTGAGGTGTCTGATAAGCGCAAAACAAGCCAAATTAATTCAAAAAGCGGAAACTTAACAGAGTGAAGGCGTGAACAAAAAAATTCTAGTAAAAATCCCATGCTCTATAGCTGATATAAATATGAATCTTAGAAACCGAGACCATTATGAATGTTACATATTCAGTCTACCAATACCGAAAAATACTAAACACCTTGGACTATCGAGGAGATAACTCCACGGTAGCCTGCTGTAACTGGAGTAATTAACCAGTTGACATGCGAAGTCTATTCGAGTATCTCTTCTATTTCACAATGATTCGAACTACGGTAGTTCCACTTCAGCGCACGCATACTAATTAATCATATGCGCGTGCGGCTTCACACATGCATCTATTTCGCCTTGAAGTTCACCGCGGGGTACCCGACAGCGTAAACCCGGCGGACTCATCTATCACTTGACAACCAAACATCTGCTATCCCTTTGTAAGCCTAGGGGAGCCATTTACCATTTGCCAACCAAAATTATGCAGTTTCAAGCCTACCCATTAATCTTTCCTCCCTTATACACAAGGGGAGCTTATGGTAATCCTAAGGGGAGCCATTCCCAGGCAGCGGACCAGGCCTACTGTATCGCGCCCATCATTCACACCCCAGAATACTGCCTACGGCCCCGTGTAGCTCCGCCCATTCCTCTATATAAGGACCCTCCCCAAGCTAGCAACATAGTCGATCTTCTCGTCGGCTGTGGACCAGTTGTCCACAAACCCCATCACCCTCGACCTCTCAACTCGTCTCTCAGCCTTACCACAGCGCCCCTCGTCCATCTCCAGCAACGCGCATACTGCCGTTGCCCTCCCCCAAGTTCCTTCCACTTTTTTATAACTTCCTTTTGTGGCCTTGTCAATTTTGACAAAGTCACTTTTTCTTTAAAAACACCTTTCTCCATCGTCGGCCGGTAGCCCAGAAGCGGGTGAACGATAGGAGAGGACAACTATATTCGCATCAACTGTATATTCCGCCACGATGCCAAACGGAACATCTCCAGTGCCCAATCCTACACCACGCACAAGCATGCCAATATTTGATTTATGCTCAAGTATTGGTGGACCCTCCCAGCTGATGGAACGACCCACTCGTACTGTTCTGCTGCGTGGCATGATGACATGTCTCAGAACTGAAGTGGACGATGGCACGGAGCAAAAAGTCCCACCACGTTACCACGATCGTAGTGGGAAACCAACACTACCTCGCCGGAGCAATATCGACATCCAACCAAGTCACGACACTAAGGCAATGGGGTCGATGCGCTTCAGTCGACCACCGCGCAGCAACCCTTCATCGCGATCGGCAGCGTCGCCGAACCCACTCACGCATTGGGCCTCTTCTGACGAGGAGGACGACGCCACTTCGGTGAAGACTTCACCACGGCCGAAGGAAACATTCCAGTTGGCGACTATGGCGGCCCGACGCCCCGTCAAGCCGCCTACCCCTTCTCCTCCTTCGCCGATCGCTCCCCGGCCAACGACCAAGAGATCTCTGCCTAATTCAAATAAGGAGCAACCTATGAAGTATAAAGTCTACGCTGTACCTGGCACCTTCTGTGCCAAATGTTCAAGACACACTCGTAGTGTCTACCCTTTGTCCGACTCACCTTGCGCTCTCTGTCAAGGACCACATGGTACGGCCCTATGCCGCACCGAAATGCCGTACTGCGTTAAGGCCCAAATCCTCAACAGACTCGACCCCTGCACCCGCTGCATCGGGTTCCACTCGCTAGAAATGTGTCACTGTAGGTGGCCGTGCACAAAGTGCGGAGGCACTGACCACCACGAAGTGCTCTGCACCGTCGTTCCCCGTTCAGGATATCCCATGGATCCACCGCATTTTAGTCCCTGGGGACAGCGACTTTCGAATGGGGTAGGATGTAGCGGTGCAGAACACAACACCGAGCCGCGCTTCTTCGGGGAGTCTGCTCCCTCTCTTCACTCGCCGAGCTCAACAGCACCCCGCGGCCATTCACAGAGGCCACCGTACTCTCCTAGGGGTAGTCCCTGTAAAAGGAGAGGTCCGAGTAACTACTAGCGCGGCCCCTCCCCTCGTCGCCCGGCTGCCTCCTTGACCGAGCTGGCCTCGCTTCCCCTACGTAGGCATTAAGGCTCCTCGTCTATTCTTCCCTCTTGTCTATATATGTATGATTTTGTATGATGCTGTAAGGTGTAAATTTATGTAAGATAAATCCTCTTCCTTCAAGCTTTATGTGCTTCTTACCCACTACGGGTCCAGCTCTTTAGGAGCTTCTTCTGCAGTTGACAAACCGGACCGCTAGGTTTGTTACAATTCTTCTTCTTCAGCGCCTGTCCCGCTTCGTATCGGGGTCCGCTACTCTGGTGCCATGACGCCAACTTTCCCTTATCCGCTAGATCAGGGTGGACACCAGCAACCTCCAAGTCCATATGTAACGTATCAGACCATTTTCGGGCGACCCCTAGGCCGATTTCCAATTACCTCGAAGTTAAAGCCTATTTTGCGGACGCTGTCTTCATTTCCACGCAGAACGTGGCCGTACCATCGCAAGCGAGCCTCGCGCATCTTGTCAGCTATCGGCGCGACACCGAACTTCTGCCGAATGACATCGTCTCGGATGCGGTCCATGCGCGTGACTCCAGACGTCCAGCGCAGCATCTTAGTCTCCATGACGCTGAGGCGCGTTTCATCTTCCTTAGTGGCAGACCAACAGTAAGCGCCGTACATCGCTACTGGCTGGATGACTGCTCTGTAGATCTTCGATTTAAAACGCTCTGGTATCTTCTTGTCACAGAATACGCCAGCCAACGAACGCCATTTGGACCAACCTGCACTCACGCGTGACCACTGACCACGTGACCGCGTGACAATTCACTTCAACCATCAGTTTGCCATCAGACGCGACTGCTAATCTAAGGTACTTAAGGACCGCAGTGCGTGGAAGCTCGATGCTGTTAACCTTGATGGAGCTGGACTCAGTGACGTACGTCGTTAGCTATTTGGTCTTCTTCACGTTCAGTTTGAGTCGAAACCTCTCCAAGCGATCTCACCAGGCTTGCACCTCTTGCTCGACTCACCTTTATCTTCGCTAGCGAGCATCACGTCGTCGGCATAAAGCAACGTCCAAGGGACGGGCTTCTGAAGATCTCGTGTGATGGCATCCATGACGACAACAAAGAGGAGTGGGAAAGCGCAGAACCCTGGTGTACCCGACAGAAATGAGGAACTCCATCGAGGTTTCAGCTCCAGCTTGAACTATACTCTTTGGACAAGAGTAGAGAATTCGCACCCACTCAATAAGTTCTTCAGGAACTCCATGATGTCGTAGGGGGACCATATTACTTCACGCGGTAGGCGACCAAAGGCCTTCCCCAAGTTGAGAAAGGCAATATGCACCAGCTTCTGCTTCTCGCTATGCTTCTCGACCAGAAGGCGGGCGGCGTGTATGGCATCAACGGTGCCACACCCAGCTACGAAGCCGCACTGATTGCTGGAGAACTGGACGATGTCATGGATTCGTCCGTCGACAATTCGCTCAAAGACCCTCATGCTATGCGAAGGCAAGGGAATCGGACGGTAATTGGAGCGGATTGCGGGACTGCCTCTCTTTTTCCAAATCGGACTTTCGTACTTTGGCGCCAACACTCAGGTACTTTCTTCTCCGCCGTAACCTGATTAAAGAACTTCGCCAACCACTCAGCAGGGTACCAGTACTTGGACATCCATAAATCAACTGCCACGTCATCGGGCTCAGTCGCTTTGCCTGGCCTCATCTTCTTCAAAGCCGCTTCAGTCTCCTCCACGGTGATCTTCTGCACGGCGCCGTGGATAGGAGCTGTTGAAGGGATGACTGGATGAGGAAATTCCACTGTAGAGTAGAGATACCGTTCACCATCGCGTGACTCGAGCTTCTCGTTGACATCTCCATAATGAGTGGCTTTTGCAACAGCCACAACCTTCTTTACAGCTTTCTTCGCTTCTTGGTACTTCCGCCAATTATCGGCCGTCTTTTCGCCGAGAAACACGTGATAAAGCGACTTCTTCTCTCGCACTTTCGTTTCCACGTCGTCTGTCAACAGCCATGCCTGCTTGTCGATATGGCGTCGTTCAGGCTTCGTAATGCCGAGTTCCGACTGTGCAGCTTGACGAATCGCGTCGGTCGTTTTCTTCCAAGTTTCGTCGACAGTCGTGACTGTCGGTAACCGAACGTGAGAAATCACAGTTGCTTCCTTCTCTCTCATTCGCCACCACTTGATTCCCGGTGCACCGCCTCGCCCGACCTTCTTCAGCTTAGGAGGGCGATCTTGAGGGTGCAGATCAGCAGTTGATGCTGTGAGGCGACCGTCTCATACGGCACGACCTTCGCGTCTGTGACGAGACATCGGTTACGATTCTTCACAAGGACGAAGTCTAGCTGAGTTCTGGTATTCCTACTATAGAACAAGATGAGGTGGGAGTCATGTTTGCGAAACAGGATGTTCACTATGGTGAAGTTCTGCGATTCCGCATACTCAAGGATACGCTCACCATCTGCGTTACGTGACCCATAGCCGAATCCACCATGACAGCTGTACCCGTCTTCCGTCGCGCCGACGTGCCCGTTAAGGTCACCAGCGACTATGATGACATCTTTCGACGCTACCTCTTCTGTCTTCTCATCAAGCAGGCTCCAAAAATCTTCCCTGCCTTGATCGGAGCAGCCGGTCTGCGGAGCATACGCAGAGAAGAAGTGATAGAGTCGCTCCTTAGCGGCGACAACGATCTTCATCAATCGATCGTTAAAGCGTTCGACACTTACAATCGAGTCACGAAATCGTTCGGAGACGATTATTCCGACACCAATGGTGGTCCTGGGACTTCCACACAAGACGGCCTTGAAGCCACGTCCTATGTCCCTTGACTTGCGGCAGGCCCACCTCGTCTCCTGCACCGCACAGAAATCAACTCTCCTTCGCTCCAGTGCTTCAACGAACTCGAATTCGCACGAGCGGCCCTTCAACGTACCCACATTCAGCGTTGCTACGCGGGTCCTGCTTACGTTACGGGACTTTCGGGCTAGCTCAGTTGCCCCCCGATGCCGTCCTCACATCAGGGACCCTCGCATACTTTCCACACTCGCCGGACTCTGCGAGTGCGCGTCGGCTCCCGCGGACGCCGTAGCACTATCTCGAAAAGAGAGGAATGGTAATCATTTGTGAATCGAGTAGTGTTGCCGAAAAACATCAGCTTGGAGATACGTCAGATTATTGAACGATAAGACGGAAACGACCGAGACAAAATCGTGTTGATTGAAATGCGATCACGCGCTCTACTTCTATCGGATACCGTGGAGGAAGTAGGGCACGTAACCGCTACAGCGACTTGCTGTCACCGGGAGAGAACCCAGTGTGGTACTCCTCCTAAAGAAATCAGGTGCCAACTCGTCGACCTCGAGGGAATAGAAGGCCTGGTTGCCCTGGTTGCGGCGCAAGCCGATAACCTCGTTTATTCCCACACATTGGTACACATGATACACCATTTTATAGGCTCCTTCCGTAGACTTGTTCCAAAGAACGAGGCCAGTGGCTTATATCGCGACACGTGTGCACGATGTGTACGTCATGTGTGTCAGTGTTTACTTAATCAGTGCTGTAAATGAGAGTCAAAAAAGAACAAACTCGACGTGGAAAAGTATCCGTAACTCAAAACGGGAAACGGATGACTGCGTATTCAATACGTTTCGCCAGCGGTGACTCTGTCAATACCGTGCCCCCTTAAGTGGCACTCACCGGAATAGTCACCGGAATCAACATCGCTTCCAGAAATTCATTAGTTACACTAATGAATCCATCACGTCTGCGAAATCCTATTCGAAATTCGAATAATACTCGAATTCGCGACCCTTCGATTTTCGACTTCGAATAATATTCGAACAACAATACATTTCAAATAATCAAAGAAACTGGAATAAATTATTCGAGTGAAGTATATTAGGGAGCAACAGCGCCGACGACGTTTGCTTGCGATTGGTGGAGGGGCGTGCCCGCCCGAGACGACAGGCAGATTCAGGCACCAACCCGCTTGCCGAAATACCGGCCTTACTCTTCATAAAAGCTCGGCATTCTGCGTTTTTGCTATCAGTGCTTTTGGGTTCATTTGGCTGTTGTCGTGATGGAATTTTAATAGTAGACCTCATGTTTCGATGAGGTCGTCTTCTTCCGAGGCCTTAAGGGCCTTATTCTTTTGGTAGATCAGACAGAGTAGTTTTTGTCACTCTTTAGATAGCATTCTCCATAGGCCGGAACTGCTACGATGGTGAAGGCGGTAGGATAGGTCAAACTTCTGAAATTTTTGGGTCACATCTAGACCTCTGAAGGAGAAGACGACGTCGAGATGTAACATCAGTTCACAAAGAATCACCATAACAACCTCGAATGGTACACCGCACTGATATACTGCTAGACATTAAAGATGGATATACAATGTAACACAAGTCAAATACAAATATATTGCGTTCTGAAGAAGTATCCACAATTGGAAGAAAGTTTACCTTCAGGCAGCATTCCAACGTTCATGCATTTCTGCAACCGACACTTCCGACAGATACATCGCAGAGCTGAAAAAAGTGTGCATTCCATAGAATACTACAAGACCGATTTTTTAATGAGCCTTAAGGTGAGGATGGGGGGGGGGGGGAGGTTAACATGTACACCAGTTTCGGGATCTTCTACTAAAGTTCATTGGAAACGGTGGCTTATGTGTGGCCGCCTTAACGTGACTGTCATGTTACAACGATGTTTTGTTGCAATCAAAACTCTAGCGCCAGGCGGGATTCGAACCTGCATTTCCTGCTGAACGGGGGAATTCTCTACGCCATTACACCACCGGCGTAATTGTTCTGCTTTTCTACTAGCTAAGAAGATAACATCCCATTTTTACGTCAAACTGGACACTTTTCAGATCAAACTGGATACTTTTCGAATCAAATTGGACACTTTTCAAAGCAAGCTTGACGCTTTTGGCATCAGCATGAACATCATCCAAAACAAAACGAGCATCTTCCAGGTTAAACAAGATACTCAATAAGAAGCTTAGAATAATATCTTACCTAAGGAATAACTTTCTCTGAAACTTTTTTTTAAATTCAGCTGCCGCAGTAGGTGAACACGCGCTGTTTAAAGTTTTATAACATTTGTACGTTTTGAAGAAACGTTGTTGTTGAAGCTTGTTTTAGATTACAGAAAGTCTGCCGTTTTTTAAAGTCTCTTAATTCTTTTGTTTGTCAATATCATGGGCTACTATGCCAAGATTCTTCGAGAGCCGAACGTGGAATGTTCTTCGAAGTGTGCCAGCAAGCTTCAAATGGCTCGGGGCACCGCCGAAAAATCCTTCGCCATAAATAGAGCCCGACTTATAGCAAGGAGCGAACAAACAGTCGTAGTCGACGTGCTACGAGTGGAGGAAGGCCTCCAGAAGATCAGACGAAAATTGCATTCTGCGAGTCGTTCGTCTCGAATGGCATAAGCTCTGCAATACGTGCATGTATTCGAAAGGCTGACCTCCAGGAAATAGTTAGGGTGGTAGAAATGCCACATACACTCTTAAATGGTCAGCTCATCCGCAACCATCTGTACGATCGCATATGCACTACACTATCCTGCACTGCTTGTCCCCTATGAAAACCGGGAGATTGTATGCTTACGGGTGTTGTGTACCTCATAGTGCCTCGCATGTGCGTAGGAATACGCCGGGGAGAGCTCTCGACCGCTATGTGTTAGGCGAAAGGAGCATCTTGATAGACCAAAAAGATCCACGCCGCCACCCTCCTGGGCGACCACACAGCGCGATCGCACTCAAACAGCTGCTTCGGAGTCGCAGTCGGGGGTGGGCGGAATTTCTGTTTTCTGATTTTCTGGCCATTTCGGGCATTTTTCTGTTTTCTGGGAGAATAGACCAAAAATTGGTCAGAAAACAGAAAATATTATAGAAATTTTGCTATATGTATCCGACCGCCATAGTTTAAAGTATATCACAACATCGCAGCTTCAGTAGTTAAAAAAGATGTTCTGTGCTATTCCCGATTAGAAAAAAAGCTAATAGCGCGGTAGCTTTCATTACAAACCGCGCCATGAACTCGACTGATTTGTTTGATTGATGGTGTGAGTGCCATTATCGCGCAGTTTCTCCGTAGAAGGTTTCACCTCTTTAATAAATGGGATTTCTGAATCTCCAGCTTAAGAAGCAGTCACGATCATAAGAAAGTTTTATAATAGTTAGTGCTATGAAGCTGATCAATACAGATTCTCATAAAAGAATGTTATCAGTGTATGAATGAACTCTTAGCTTTCAAACAACCATTGTAGCTTGTTTCAAATACTAAGAAAGAGAAATCTTAGCGCGAATTTGATGTTGAGATTCATTCACTCGTCCGGTGAAGCGATGTTTACTACAATGGTAGTTTGAATGTCACGCACATGAAGCTGTCCGTAGGAAGGATACGAGTTCTTAAAATTTTCTACCAATTCTTTGCTCTATGCAACAATTTATTGTAAAAACTGATTAAAACCTTGGGTCACGACAAGGGCAGCTCGTGAACACCAATCCCTAAAGTGCAGCTAGAAACTCTTACAATCGTGCGCGAGGTCTGAAATATGTGAGCAATGGCGGAGGAGAATTCCATTTCGCTGGTTTCAAAAGCACAATTCCTTGTCATGACACCACCAGTTCAGAGGGTCGTCCTATTTGCACTTGCAATTATGGGCCGGTATAGCCCATAGGCTTTCGTGCTTCTTTTAGCACACATTTTTTTATCTAAACGCGATGGCCAATTGTTCTATAACTTTGAGCCACCTAGGAATTACATCAGTTGTATGTAGAGTCAATTCTATCACTTCGAGTCACCTCAGGCGTAATTCCCTAGATTCCGCTCCAAATTTGAACGAGACAATTTGCTGGTTGTTACAGCTGCCTTACAGCCTTACAATCTTCGTGATAATAATTAGGACAATTATGCAGTAGAGACATAGGGAAGCTAAGTAGCGGCTCGGCATCTTTGAGATCTCAAAACCTCCTAAGATGAGTAGGTTAAGATTATCTGTTTACTACCTTTTTCAATTGAAGGGGAGCGTGATGCAGGTGGCAGGAATTATTATTAACACTACTTGCTCCCCTATGAGAGCATGCGTTTCCTATACGATCCTACCCGCCGCCCACTTCCCGCCCTGCCCGTGCCGCCCTATTTGGAGGAATTTGCGGATTCGTTAATTGGCGTGACGCCGTCCAAAAACCTAACAGCTGATAGGAGACTATTCGGACGTGTTATCTCGTGGGAAACTCCGAAGTCGTTTTTTAATAGGTTGCATAGTTGTGCTCGGACGAATATGTTCGAAAACTTATTCGAATAGTTTATTCGAATAATCGAATACTCGACATTTCTGAATTTTCGAATATTCGTTCGAATTCGAACATCGATGTTTCTCAGAAATCGAATATTCGTTCGAATTCGTACATCAAAGAAAGAAATATTCGAATATTAATTGAAAATCGAATAATTAAACTCTATTCGATCAAATAACCTTATTAGAATGTCAGATAAACTTCAACTCTTCAAGCAAACAACTTTATCACGCAACATTTGAGCAATCAGAGTCCTAAGTTTTAATCAAGGTACCAAGTTGAAATGCCCTGAATAGAAAGAAAAATAGGAATCGATTTCCTGTTAGAAGGACTAATCCCTCTCGCATCGGTATCAACTGCCGCAGCGAGTGTGCACTTGTCACAGCAGCACTGTTTTGGCCTCATCCACTCTCACAAACAGAAGGAATTCAAGAGGTGCTTTATGTACGAACCCGCCGTTAGAGCGGCCTCTCGGCCGCACTAAAGACTTCTCAATGGGTTCGCCATAGTAATAGCTTCTCATCATCAATTGAAGCTGCCATCTACGTCATGATTCCGGCAGGGGAATTCCACCCGCGGAAACCATGACAGAGATAGCAGCTAGAATTGATGATAAGTAATTAGTACGTCGAAGCCGTTGAGAAGCCCTCAGTTCGGCTGAGAGGCCGCTCTGACGGCTGGTTGAGAAGAAAATAGAAAACGTATCGAAATCGGCGGAATTTCCAAAAACGAAAGTCGGATTCGTAATCAGACCACCAAATAACCTCTGGATGATTTTGTAGGAGGAAATTTGGACAACTTCGAACATATCGATTTTCGATGACGTCATCGTCAGCGCAGGCTTGGCCTAAAGCGCCCTCGTCCTCGATGCGAAATTTCAAAAAATCGATTTTTCCGAAATTGGTCGAGATTGACACCATTCGATAGAGCTTTTTGTGCTGAACAGAACGCTGTTATTGCGAGTGCTGAAAACTCAAATGTGGACAATTAAGGGGTGAAGAAACTTCACCGCTGTCCTCCGCCGCTCTAAAATGGCCGCCACGATTAAGGCAGGTTAGGCAGCTGGGAAGTTTTGAGTACTTCATCGTAAAGTATCTTAACTGGTTTGGTTGCCTATGCATTTGTAGGCCGTCAGCTCATCGCGTGTTCCCACAGTGGTCGACTGAAATTGGAACAAATCGTGTCACACAATGCTAACCTGTATTTTCGCACCGCTATAGTTTCGCCTGTTTAGAAGCTACAACGATGTACTTTTGCGAGCTACTAAAGCTTTCTACTGCCTACAAAACCCACCACCCGCAACAGGAGCGATTCGATCTCGGCAGAGTTATTACGCTCCGAACACGCCCGCGCGTGAAATTTGCGAGCTGTCGCGCCCACTCGATTGATAGGTTCGACTCTGCGTGCATTGTTCACGGCCCACTCCAAAGGCAAGCTGGACAGCCTTAGAGCAATCTCTTAGTAGGGCGGCTGGAAATTTATGATAGAACTCCCCAAACGCTCACTCTACAAGCTGTTGCGCCCACCCGACTGATTTTGTCGGGCCTGTGTGCGTTGTCCAACTCTGCTGAGATTTATATGTCAAAAGATAGAGCTCAAGCTGCTAAGTGCAAATATTTATTTGTTGACCTGTGCGGTCTTTCCGGCCAATGACTAAAAGGCATGTCCGGTACTGTAGATAGCTAAAGCGAGGACTCCGAAATTTTCTGTTTTATGGCGTTTTGGCTTCTTTGTTTTCTGACTTTTACGAACGTTTTCGACATTTTCTGCTTTCTGGGAAAATTTCCGAAATTTCCGCCCATCCCTGGTCGCAGTCACTATCCTAGTGCGTGAACCCAGCATCTTGGCGCGGTGAACCCTAGAAGCCCCGGCTTTGGAGTGCGGTCAGGTCACTAGGAATCAATAGGAAGGATGAGTGTGTAGCAGTGACGCAGGTGCTAGCACCACCCGCCGACATTCGCGGGTTTTGCCCTATGATCATGACCAAGGAGATCCCCTAGGCGGGAGCTCCCTAGGGCTTTAGCACCAGTCGCCCTCGTTAACTTCCATCTGCGGGTTTCCGGTGGACGTTACTAGTCCTCTTGCAAAAGGTTAGCCATCCCGGTCTCTATTCACCGTTTCTTTGGTTTAATGGCCTTCTCGAGCGATTTCTGTAAAATGAAATGGTGTTTGGGGGATAGTTTTTGCAAATTAATTCGTCTCATTCCAGGCTCTGAAGAAGGCGAGAACGCCGAAATGTTAGCCTGATTGTGAGTGCTTTCTGTTCTACCATTCCTGGAGTGGCTTGATATAAAGGTTATCTCTCAATATCGTGTAGACTACTATGCCAAGATTCATCGAGAGCCAAACGTCTAATGTTTTTTAGTGTGTTAAAACAGAAGATCGCGCTATGCACTCGTGCAGGACGATGCTATATCAATTTGATTGATAGGGTGAACGCTGCTTACTCGAAGCAGCTAAGGGAAAATATGATTTTTTACAATTGTTTTTGTTGTACCTTTGACAAATGTGACTCCACGCAAACAGAACTTTACTAACAAGCGAATCAAATTGCGCCGTTCGGACAAGTGCATGCCGCCATCTCTTCTTCTAGCAATAAGAATTGTTGCCTTTTTCAACTTTAGAACAAGCTTTAAACCATTACTTCCTTCCAAACAAATAAGAATTTTGCAAAGTTTTAAACAATGGTGTGCACTTATTCGAACAGATGAATTAAAAATTTCAAAGAAGGTCATACTCGATTCTTCTTGCATAACAAACTGTTCGAACATTCTGGGAGAGTATCTGGTTCAATCTGGAAAACGCTCGCTATGATTTGGAAGATGTTCCGTTTAATTTCGAAAGCGCCTGGCTTACCTAGTACAGTGTCCAGTTTGGGTTGAAAAGTGCCCAATTTGGTTTGAAAAGTGTTCAATTTCATCTCATTTTTCATTTCATCGCACAGGTTGTGCGCATTAACAATGATCGATGCAACATAACCGAAACCAAAAGCCTTTCAATGAGGAGAATGCATGACAGGTAGAGAAATGTGGAGGCAAGGCAATGGGCATTGCTACGAGCAAAGAAATTTAAGGGTGGTTCGAAAAACTCGTGAAATTGACAGCTAGAATCGAGGGGACTAATTTTAAACATCCTAAATGCAAGTATTCTTCATCTGCTGTTATCTTCTTGGAATTGAATTTAACTTCAATTCGGCTTAAAAAGTGTTCGAGTTGCTCGAAATGCCGAAAAGTTGCGCCGAAAAGTGTCCATTTCAATTTGAAAACTGTGCAAGTCGAAACGAAAATAGTACATCTACTGTGGTAGAAATGACACATCGCAAGTATGTAGATTATCACGTGCCACCCAAAATACTCCCGCACGACAACAGAAGCTCCTGATACCTGATAATAGTGATTTTTTAAGGTACCCTACGAAGAGCAGATTCATGTGCCCACTATATCCTATTTTTGTCAATCGATACGAAGTAGTTCCTAAGTTGACACGTTAGGTGCCTACGAATGAACCCAATCCTGTGCTCCTCTGGGGACCAATCCTGTGCTCCTCTGGGGAAGTGCCCTGTGTAAACCATTTGGACGAAGCAACTAGAACTGCTTAAGGTGGTGGACTAGAACTAATTCAGACTAGACCCCTTTACAACACGATCACCCCGCGTAACTTAATACGACGATAATCGGCACTGATAAGGCGGCCAACTGATGTCCATGTTGAGCAGCACTCTGCCGCATACAGGCCGAAATACGTAAACGGCCGCCCCACAAGCCTTTCATATCACTATTCCAGAAATAGGAAACTCTCAGCTCACTGCAGTAAGTACAAAGTTGTTCTGACAAAACTGACATTTGTTGATGTCACAAGAACCCGTTCCCTGCCGACATACGTACTTCTTTCGCATCGCGATCGAGCGACGGAAGAATGCCGCACAGGCTCGACAGGATTCGACACCGAAGTGCGCGCCGTCGGATCGATCCGAGCAGACGCGACACTCACGGCGCTCCATCTGAAACATGAATATTGGTCAGGGGAACTGGGAGTGGGCGTTTCGGCGGCTGGATGCATTTAGACATACAGTGGACTATAACATGAACAGAACAGACATTACACATGTTGGGCCCATACCAGAGATGGGCGGATAACGACATTTTCAAGCCTGGATAACGGATAACGGATAATTTTGCCCAAAAAGAGCCGGATAACGGAAAAACGGACAACTAACAAACGACAGAGGTTAAAACTAATTTCAAATCATTCTTTCTCCCATGGTAGGTCGGAAATTGTAACCCTGTCCACGTCACGTGTTGTATAAGCCAATTTTAACCTTCTTTTTGGTGTTTTTTCTTTAAGGCGCGTGGTAGTGCAGTCGGACGCGCCGTCTGTGGCATGCTTTCCGACTCAATGTTCTTGGCTCGGATTTCCCCTCCAGGTCAACCAAGCCTTCCATCCTTTTGGGCTCGATGTGTTGGTACCAGGCTTGTCCGGGAAGGATAATGTAATGTGCATCCACAATATTCTGTAAGGTAGAATGCATGGCGCATCCCGCAAAGAAATTGACTACCATCGCCCTACATCCTTTATCCATGTTATTCATCTGCAATGGAGTCACTATGTGGAGATCCCACAGAGCTATCTGGGCCTGAGTGGGGCAGTCTTTAAAAAGAGTCGCTTTTATATACTCTCAAGTCAAATTTACCACTAATTCTTGTCCAGATTGAACAAAACTCTCCCTATTGATCCGGAAGGGTAAATTGCTGGTAGGCGTATTTGGGGAAAATGACAGAAGTTCATCAAGCTGTGGGACCAATGCTGTTAAACAGACTTCTCTCGGCTCTCGCAAGCATCCTCTTTAGAGCCTGGATAAGACCAGAAAGGTCAGAGGAATTGCTAAGCTAGTGATCATTTCTATTACAGTAGTTTCTGGTGGGAAAATAGGAAGGAAGTAGGCCCTTACGAAGACGGAAGACTTGGTAAGCATCAAGTATAGAAATTGATGTTTCTCATGCATCTCATTCACTGACACCTGCACCCATCCAAGGGTGGCTTAGTAGCTTTTCGGCTGTTTCCGTAGTCATAGTCAGTTGGATTGCTTTGCTCCTTGCTCCTGGTTGTGCCAAAACATCAGCTGAATTAAGTTTGTATGCCGGTAATGGACCTATACCACATTCGACAGCTACTTCTGCTGCTCGGCAGCTACCCTTAAACCTTCGGACGAATCTGGAATTATTTGGAAATATCAAAGAGCTGGCTATTCATGGACCAATCACTGAAAGCCATGCATCTGCCGAAGATAATTTCAAACAGCTAACAGATTGTGTAGAAGTTCTATATCTGGCACATCTTTAACAGGAAGTGATTCGCATGGACGTTTCTCCTTTTCTCCACTGATCGACTGGATTTTTCCAGATCGCACATTAGGCTTGAAGGAATTTTGGTGAAAACCCCACAAATAGAAATGAGCAAGGCAGTGTTAAGCAATTCAAAACGCGCTATGAGCAGATATGTAGAGAGTTTAGCCTAATTAAATCATTGAGAACTATGAGCAGGCACCTAGCATTGCAAGCGTATCTCGATTATCAGTGGAAGAACACTAAACGATTTTTAGAAAATTGTCCTTATGCTCCCCTTCATGTGCCACCTCATCGCGGTGAAGGGGTGAACATCACTTTGTGGTGGCTAACGGCACAAACGGTCACGCAGTACGCGACGCTTTGTCGTGTATGGGCGGCTCTCATGTATCCTTGGCCAGGAACATGTGAGCAACCAGACCACCACCATGGCCCAAACAACTGAACCCGCGTCCCAGACCTCCGCGCGCCGGAGGTGGACTTCTACGACGTCGGTTGCATCAACCTCCGGCGGGGGGCCATCTAATCTCGGAGTTAATCTATCAGGACGTCATAGCAATCCGACTACCGGAAACTCCCTCCCACCACGACACGGAAACTGCCTATTCGTCTGCACTTATAAAAGTCGTACGATCGTATCTGAGCAGGATCTTCGGACACTGCTTTACAGAAGCCGCAACATCAAATACGACGTTATCGCCCTGCAGGAAACGAAAGGCAGAACGGAAACCATAAGAAGGACCGACCACAACGAGCTTCTCATTATTGGAGCAAGGGTGGACAGAAAGAATATTGGCGAAGTTGGATTCCTCGTCAATTCGACAGTGCACCACCTAGTAGACTCTTACAAGATCATCAGTCCGCGAGTAACTGTTCTTCGTCTGGAAACCAAAGATCAAGGAACCATCTCCATCATAAATGGATATGCTCCAACATCTGCGGCCACAGATGAAGAAAAGGAGGAATTCTACAAGCTGTTCGAAAGGACTGTCAACGACGAGAAGAGCTACTACGAAGTTGTCGTTGGTGACTTTAACGGCATCGTCGGTACGAATGATCACGATGAATGGAGGCTAGGACCACATGGAACTTCCTCAAGGAACGAAAACGGAGAGCGCCTGATAGACTTCCTATCCGCGTGCCGTCTCTACCATGGAAATTCTATGTTTACGAAGCCTTCAAACCGACGATGGACCTGGGAAAGCCCAAATGGAGAAACACGTTCGGAGATCGACCATGTTCTTACAAACAGACGCTGGAGTCTGTTCGACGTCTCCGTGCTGCCTTCATTTGACACCGGCTCGGATCACCGTCTTGTCCGTGCGAAGCTGACTCTCAAAAAGAGGATGTTCAAGCGTGACACTCATAAACCGGCATAGGTGAAGATCCCCACATTCAAGTCTGAGGAGTTGGAATACGCAATAAAGTCGTACGATTGGAATCTTATTGAAGATCCATTGGAAGACTACGACCTTCTCTCCAAAGGACTGTTGAAATGTGCTAGCAGTTCTTGCGGAGCCACATCACCGTCTGCTTCAAGACTCAACGCAAATGCGATTAAACTCTTGGAGCAAAGGAGAGCTGTTAAACTGGATCCTAATGCTTCCCATCTAGAAAAAGTCACCATCTCGAAGGCCTGTCGAATTGCAGTGAATGAGTCCATTCGAGCCTACAGAAGATTGAAGCTGTTAGAAGCCGCTGGGAAAGGTTCAAGCATAAAGCGCTGCAAACGAGATCTCTGGGATCAGAAGGCAATAATGTCAGCTCTTGTGGATAAGGGTGGAACAACGCAAACGTCTCGAAGAGCGATGGAGGCCATCGTTCAAGAATTCTACACAGATCTGTTCCGTTCTTCCATCACTGTCCCGAAATGCTTGATGCCACCAGCTGAGGAAGAACCTCCCATTCTGGAATCAGAAGTTGCTCATGCCATCAGAAGGATGAGGCCAGGCACTGCTCCGGATCGGACGGCATTTCTGCTGATCTCCTTCGTGCGGGTGGCAGTGCCCTCTGCTCACTTCTTGCCAAGCACTTCAACCACTACCTTCGACTTGGTAGGATTCCGGACTCATGGAACGAGTCGAAAACAGTTCTAATCTTCAAAAAAGGTCAGCAGGAGGATATCAACAACTATCGACCCATCAGTCTTCTCTCGGTTGTGTACAAGATCTTCACCAAGATACTGCTTAACCGCATGGAGCGTTGCTTGGATGAATATCAGCCAGTGGAGCAAGCAGGGTTTCGCAAGGATTTCTCCTGCATGGACCATATTCAGACTGTCTCACAGCTCATCGAGAGGAGCCGCGAATACCACCTCCCACTTGTCCTTGTCTTCGTGGATTACCGGAAAGCGTTCGACTCTGTGGAAATCAACGCCGTTTTGATCGCACTTGTGCACGCTGGTATACCATCGCCCTACATCCGACTTCTCGACGAATGCTTCTCGAACACATCGACTACCATCCAGCTGTTCGATCGAAAGCTTAAAATTCCTATCGGGAAAGGAGTACGGCAGGGAGACACGATTTCTCCCAAGCTATTCACAGCGGCACTCCAGGATGCCATGAAAGACTTGAACTGGGGCGATAAAGGCTACCTTGTCGACGGTAAACGGATCAGCAACCTTCGCTTCGCCGACGATATTGTTCTCATCTCTACCAGGCGGAAGTCGAGGAAATGCTGAACGAGCTCAATGTGGCAGGTAAGAAGATTGGATTGGACATGAATATGTCCAAAACGCAATTTATGGTCAACCAGTAGTGTGACACAGGACTCGTAAGGTTAAATGGAGGCCCTCTACAACAGGTCGACTCCTACGTCTATCTGGGAAGAGAGCTGAACATGGATAACGACCTCACTCCTGAAATTGCCCGCAGGAGACGCGCAGCATGGGCAGCCTTCAGTTCGATTCGCGAAGTCACCGGTCAGGTCAAGGATCCCGGCCTCAGGGCCTCGATATTCAACGCCTCTGTACTGCCTGCGATGTGTTACGCGACGGAAACCTGGCCCGACAACAAGACAATCGCCAGAGCGATGCAAACTACGCATCGTGCACTGGAGAGATGTCTTTTAGGGACAAGCCTTCGTCAGCAATGGCAAGAAGGCCTACGAAGCTCGGAGCTACGGGCGAAGTAGCAATTAGCAGACCCTCTGCAGTACATGAAGAAGTCCAAATATCGCTGGGCCGGACACCTGCTTCGACGAAAGGACGATAGATGGAGTCTCCGTGTCACGGAATGGCTCCCGAGAGACCATAGGAGACCACTGGGACGACCGCCAACGCGATGGGCAGACTCATTCTCAAGATCTTTCAGAGAACGGAGTCTGCCTCACTGGATGCAAGCAGCCAGAGATCGAGCGGTCTGGAAGAGTTGTGGTCCCCGCTGAGAAGACCTCCAGCCGACAAAGAACCATCAAAGTATCAAAGTATCAAAGTAAGTGTCCTTATGCTTAGTTAAGTAGTCATAAGTGTGCGAGATTTTAGTGTTCGTTCTCCGGCCCAAAATCACCAGATAACAACAAAATGGATAGGCCAAAAGCCGCCGGAAACTGGATAACGGTTAATCCGCTTATCACTGATCCGCATCCAATACACGTCGTTAGGCCTTGCTTAGACCTCCGACGCCGAGGGATGTGACTGAAGCGTGGCGACGCGTTCCATCGCGTCGCCACCCTTTAATCAAACCCTAAGGCCTATGTTATACTTCGGCGACGGTGTTGTCGGCGACGTCAGCGGCAGTGTTACACGGGTTGCTACGCAGTGCGTAGCAGCCCGCCCAACACAGCGTCGCCGACGCGTCGCTGAAGTATAGCATAGGTCTAAGACTACGCTCCGAACATAGAAGTCCAGTGGATTCAGATCCGAGCTATTTGGGGGCGATAACTCCATACACCGAACCATGTCTAAGCTATCGGACAGCCAATTTTGGACTAAATGGCTCGTGTGAACGGGTGCGCCGTCCTGCTGGAAGCTGGAAGGCATATGCCCCCCCCCCCCCCGAGGCTACAGTCATCATCCACGCTTTCCCTACAGTTCGCACAACTCACGGATAAAGTTCTTCTGTGACAGTTCGTCCTTTCTCAAGAAATGTGGCCGCATGACATCACCCTCACTGGACGCAACACCTAAAACGTGAACACTTGCTGGAGGTTTGTTCCAGCAACAACCGGGACCTCCTCGGGGTCGTACGCGAGCCTGCGATAATTACGGTCGACCTTCGTGTCAACAGTAAACATTAGATAGGTAATAGACCCAATAGGTAAACAATTTGTTTAAAATTTTATAAAAATTCTATTTCAAGGAAAAATAATGGTTTATAGGTTATTTTGAAGTGCGGAAAGGCGGCACTGATACCCTCAAAAAGTAGGTAGCGCCGAGCACTAGGACGTCACAATTTTCGTTTGATTGCTAGCACAAATTGTTTGTGTGGAGTTACACTTGTCAACAGTACAAGAAAAGCAGTTGTAAGAAACACATGTACATATATTTCCTTCGCTGTTTCAAGTAAGCAGCACTCACCCTATCAATCAAATTAAAGTCGGTCGCTGCCTTTCTCCACTTCAGAATGAACTCTAATCCACTATTTTTACTTGAAAAAAAAACAAACATTTTGGAAAGATCTCATATAGTGTACTCAATTATTAGAGCGGGTGAATTTTTAAGAATTCAAAGATAGCCATACTAAATTTTCCTCAGACAAGGCACTATTCCAAGTCCTAAGTTGCTTAGCAGAGCGTCCAGTTTGATAAGAAATGTGTCCAATTTGGTTTGAAAGGTGTGCAGTTTGACGTGGAAATGCTACATATGGGAGCCTGCACCTCTTTATTTTATGAGCAGGCTGTTCACGTTGAAGCGCGTGTTTCAACTTTTTCTCATGTGCAGATCGACTATTACAGGTTTCCATCAAATAGACTCAACACTCATAATTGATCCACGATGTAGGTAAATCCGAAATCTAAGTTTCACACTTTATAGCATTTTTAGACTATTTATATGCAAAGGAAGGATTAGAGGAGTTAGCCCAGTGTTTTAATTTAAAGGATCTGTACGAATCACAGCTCGGAAGACAGGAATGTAAAAATAGAATGCGAGATACTACGCTTCAATGTATGTGAAGGGAAAGCGCAATTCCGTTGCATGCAATCAAATCGGGATCAAATGATCAAATCAATCTCCGATTTCCAAATCAACCTATGTGATTTCGTGAGCTGAAAATGACCCTCACCCGTTGTGATAATCCTTTACAGCTAAAATTGGCAAGCAACGAGATATAACGGAACATTTCCTCGCGAATGCGGTCAACAAATGAAGCAGTGAGAGAGGAAATGCACCAGAGACAAGGCGCCAGGGGAATGACTGAGGCGGGGATGCGCTGTGATGTGGCGCATATCCACTGACTATACCTTCTCACAGGAACCAGACGAGCGCACCCGACCATCCATCGGTTCGGCGTTTTTGAATACGCCTCGCTTCCTGCTTGCTGTATGCCAACAAGACGACACAATGCGAAAGACACGACTGTGGAGAAAGCGCAGAATAGCTGCACCGCCGTCGATCATTTCGGCATGGCTCCACTAAAACTGATAAAGGCAAGTAGTCAAATGACGGTACTGTCTCCCAGCCCCCCCCCCCAAGCAGGTCCCAGTTCCCGATCGATACCGTCGAGAAAGAACCGGTCGGTTCGTCGCCGATGTTGGTCTCGCCAACCGCGGATCGCGCCCCGAACACAAATCACGCCAGCGGCGAGAAACAGCAGAGCGAATGGCTCCGCCCCGACGCTGGAAACCGAGAACGGCTGATGGCGGAATCGATTTGGCACTGTTGATCTCCCGCCGCCAAATACAAGATAGTGCGTGTTATGGCGCCGCAGGAAAACCGACACAGGCGCAAATCGGGTCGGGGGGAGGGGGGGGGGGAAGGGAAGGGGGGAGGTCACCTCCTAAAAAGTGGCACCAGCACAAAAACAAAGCGACAAAACATCGAGCACAGATTTGGACAGGGAGAGGGACTCCATGGTGTGGCTCGAGTGACGCGCCCGTGATAAAATTGCCTATATCCTGGAGTTTCCTCCCTTGCCCAATTCGGAAGCATATAAAACACGGACATGTAATGGAAACAAGGAGATAAGACTGCATTTACATTCGCAGTATGTAGCTATGGCAGGCCATGTTGACCCCCCCCCCCCCCCGACCCGATTTGCGCCCCGACACATACTCACGAGGAAGGTCAAAGAGGTCACCGTGGAGTTTCTCAAAGCGACCTATATAGGGTTGTAGGGCGTTGTCTGGGAAGCACCACAGTGGTTTCCAAATTTCCTGCGGACCTCCGGGTAGGTCAAAAATGGCAAAAAACTGTACCGCTTCAGTGCGGGCCGATAACGCAAAACTGACGCCCGGGATACCCTTGTCGTGCCCACAAATAGTCCTGCAAAAGGTTTGGAGCTTCAATCATTGCTAGAACCTAGGAATTGATTAATTCCTAATTGAAGCGAGATGCGCATTCACGGGAGGCGCGCGCCACTAGGTCGCCAGCTATCGGATGGCGGGGTGGTTAGCGTGGCGGACTTGCGAGGGGGAGGTCGAGGGTTCGATTTCGGCGGTGTGGTTTCCGCATTGCTGGGTGGACTTCTTCCGTTTTTGCCACCGCAAAGTGCTTTTCTGTCTCGACTAGGTGTCATATTCGATTTTCAACCCTGATTTCAACCTTCTGTGATACGATTTGACTTCAAAACACAAGTCACCCTAATTAATATGCAATAAACTGTTGAACAGTTGTGGTAACGTTCTATAAAACACGTGAAACAAAGCAGCTTCTGACACCAGCAGCAGCGGATAAATGTCAAGGAAGAGCAGCCGGAAGCTTCCTGGCAGGACGTGTCGACAGGCACTTCATCGAAGGCGTAGTCCGCCGGTGTTGAGAAGTGCGCCGAATGCGTGTCCACATATCCAGCTGCCACCCACGCGTACGCAAAGCACCTTCGAAATACCGGGGCGCAGAATTGCCTATACGTCTGACTGACCACCTGCAAGGACGGGTGCCTTGAAAATTGCCTTTAAAATTTAAACATCAAGTGAGCTGGTCCGAAGCGATTCGTGATTACCTCCAAAGTATTATCTCTTGAGGAGCAGTTGAAATCCGAACGGAAGTGGAGCACATGTTCATGAATTCGCCGGACGAACCGTTTGAAAGGCCGGAAGAAGTATACATCGAGAGGCTGGTAAAGGCTCGTCGCTCCTGGCGGTATTGCCATCAGCTTAAGCTCTTTTCCAGCAGGCATATCGGAAACGAGGTT